>MTQE01001134.1:70704082-70716849 GCA_014337955.1 Aspidoscelis marmoratus | reverse complement strand
TTTTTTTTTCTGGGCCTGATTGTAGCCCAAGCTCCTACAGCTTCTGAATCCTGCCACTCAATTAAATGAGCAATTCAAGGTTAGGGATGTGCACATTTTTTATTATTATTTTTGTACTCAATTTGTGTGCAAGAAAATTTGTATTTGTTTGAATAGATCCCCTTTGAATGTGTTAGGATTCGTATTCAGTACAAATGTTCAATCCCATACAAATGCATATGAATCCCATATGAAGGTTCATTCAAATGTATCAAAACATTTTATTTGAATTTGAACACCAATCTTCAAATGTGCCAACTTTTGATTCAAATTTGAATGTCCGAATTCAACTGAATTTGCACAAATTTCAAACATTCGTGCACATCCCTATTCAAGGTAACTGCATACAATTTGCAGTTTTGAAAGTGACCACATCATAAAACGATGTGTCATTTCAAATAAATGCCCTTTTGAGGCTCACAAGTTTCCATGCTGGACTCTGTGGCTGTGTCCGCACCTGGCTGATAGATCAGCCCAAAGGATATCCTGGAATACTTTGTCCACACTACAGATCACCCTCCAGATCACTTGGAGGGCTTGTTCATCCAAGTAGACTGAGTTGTCTGCACAGGACAAAGCATCAGAGTGGGCCGTGACCCTAATACAGCACCTCAGCCCACTCCTACAGCATTCTAATTGGTATAACAGACATGTGTTGACCGATATACCATATCCAGCATAATTTTTCTGGGCACTCAGTAGCTGTACTGGAAGTACACCCCTTCAGAGCACTGGCCAAAAAGGTTCTGTCCAGCAACTTTCATTTGCAGCCTCTGAAGTTGCATCAGGATGGGCTCACGGTCCTTACCCACACTCCAGCAGCAACCTGGCCCATCACGGTCCAGAATGTCTGGATTAGGTCAGCACAGCACAGCCCATGCCATGCAAGTATGCCCTGTGCTACTAGGGCTTAGGTACAGGAAGCTAAAGACCACGACTCTGTTCAGCCACAAAGCAAACTGGTATGGTGTGCAAGAATCTCTTGGTTTGATCTTCACAGAACTGCTGTGAAGCTAAAACAATCCTCCAAACTCTTTGAAGGAAGGACTGAAAAGAAAAAAATTCAAACAAAACAAAAACCATTTAATACACGAACTCCGCCCAAACAGAAACATATCAAAACTTCAACAAAAATAGAACAACTCTTAATTTACAAAAACATACAAAAAGGAGCTGCAGTGTCTACATGACTCAATAGATTAGCTTCTGACAAACTTATTATCAGAACAGTCCACAAGGAGGAGCTATGGGGTAATTTTTTGCAAGGGCAGCATTAAAAAACAAAAGGCTAGGAAGCACGTGGAAAACCCTCCATAGCTTTCTAGATAGGTTGATCCAAACTCCTATGCATGATGACAGTTGTGAAAACATCTGAAATGCCAGAAACCAATCACTTCCAATGTAAAGGCTAATTCACTTTCTGGGCAGCATCTCCAGGATTAGAGTAGATCTGCTCTAGAACATCCTGTTCAGTATCTTATTTTGCTTATTTTCCTTTTGAAAAAAATAAATGGATTCCCCCCCCCCCAATCTGAGTCAAAACCTTGAAGGAGAGGGTTAAGTTGGAGAGCTTGTTTGGGAAGAGTTAAGGTGCGGGAGATTGATTTTCTGTTTAGGTACTGGTATACAATTGCATCTGCAAATGCTTTGTTTTGGAAGATTGTGGAACCCATGATGACTTGGCTCACAAACTGCAAAACTCCACCCAAACTAAGGTGTGTTTGCAAAACAAGCACACATAGGTATTTACTTTGCATACTTTCCTGTGAATAACAGACAGTTGTGCAATTATTACACAATATCATTCTGGCACGAAGAAGTTCTTAATAGCCTCTTTCCACAATACACTCCCTGGGGATGTTTCTATCCAGTCCTTGTAGTACTAAATATTGCACTGTATGAAATGGAAATGTATATTCCCCAAACCATTCTGAAATTGGCAGCGGCATCCATCAGATTCCAAGCACATACTTTGTGTTTAATGGTCTTTTAAAAGCATGAGGCTTTCAAAATATTAGCCATACTACACTCATAATGTAGCACTAGTGGCTGAATCATTCTTATCTGAGCTTGCTTTTGTTTCATTTTCTTAATAAAACACAGCCACCTGACAGTAGGGGTGTGCATGAGTATTCAGAAATCCAATTCGAATTTGATGAATATCGATATTTGAATTCAAATCAGATTTTAAAATATTTGAATTTTGACATTCGGACAAATTTTGGACTTTTGAAAATCTGATATGGATATTGAAATAATTCAAATGAACAGATCCCTATCTATTATATACGAATATGTGCGAAAATTAAGCATATTTGCGCTTATAATACAGGATAAAAATGGGATGCCTATGGGATGAAAACAGGATGAATATGGATGCGTGCAAATTCAAAAAATGAATACAAATGCTATCAACATTTGTATTTTTGGATACAGATTGAATTTTTGAATGTGCGGATTTGAATAATCTGGATCCAAATTGGATTTTAGAAAATCCGGATTTTTAAAATTTGAAACCAATTTTTCAAATCGACTTGGATTCGAATGAAAAAAATACATTCATGCACACCCCTACCTGGCAGTGTCCATCTTATACGGATGACTAACCCTATGAAGCCACATGTTGTTTGAAGTCTTTTATCAGCTTTGGGCAGCATAAGCAATGGGCAGGAATGAAGACAGTTATGTATGTTTCCAAAAAGCATCATTGTGAAAGTTAATTATGCCCAAGAAAATTGTCCAATGGAGTATTTTTAAGGCTATAGTTTAACATATATGGGACCAAACAAGGTTTACACTTTCCCCTCATAATCTAATTTTACTGTTGACCCTGTTTTGGACAATGTTGACTAGAAGGAATAGAGTTATTCTTGGTGTTTCTATCCCATGATACCTTGTTTCTAATAACCAGGAAGTGAAAATCTGTTAGCACCTTTTGCCCAAACTCAGATACTCAACTGCCCTCCTACTAAACCTCTCAAATAATCACTAGGCTTCACAGTCTAGTCACTGATGTTTCTCAAGACAGACAGACATGGCAACATGATTTAGCAAAAATATTTTAATTCAAGTTGGCTAGACTCGGATTAAATGATCTCGGGTAGAGACACAAAAATGGGAAGAGGTTCTTGTACTAATCTACTACTGTCTGCCATATTCCCTTCGCCTTGAGGCTCATCCCTTACCTTCCAATTACATAAAACACCTCTGGTAATATCTTCCTCCCAGTACCTCTAAAGAATTGTAAGAATTGGGGAAGAATGAAAGAAAACAATGTAAAAATGCAAACAACAGACAATGTTAGGGGACGTGAGCAATAAATGAGTGATATAGCAAACATATATAACACACAGCATGTACAGGGTGAAAACCAAATTACAAGGCAATGGGAATTTTTTTGGTTTCACCCATGGGTCATCAGGGTTCCACCTCTGAGTACCCATTCACAAGCTCTGCTTTCTTCTAAAATCTGCTGTGAGAAATGGCTGTTAGTCTTAATTGGTTTTGTCTCCTTCAGACAATAGCTTTACATGGCCAGGATTCACCTAAAATTGCCAGCAGTGAATGCTTCCTCCTTATTGTTAAACACAAGAGTTTTGGGTGGAACATTCCTGGCTGGAATGCTACGGAGTGCACTCCTCACTCTGAAAACCTTCACCCAAAGATACTATTTTTTTTTCTTTTCTTTTTTTAAGAAAAAAATGTCAAATTGTAGGAGACTGGTTACTTTTGTCCATGGCTTTGTAAGGCAGAAGAAATTGACTGGAATGCAATAATATGAGACATCCAGTTTCCAGCACTCTTACGAAATCCACCCCTCTGTGTCTTCATTTTAAAAAACTTTTTCATTGGTTAAAGACTTGTGTCCAGTATGAAATATTTTATATTCTTTTTTTTTTGTTTTTAAAAAAGAGCATGTTTTCCTCTTGAGTTCCTTTCTACCATCAACTGTGGGAGCCTTTTGTAGTAGAAGTTTGTACTTCAATGTTGACTTGCTCTCCAGCTAGATTAAAGGAAAACTTATCCAATGCCTCTTCTTTACAGCAGCTGTTATCAGAGCTCCAAGAAGCCAATCAGGGCAAACATTATTAGTGAGGGAGTCAAGGACACTGTAGTATGCACTACTGGACGTTCAGCAGAATTTTCCACCATCATGCTTGTGCCTACAAGAAAGAAAGAGCCATACTGAGTTACGAAAACAAGAACATGATTGCTTTTAAGAAGTGGTGTTTGGAATCAGTTTGTTGTGTCTGTGGCCTTTCCTCCCTTTTTCATGTTTATTCACTTTATGGCAATACAAAGAATATAACAAAATACAGCAAATATAAAGTATTATTGCAAGTTTAAGTATTCTTTCTTACTGAAAACAATCAAATGTTGAAAGTTACAATATGATTTATATATAATAATTATTAATTTAACTATAACTACAAATAGGAAAGGCAGGAACAAGTCTTTGAATTAGGTTTAAATGAGGAAATGGGGATACTAATATGATTTATGTTATGATGTTATGATGATGTGCGTAAATGGTTAGGCCTGGAAGCTGAATTTATTTTAGCTAGTGAAAGTAGTGGCATCTAGCAATTGTAAGTACTGTATCTTTATAATCAGTCTTACCTTCCATCCTATTTTTCTGTAATGAAATGAAATCATTAAGAACTTCACTATTCATTTATGCATAGCCTTCTCTAGACTAGTATATATCTATGGGAGAACAGGATTAGAGTGGTATTCTTTGTCCAAACTGCAGTGATGATTACCAGGTACAACTACCTATGCGGTCTTGAAGTCTATTGCTTTGGATTATCAAGAGTACTTTCATTCAATAAATCACTTTGGGAAATAAACAAATCCCGCTGGACCTTCCCAACATCCTGATGCTTGCATTGTGCATGCTGTGAATGCCTTTACATAAAGACTTGGCAAGAATGCTGCACTTTAATGCCACGTCCAAATAATTCCCTGCTTCTCCAGCAAACCGTGTTCCTCAGAGTGTATTTTCAGAGTTTAGTAATGCTAGGCTTTTTCTTCCAATTTTATTTTCTTAAAACTATTGTGTTACATTGGTAGAACGGGAGCAATTGAATACAAGGGCCAACTACATTTCTTAGGAATGTAAGAGAAAGTTATTCTCAGTTTGAAGGCATGTCCATTCATAGCTGAATTAATTTTTATGCAGAGTTGGATAATTAGTCAGTTCATTAATTAATTTTTCATGTTCCAATATAGTTCTCAACACTAAATGATGGTGTCTCACTCTCTTCTGCTTTGTATTTCTTTACAATTGGTCAGGATTCTTTTGTACCTTCCCTTTAGTCTTTACAGTTTACAGTTGATGCAAAGATGGGCATGTTTCTCTAAATGGTCCTTTCCAAATCTGTGATTCAAGTTTTATACTTTTTCAGAATACCTATGCCAGGTTCTCAAACCAGACAAATAGACTATTGGCAACCTAAGTGCATGCTCTTTTTAACATTCCAGACCCGTTGGCAGGGAACAGTAACCAATACCAATTTAAGCAGGTGAAAAAAATTGTGTAATTACATGCCAACACTAACCATGGTAGAAATTATCCCAAGTTTAAGCCTTCAAAATGAACTTGAGACAACTTATCTTGAATCTGAAGTGAAGGCTTCTTCCCCTGCTTACCAGAAAGCACCGCAACCACTTTCTCCCTTATCTAACTTATGTCAACACTGGCTGAATCCACAATTCTAGCACTTAGAAATATGAACTTGAATATAAAATGGACCATGCAGCTTTGCAATTCTTCTGTAACTCAGTCCTTAGTTAATTCCAGTACCCTTCCATTTACAAAGAACAACCATGCCTGATTTTCTACACTCAACAGAATGTACATCAGGTGGTACTATGGGTGTCTCCAGTCATGCTTAAAGCTCTGGTCTCCTTGTACAGCTGCTTCTCATTGACCCAATGGGACCAGGGAAAGCTGTGCAGGAAGGGTGGAGCTGCATCCTTTCATGCAGATAGAGCACTCGATACTCCACACTTTTCTCCCTCCACACAAGGGAAAGTGCGAAGTAAAAAGCTGCTAATTAAGCGGCAGTTTTTAACACTTTCCCTGCTGCTGTGCCACCACCACCACCACCACCACCACCAATTGATGGCCACATGACTGGTCATGTGACCACTGAGTCTGAGTGGCTCTGAAGCTTCCCTCTGTGTCTGGAGATACCCTAAGTCTTCTGTCTCCTGAGATTCTGATGCCTACACTACTTCACTAACCAGTGAGAATGCTTGTGAGAAATAGCCATGGATTAGAGCAGGCGTTCAAGGAGGACAGCATTTCCATTTGAAGCAGAGATATGGAATCTCTTGCCCCAATACTGTTGCTAGCATGGGTTTGATGAGAGCTAGTATTCACAACACCATTGGAGTCATAGGTTTTTCATCTGTATATAACATGTGGAATATGAGCAATGACTGAATTTCAAAATCAAAGGAAGAAATTCAAATGTCTCATCGCTTGGCACTGCACAGCAGCCTAAGGATTACTACTAGGCTATTACTTTTCATGAAATGGCTTCTTGAAGCGGCAGTGTGATACTTGAATACCTGGCCCTGCTCATTTTCATATCCTGGCTGTGGGGCTGCCAACAACTAGACCAACCATCCAGACAGCCAGTACAATTCAAAGATTTAACAGACTGGTGCCACCAACAGCAATAGTAAGCACTGGTAGAACATTTGTCCCCACTCTGTCATTCAAGTGCTCTATGGCAGGAGGGCAGCTAGAAGAATTGGGACCATGTGTATACCAAACTCATCTAGCACACCCAATGCTCCATGAGGGTCTAGGGCAGTGATGGTGAACCTTTTGAGCTCGGTGTGTCAAAATTCGCAAGAAAACCTAGCTTAACTCGGACGCTGTGTCACATCTAGAAATATCCATAATTCTGTGTTATTTGTAGCTCTAGTAAAAAAGTTATTTTTGATATATGTATTTTATTAAAAGCAAAAACCGTTCTTTACATTGGTGACTTTTGTTGCTGAATTTTGTTTGCTAAATCTTCAACTGAAAGTTGGTATTTTGTACACTTCAAGAACAAGCAGGGTGACCAGGTGTGTCACCCAAAAGGGCTTGGCGTGTCACCTGTGACACGCGTGTCATAGGTTGGCCATCACCGGTCTAGGGCTGTATGAACCCTACCTCCTCACAGAGCACTTTTGGCATACATAAAGCCACAGTGAGTATATTGCCTTAATCTTTATTTATTTGTTATATTATTTCCAGTGTAACACCAAAGCAGGTATTTGAGACCACTACATTCTTATCTATGAAACATTGAGACTACGAGAAAAATACAGAGTAATGCAGAGTAAATGGAAAAGAGAGGAGCAGACGCACCGCTGTTTCTCAAGATGCGCACCTCTGCTGGGACTCCGTCCCCCCCTGGACCCGTTGTCCTAATTTGTACCACTGCCCGAGTGGAGTCTTCTGGAACTGGGATTTCAATGCGATTATTGTTGGCTATGTACAGAATAGGCGCCGAGTGTGAATCCGACTGGTACAACATCTGTAGGAAAATACATTTTTTGAAGCTGAGTTTTTGTGATTTTGAGGATAACTCTTCCAATTCTCAAATTATAAATCAGTAGCTATAACATTGGCAGATGGGTTTTTGAAGATTCTTAGTCTGATCTTATTCAAACTGTTCTGGAGGTCAAGCCTCACTGAAATAGATAGGACTTAAACATAAGAATTTATATGATGTTTAGCTTTGTCTGGGTGTAGCCCTGCCAGGAGGGTGGGAGGGAAGCAGGGAGAGTTATATTTTAAATAGTTTTAAGACAAAGAGCTTCTGAGGCTATTTGGTCGAAGGGCAGGATATAAATTTTTAAATGAAATAAATTTGTAAATAAGGCTTCAGACATAGAGATTAATAAGATGAAAATTTACCTTCAGCAAAAATTGTGAAACTATAGACCAAAGGACTACAGATTAAGTATACACAAAATGCTGTTTAAAAATTCTCAGAAAACCACATTTAGCGCAGGCTACTCATAATTACCAGGCTTCTGATACAGGTGGGCAGCTACTTTCTGCTGCTTACCTCTCCTTCCAGAACTTGCAATGGTGTGGCAAGGCTGTGATAAGAATGGGATGGTTTGTGCTGAGAGGCTATTCCGAACATTTTGAAACAGTATTTTTCCACTGTTTTTTAAAAGGTACCCTTATCAATTAATAAAACAGGATGCATAAAGAAATAAAAGTAAGCATCAGACTATGAACCAGAGTAATGTTTCTGGGGGCCATATATTCAGCCCATTTACTATTTAGCACCTCAGAACCCCTAAATAAGAGGAAGAACTTTCTGCTAGTTATCAGTACCTTATAGCCAGTGACAGCAGATTCATCTGCTTTGGCAACTACTGGGTCCCACTTGATGCTTATGGTAGAGCTGGAAAACTTCCAAGAGATATTGCCTGGTGGCCTTTTCGGTGCTAGAAGTCAAAAGATAGCACTTTGAGTGGACCCAGAAATGGAAACAACCATTCTA
Organism: Aspidoscelis marmoratus; assembly: GCA_014337955.1. Taxonomy (NCBI): domain Eukaryota; kingdom Metazoa; phylum Chordata; class Lepidosauria; order Squamata; family Teiidae; genus Aspidoscelis; species Aspidoscelis marmoratus. The sequence goes on along the minus strand of MTQE01001134.1, from coordinate 70,708,285 downwards.
TGAGAAACACTTTCTTTCAAAAATACTTCAAATGAAGTAAGAGTGAAGGCTAGTACCCACTGGCTTGAGCAGGGCAGGGAGAGAAAGCCACTAAGGCTGTTTTTAGACATAACAAAAGGGGTACCTTTGAGATTCCTCAGAGGGAGAAGTGTGAGGCCTCCAGGTTCCCAACCTTTCTCTAATCCACCTTTTCGAACACAGAATGTTTAGAAGCAGGGAGGGGCAGGCTGGTGTGTGAGCAATCCCATCTCAAGGACTTCTCTAAGCTACACAGGCACTTCATAGATGGCGGTATTTTTGCTGTATGGCTTCTAGATATGATGTGGTTCCACCACATTACTTTTATGGGCCAGGGAGGGTAGCTCAGTCTTGTAGCACTTCATCTGTAGTAACTCACAAAGGCTAGATGAGAAGTAAAGTAGGGCTCTTTGAGAAGGAGGCCAGAAGGCTGGGAGGAAGTGGATATGTCATACTGTAATTCTCTCCCAACTTTTCTACATTTCTTCTGTAATTCTAAACAAAGAAACAACAACAAAAAGAGCTTCCAGGGACCCAATGCTGCTCAAGTAGGTGGGGTCAGCCTCGGCCAGCCAGTTTTCTAGGCAGAGGAAATGTAGTGAATATTGTGGCTTCACGTGGTAACTTATCTCAGCTACAAGTAGGCTTTATCTCCAAGAAGAGGATCCCTAGATGGTGGATAAGTCAATGCTCCTTGACAAGGAGCCATTTGGAGACTACCTTCCAAAAGCTATAAACCAACCCAAAGCAAGTTGGGCCTGTTAACCTCAGATGAACCCTTTTAAATAAAATCTCCCATTGCATTTTCCAGGGTGTCACCATCAGTGGGCTAAAACCCACATTTCTCCTAGGATTATATTAGGAATGCAGACTTAACTGCAGCATTCTCAGTACAGTACCAGGATAGTGATGCAATATCCTGTGATATGCCAGGTTTTTTGCAACAGATATGGTTACCTGTCTGCCAGCTTGCTTCATTAAAATTCCACTTGTCACCCAGAGGTCAGTCAATCTCATGAAAAACAACACAGGGAATCGGGTAGGCACTCAGCTGGCTTAATGAAATGCGCCAACACACATGCCAGGTAAGCCAGTAATTGTATCCTGTGGTTGAGAGAGCTGACAAGACATTTACTGGATCCTCCTTGGATCCCACAGGCCCTGTCCCCAAAAGACTTATTAGCCCCTCTCGGATTCCTCTGCTGTCACTCTGTTATAGCTGACTTTAAAAGTCCCCTCCACTTCCGGAATAAGCGTCCCCATGGTAGCTGTCTTCTCTTTCCGGGCATCTTTTCCCCCCCGCCCCCTCTCTTGTTAAAAGGAAAAATAGCCAGATCTCCGTCTCCTGAAACGGCTTCCCGCCCCTAGCAAAGGCAGATGATCGCTCATTCATTCACTTTCAGCACTTACTTTCACTCAGTTCTCTGTTAGAAAAGGCTTTCTGCCCCAGCAAAGTCAGCGGTTGCAGGCATCAGCAGCGCGATCCTTCGCTCATTCTCTTTTAAGGCTTTCACAGATCACTTGATAACAATGTTGCAATTCTGAGCAATTCTGGCTCTTTTTACAAAGGAAAGGAAGCGAACCAGCTGCATTTCTCAGATGTGTGAATGCTTTTTGGCTGTGTGTGCAGGCAAGCAATCCCTGCCCCTTTTGCCACGGAGCGTCCTCAAGGCAGATATAGCGAGCAAAACCCGCGAATCGCCGAAAGAGTGCTGGAACTCTTCTTTAAAGTGCACGTATTTTATCGCGGGTGTCTCACTTTCCTAAGCTCCCTAAGCGCCTTGTAAAGCCTGGAATGGGGCCGCTCAGAGGCAAAAGAAGAGTTCCAGCAGACTTTCAATTGCATGGGGACAGGGCCACAATTGCTTCCTACAATCTGAAGACACCTTTAGACCTAAATCCAGAATATAAGACATGTCTCCATTTCAGCATGGAGGAAGCTGAAGGCACCAAGTCAACAACATCTTTCTCACTATGTTATCAGCCATCTCTCTGACTTCACAGTGCAGCGACATCTGATAATGGGACAAAGAAAGTACTTTTGCTGGGAACAGTTGAGCCCTTAAGGGGGTGGGATAAGCTTGATGTGCAGCACCTCTCCCTGCAGGGCATGGAGACGAGGCAGCTTAGGCCTTTCAGAAAAGCACCCCTCCAGGTAAGTGGAGATGCCGCCACAGTCAACTTTCTGGGGAATTAAGTGTGTGCATATCTTTCAAGCAAGCTTGAAAGCGTAAGCAGAGAAAACAGCTCACTGACACAGAATAACTAACAGGCATAAAACACACATCACACGGTTTAATGTATAACTACCTTTCCCTCTGCAGGAGGCAAACTCAAAGCAGCTCACAAATTCAAATGAAACTGTTACCAAATCAGTGCCTTTGCTCACTTACGTGGCTTTGTAGTCATGAAACTGGTAGGCGGACTGGCTGGCCCAGTTCCTGCCCGATTATAAGCTCTGACTGCCACGTGGTACTTTGTGCTGGGATGAAGATCCGTCACATGTGCTGTGTTGACAAGGCCTGCCGTTCTCACTCTGTCAGCAGCCTCCTCTTTGTCACCATGTTTCCAATACCGGATCTGAAAACAATTAATGTATCTATTAATCTGAACTCCTTGGCATTAATATATTTTAATTATGTCAACACTATATTGGCTGCAGAGCTGCTTTAATCATTCTCAGCTCTTACCTCATAGCCTAAAAGGACCCCATTCATATCACGGTGCTCCACAGGATCCCAAGAAATATCCATTTCGGTGGCCATAACTGCCTTAACTGACACGTTGGAGGGTGACACTCTTGGTTCTGTCAAAATATCATATCAACAATTCGAGAAAATAATTATATTCTTGCCATTTCCATCAAGCCTAAAAATACCTCTAAATCAAAGTTCAGAAACAGGATATTCATTCTGCCACCAGAAAACACAGTAGGAAACATTTCTTTTCACTGCTATTGATTAGGTGCATTTGGCAGGATCAGGGGAAGGAAATTTAACTGAGCATAAGCAATATTCTTTAATTTTCTAACCTACCTTCCTCTGCAGAATGCACAATGGCCACCAGGCTCTCCGGCCCCTCCCCCTTCCTGTTGAAGGCCTTGATTTTCACTTCAAAAGGTGTATAGGGTGCGACACTTTCATTGCGATAAACAAAATGTAGAGATTCTGCATGGGGCACATTTGCTGTCTTCCAAACCTGAGTGCCTTCTTTCCGGAAGGACAGCTTATACCCAAAGCCATCTCCATTCTGATACTCTCGTTGCATTGGCTAACATACAAGTCAAGACCGGAGGAAAATAAGTAAGTAAGTAAAAAACACAAAAAGATATTCACATCAGAGAAACATATATCAAAGAAAAAGTCCTCATACAGATTAAATCAAATAAGTGAGAAAGACAAACTGGGTCAAATTTAGACTTGGCAGTGCAGTTTACAGGATCCACACAACATTCTAATGGCACCATGTGTGTTCTCAATGAGCACAGGGTCTGCATGACTCTCCACTTGTCAAGGAAACACTTCCAATAAACTCAGTTCCAACAAGCAATATTCTAAGGTATAGTCCCTCCAGGATTATTGCTTGTTGGCTTCTGTGCACATTTCAGTGATGCCCACATCCAGATATTTTGCCAGCAGAAAATACTGAGAAGTGCACAACCACCACCACTGTGCATAAACAACCATCTTTTCCTGCCCCTGTAGATATGTGGTGGCCATAGTGACAATGGCAGCTCGGGCTACAAGGCAAGTATGATGACTGAATTAATAAGGTGAGGTTATATCTAGCAGATTAGTCCCAGTACATATGCTGGAAGGTGGGTAGTGGGTGTGGCTGGCTGTAGCTCTGAGGGAGAGGGGAAGTTTGCTCTTAGGGAGAGCCAATCAGTACAAGCCAGCATCACAAGGAGAGATTATATAAGGCCGTCCAGCAGGGGTTTGTGGTTCTTTCCCGGGTTAACTCATTGAGGATGGGCAGGGAGAAACGGGGTCTGTCAACTACGTTCATGAAGGAAGTCTACTTAGGGAGTCCTGAGTTAGTGACTAATTGAGAGACTTTATTCCGTGGGGATCCCCATGGTGAGGATACTGTGAGGCAAACATGCAAAGCGCTAATTCAGGCTACATGAGGGACAAAATCCTCCAAATCGAAGTAAAAAAACCCCACTTGATAACTGTTCTCGCC
>MTQE01001134.1:70679687-70701906 GCA_014337955.1 Aspidoscelis marmoratus | reverse complement strand
CGGGGAGAAGAATAGAAAGCTTTGTCAGCTGCTTTGAGTCCCCTTAAATACGTGAGAAAGGTGGGGTAGAAAAGCCAAATCTTCTTCTTCTTCTTCTTCTTCTTCTTCTCCTTCTTCTCCTTCTCCTTCTCCTCCTCCTCCTCCTCCTCCTCCTCCTCCTCCTCCTCCTCCTCCTCCTCCTCCTCCTCCTCCTCCTCCTCCTCCTCATCATCATCATCATCATCATCATCATCATCATCATTACAGGAAACTTGTCATCTTTACCAGATGAGCCACAACAGCAAAACACTTGGCCAACTCCTATCCCACTATAATGTTGGGAGTATCATGATCATGGGTTTCAACTCACTTCTAGAGGCATGCTCAGTAATTCATGGTCTCTCCAGCAGGACCAGTCCAGGTGAGCTTAGTGAACTTACAGATCTCTAACAGCGTAATGCACTCAAATTCCATTCATGTTTCTATGAAATGCTACATGAGCCTAACTGAAAGACTGTTTGTAATCAGAATGTGCTAGTTACAGCATATCAGGGGTTATAGGAAAGAATACATGTCCATTTCCCAGGTTGCTGGGAGGAGACCAAAGTGAATGTGAGAAGACATTTGCTGTCCCTCAGGCAATGTAGGAGTAGCAACAACAATAGAGGGCAAGATGTTGGGATGTACCATTTCTAAAACCAAAGCTGTTAAAGAAAAATTACCTCTCACAACTAGCATGGCTGACTCAGAAGCACTATCCACCACGGTCTGAGCAGTGCAGGTGTACCGTCCAGCATGCTTCAGCTGAGCATTCAGGATCACAAGATCTCCAATATTCTCTTTCTTTGAGTGAGAGACAAGAAGCAACAGAAACAATTTCAGAAATAATCTAAAACCACTCCAAAGGCAAGTTCAAAAAAGAAGGACAGACAGAGGGGGAAATCAATTGTGTCTATAATATCTTTCAGATAGGCAAATCACAACATTGTATAAAAGCATATCAACACCCAGAACAGCTTGCTCAGCTATTGAACTGTATGGATATAGCACTACTCACTGTACTTCCTCGCTTGTAGTGGCCTTCAGATTTGGCAAAGTCAAGGAGAACGTCACCCAGGAACCAAGTGAAAGTGAGATCCATGGTTGGATCATGAGAGGCATGACACTGAAGAGTAATGTTTTCACCCACATTTATATCAGCGCTGGATGGTGCAAGGGTGATTTTAGTGGCATCTGAACAAAAGCAGGGGAAAGACAGTTTAGTTTAGGATAAGTCACCTGTCTTCAATCAATCCATTAATATAATATGTCAATGTGGAAGAGGCACTAGAAACACTTCTGGATGTAGATTTCTGTATAATCTGGGAAAGCCAAAAGACTCTTCTCATCTCCAAAGTATCAATAAGAAGGATTACAGGTCTATCATCTTAAATCAGTAGGTGTTAGCACTTTATAGACTTGATTTAAAACAGGCAAAAGAGATTCTTTTTTTCCTTTCTCCTCATTTTCACAGACTACATACTGCAATATTCAGCCTCACTGAAAGTATAATGGCCTTACCTCGAACTGAGAGTATTCCCGTACTGTTTGCTTTGCCTAAGAAATTCTCTGCAAAGCATGTGTATTTCCCTTCATCTGACTTGCTAATGTTCTGAATTATTAGTGTGCCAGTTGGAGTAATAGTTATTCTGTAATAGAAAAAGACCCCATTAGAAGAAAGTTTTTTTTAAAAAAATAATACTAAAGACAATTGGAACAAAACACTGGACATATATGGCATCAAGAAAACTGATGAATTCTGCCATTAACATTATGTACATCAAGAATACAATGCTTTTGGTTTTTGGTTCCAATGCTGGAATTCTCCAGTCAGTTACCACAGTTTGGGATGACTAATACAAGCTGGAAGTGACCCATGCATCTGGACCACAGTGGATCAAAACACAGCTTGGAGAGTCTTGCTTTTCCGTCAGACACTGCGACCTTAATTTTTGGTCTGTTACTTGTGCCAGCTTTGGGTAAAGGCAGCCAAAAATCTGAACAAAAGGTAAACAATACAATATTTCCCACTGTAAGATATCCTGCTATTTATTGATTAGTGCTAAAGCTGCCAAGGAAAAAGAGGATAGTTTCATTTAAAAAAAAGGAAACAAAAAGAAAAGAAATTGGTCACTAGAGCTTTGAAACTTAAGAGAACAATTATCCTTCATTTCATTGTTTTTGGACTCTGTTATGGGCACACCAGAAATACCCTGTTAGGGATGCAGAAAATGAAGTTCTAATAGAACAGGAATGTCAGGCTCCAAGAGGAACCCATGATCTCCTGCCCAGCAAACAGCTGAGTAGCAAAGGTTTTTCTTCTTTCCTTTCAGTAGCTATCACGGCTGAACAGATGATCATTACATGCCCCCCCCCCAATTCCTTTAGCAACAATTGCTGCTACTAGAAGTGGGGGAAAAGGAGTTCTCCTTCCACTGTACCAAGGGTAGAGGGAAAATTAATCTCTAGCTACATCTACATGGCAAGATCTAACCATCCCATCCCTTGGGACAGGTGTACCATGCCTATGCCCCTTCTGCTTTTCTAGCCTTTAAACCTGGAGGAAGCTTCAAAGGCTGTGGAAATATAGTTGTACGTCCTCTGAAGTTTCAGCCTTGTGTGATCATTTTCTGATGCTTTACTATACCAGGCAGAAAGTAGCACAGCGGTTGATGGTGGCAGGAGCAGAAGAGGGCATCAGGTGCCCTTTCAATTGTTTTTCATGATCTACATTAAGAACACCTCCAAGGGGTTGGTCGGTCATCCCAGGTGTCTCTAGGGAGATGGGGGTGCGATCTCCGAAGTCCCAGCTTCAGAGGGACTTCAGAGTCATTTTGAAATCATTTTGAAATCATTTCGAAATGACTCCGAAGTCCCTCTGAAGAGATCGCCAAGGACTTTGGAGAGGCTCTGGAGCTGTCAGCACGGTCCGTGCACTATTAGCGCAGACCACACGGACTCCCCTCCGAAGTCCCTCTGAAGAGATCGGCAGAGACTTCGAAGCTGCTCTGAAGTCCCTTCGGAGTGCCTCCCAAATCTGCGCTGATCTCTTTGGAGAGACTGGAGATGAGACTCCGAAGTCCCTCCAAAGCAATCAGCAGAGACTTTGGAGTCTTGCCACCGATCTCTCCAAAGAGATCAGCACAGACTTCGGAGGCACTCTGAAGGGACTCTGGAGCGTCTTCGAAGTCTCTGCCGATCTCTTTGGAGGGACTTCAGAGTCACTTCAGAATGATTTCAAAATGACTTCAAAATCACTCTGAAGCTGGGACTTCAGGGCTCCCCCCACCATGGGTGCATCCCCTCCCCCTAGCCTCCTCCCTTTAATCTGAATTTTCTGGCAGAAGACCCCATTATAGACCCCATTAATAGGGTCTACAGAAAATCCAGATTACAGGGCAGAAAGTACCTATTTGATCTGGATTTCCCCCACGGCAATGGAAACAATCGGGTTCCAAATGGGTGCCGTGGTGGAAATGGGATCATCCAGCTCACACCCAAATGGGCCCTTAATGGGTGCAAAAATGGGTACTTTTTGACAGTGGAAAAACACACTTAATCCACCCCTTCAGCCTGGGAAAATACTAGTGACATATGATTACATTAAGCAACAGCTTTCATTGCTCAGGGATACCACTTGATGTAATAATGGCAACAGGGTGCTGCTCTTCAGCTCCATTCTTTATAGGAGAACAATACAGACCTCAGTGTTCATAGCACATTACATGTGAGATTTCCCTTGAAAAGCATTTCAAGCATCAGCTGGCCCAAAGTACAGTGGCCACATCTTTGTCTGAAAGTGAGAGATGGAGTGTGTGTCTCCAGGATGGATTAAATGGCAGTTCATATTGGGTTCAATTTAAGAGGTCCATTCACATATTTAAGGTGTGAATATGCCTAGGGGCATAATGGCGTCTGAGTTCAATTTTGATTTGTCCATAGCCATCCACTATAGTATGGACTCGGTGCATATTTTTCAGTCTTCCTGAAAGTCTGTTGACAGGGAACTACCTTCCGTCCCTCTCGTCCTTCACCTCCCTCTTCCCTCTGTGATTGGATGCTATCAATCCAATTATGGCTTCTTATGGGAGAGTAAGGTCACCTCTCTCTTTTTTCCTTTCCTTCCTTTTGTTTATTTGTTACCATCAGTAATGTCAGGGACATGCTGGCATGAATTCTGTGGATGAGGCAGTTTTGTGCAGCCTCAGACTGAAACAGCCTCAGTGCTAGAATTATTTGAATACAGGATAGTCCAAATCTGGATGGCTTAGTCCAGAAAAACAGAAATGGATTTTGTGGTATGATCCCTGACAACAGAAAATGGTTTACCATTTGACCATAGTCTCAAAGTCAAAAGCAACCTGGGATCTGGGAACTTTGGGAACACCTATTTCCTATGCTGCTTCTGGTGTTCAAAGAACCAGAGGTCCTGCTTCATAAGCACCTTCCCAAAAACTGAACTATATTTAAAAGGGCTTTTTTAGTCATGACATCAAACCCTGTGGAATGCCTTCCTACATCTGCATTACCTTGGAGCAATCTGTTTTTAAGGGAGTCCTATCAAAAAAAGACCAAGTGCAGCTGGGAATTTCCCTGAGACTACGGTGCTGCTTCTCTTTCTTATATGTATTTTAGAAAATTTAAATGGTACAATTTTGTTTTAATTTGGAAGGTTATTAGAGTCATTCCTCTGAAGGAAATGCAATAGTTGTTTGGTGATTATGGAAATTTTAAGAATTTGGCTCCTGTAATTTCAACAGATGGTTGAAAAGCTGTTAAGGCTTATTTTCACATATTCCCCTCTCCCAATGGACTTACTTCTTAATAACTGGCCAATAAACACATACAAAAACTGATCATTTAATAGAAATACCCTTATTAAAAGAATATTATATGGTTTTTCCAAACATCTTGAAGGTCATGTGATGTGAGTTTTCATTTCAGCTGAGCCATTATACAAATCCTTGGGGGTTACCATATTACAGATATTAGAGAAAAATAGATTGATTATGATCCTCTAGGTCCCATAAGTCACTGTTTAATGCTTTGTTTCACTTAGTTTGAAACGAGCTTTGTAAATTATTGATACTAAACAGCTTGCCTAATCATCTTTGCTTCATAATTGGATTTTTTCCTAATTTCTCATGGAAATAGTAAAACCAAAGAGAAAAAAAGGGAGAGAAGAAGGCAGGAAACATTTCCTTTAAGTGGGTTCATTAATTAATTCTGTTTTGGTGTAACCTCTCACTAGAGCTGCACATTAGATTTCAATTTCGTAGCAAGTTTTGTAATCAGTTTTATAATCAGTTTTATAATCAGATCTTTATTCCCTTACTTTTCCTGTTTTTGTCTGTGGAAGAAGAGATTTTAAGTAGAAGTAAAGTAGTACAGCTAATATTAAAGATCCATTTTATAATATAATCACACATAATGGAATAGTTTCTTCACTGAGGTACATCAGGCACCTTCATTTTACATGCTCAGGAGAGTTGCGAAGATGCAACTCTTTGTCCTGGCCTTTGGCTGTATAAGGGAACAGCTTTTCCTCCCTACTTTCAGGCACTCTTATATTTTAATGCGTTCATTTTATATTTCACTTTTAATGTTGTAACCCTTCAGGTATAGGGCAGGATAAAGATTCAAATAAGCAAATAAATGAATAGCAAAAGCGCTATTAAAACTTCAGTGTGGTTACCAGATTTTTTTTTTGGGGGGGGGGGTTTGTCAAAAATACAGCCTAAAAAGCAAACATCATTTTGTACAAACTATTTAAGAAATGCAAACATGCACTGATAATTTTAACTTCAAACAACTGAAGAGTAAAATTCAAGAGACAAGAAACAGTCTATCTTCAGATCTCTCTCTTCGCAAGATGTTCTGAAGGCACAGGTATCACTGGCAAGACTTCCTTGTGCAGGGAAGTTGATTACCCTACCTAGCTGACCCACAAAAGCAACTTTGGTGGGGGTGCCAATGTCTGCATGGTAGAGGCAATTTTTCAGCCACAATGCCAGCCAGTTTTCTTGTGCAGGCACTGGCAGCTCCACTAAATGCCCCATTCTGGGTATCATTTCTCAAAGCTCCGAGTGGGACCTCTGCAAGTGGCTGAATGTACCAGATATTTCTGAAATGGAATGAGACTGATGCAAGTGAAGCATAACTCTTAAATATTACAAACAAAACATGGGACCTTTATACAAGCAAACACTCACTTAAAGAAAATCTAAGAAGGCTTTTGTTATCTAAACCCCTTATGGCATCATTTTTTTCTTATTTCAAAACTCTCTTACTACAGGCATCTATGGAAAACTGGGAGTTTGAGAACCATGGAAGTACAGACCTCATTCACATGCAGCAAGAGTGGTACAAACGCATCTCCAGTCTACAATGTTCATGAGAGGTGGGAAGGGGCATATTGGCATGCAATAATTCCACCTGTCTGTGAACTATCTGTAAGCTACCTCAGAGGTGCTTTAAAAAAAACAAAGAACCCTGTGTGTGAACACTGCCTCTGTCTGCTAAAGTACGTTAATGACACCACAGGCAACTCAGTCAATCAATGCAAATCAATGGCACCATGGAGGGGCAGCAAATGTAAGTCAACAGCCCCAGGGGTAAACGTAAGTAAATGATCCATCAGAGGTGAAAATGCCTTAATGCCATTCCAGAAAACTGCAGTAAGCGAGTGAAGTCACATTTATTAGCTATGCAAAAGCAAGTTCATGTTTTTAAAATTGCGGAAGTCAACTTTTTTAAAGAATATAAGAGAAGCCCTGCTGGACTGGACCACAGCCCATCTAGTTAGGCATTCTGTCTCACCCAGGGGCCGACCAATTGTTTCTTGGTATACTCAAGCAGAAGACTAAGGCAAAACCTTCACCTGCTCTCAAATCCCTGAAAAAGACCTTTAGAGGTATCCTGCTGTCTCTTCAGCCTGGAGATAGTACCTAGGCATCTATTCTAGTAGGCTTTGATACACCTGTTCTCTATAAATTTTATTTCAGGAGCAAAACCTTGTTTATGAGGAATGACTGTACTCATATACAAATATCACAACAGATCTAGTGAACAACAGCACACACTCATGACTCTTAGCTAGGACAAAACATGAATGCTTAGACCTGGAGCTGTTGCTAAGAAGTTCAGTTCCTTTGGTCCAGAGTATAATTGCCTTTGGTGCAGCTCTTGGTTGGCAATGGATAATGATTTCTCCACCTCGAGCAGCTGGTATTAGCTGTCTCACAGTGTTCAGCCGAAAATTTGGAGCAAATGCTACAAGGGAGATAGGAAGCAAGGAAGCTTTACACATGGATAGTGAGCATCCAGCAGATTCTAGAGTGGTACAAATGCAGAACAGTAAGAAATTTCATTATTTCTATTACATACCAGATAAACATGTAAATCCCAAGATCTGCCTTAAAAAAACTGTTTAATATGTTTGTACCAATTTAAAGGCTGCCTAATCTAGGGCACATTAGTGAGTCTGTTCAGTTGCCCTTTCACATTTTGGTACTGGGGAATAAAAATCCATTTACAGTTTAGTCATCTAGTGCTTTGTATAAAAGTCCTGATCCTGTAAAGTGGTGTGCTCCCCAGTGACACAGTGGCTAAGGGCACTAGGCTAAAATCCAGAAGCCCTTTGGTTTGAATCTTCACTCTGCCATGGAAGCTCACTGTTTATCATTTTTGTCAATTTGTCAAATCTAAATTCCACTGCAATATCATTACTATATATTCAGACTGAATTAATAATCAATTCTACTTCAAATGCTAACTTTCCATATCATTTCAAATAACCCATATAAATAAGATGTAAGATTTTTGTTAATATCTGGGGAGCTTGATATTTTTCGTCTCTTTTCATCAAAAACACTGATTGTGGCATTAGAAATACACCTTTTTATAACCAATCCAAGAAATCTTTTATTCTATTTACATATTTTCTATTTACATATTTTCTACCCTGTAGTTCCAGGGAACTGAACTGGGTAAAGAAACAAAAAGAAAACTAATAAATGATAAAGATAAAATAGGACTATAAAGCACTAAACTAAGAAAGTAAAATTAAGTAAACCAGCCATTAATATCTAGTTTAAAAATACAATTACATTCCAAATATAATTTATTATAATATAGTAAATTATTACACAATAATAATTGGCTTAATTGCAAAAAGTCTTGAAGAAAAGTTGCAATTTTATCAGTTCCTAAAAGTATCAACAGAAGATACGGTACTTGGTGCAACTCTCCTGGGAGAGCGTTTCATCAAAGAGGGGCTATTACAGAGAAAGCCCCGCCACTACCAGCAAGCTGGTCTATATAAGCTGGTTGGTCTACATTGGACAAGAAACCTCTTCAGATAAGTGGGGTCCAACTTGTATAGGACTTTATGCACAAGCATTAGAACCTTGATTTAGATTCAGACATTCATAGGAAGCCAGAAAAGATCTTTAAGTACAGGAGTAATGTGGCTGTGACTAGAAGTGATTTATACACATTGATGTCATCCAGCCTGGAGGCCACAAGCACATTGCTCTCCCTTTCACAATCAAAGGACCCAAACAAAGGGATAAATGAGACAAGTTATTGTTACTGCAATCTATTGCTTCATAGCCAAAGCAATATTTCTTGTAATTTCCTTACAATTCTAACTGCTTGAATAAATGCTGATGGAAGAAATTATTTCAAAATGAGGACATAAAATCCATTTTTCACAATTAAATTTTCCATAAAGCAATTCAGCAAAGGGCTAGACAGCTTCCTGAAACATTAAATCACAGAGCTGGAAGGAACCACATAGATTATTGAGTCCAATTCAAAGTACCTACAAAAGATGCATGTTCAGCCTCTGCTGGAAGGGAATTATCAAGCAAAATCCTACATGCAATTTATCCCAATTTCTTTTCATGTAATTTAATTCTGTTACTGCATACTGTGCATGCAAGATTGCTTGAGGCCCATTCATGGCGATGCCCAGATTACCTTGCACAGCCAATTCGGCATTTGCATAAATGCTGCCATGTTTGTTTTCTCCTATGCATTGGTACATCCCAGAGTCATCCATTGTTAACTTCAAAATCCTCAAATCCCCACCGTTCACTTCAATGCGGTTCTGAATAGACAAGCAGATTAGGTAGTTAGGTCTCAACAAACAGCATGAAATTCAAATGTTGAATGTACAAAACTAGGTTTTGATAAAAGCTGCATTGCTTCTCTAAGTAATGACACTGCTGTCTTATTTGAATATGTTTGCCATGTTCTGTACTCGCTGCCACATGTGCAGCTGTAGCTCATGTAGCAAGATGGTGGGGAAATGCAAGCTGACAATTGATGCTTCCTCCTGATTTTAGTGACTCTGATGATGGACTTTCCTTAAGCAGGACTATAACCTACCTTCTAGATGAAGCCACCATCCTGGCCATAGTCGCCATGCATGTGCAGTGGCTGAAAAAGTTCACCACAAATGCATGGTGGTGGTGACTGTGCACTTCTGGGTATCTCATACCACCAAAATACCTAGATATGTGTGTGGATATATCACAGAGGTAGCACAAGCCCTGCTTTGTCCAGCCAACAACCAGAGGTCCTGGAGGAGCTCTTCTCTGGAATATCACTTGTTAGACCAAAATTCAGGGAGTGTCTAGACCCAGGCCAGGTGTGTAAATACAGTACTTCCCAGGTATCAGGCCAGCATTAAGGCAGATTTGGATTGTGCGTGCATGTGTTATGTACATACCCATAACACATACCCTAAGTGGAGTAATTCTGATGCTGAATTACAAAGGATAGAACACACTGTATAAAAAACAAAACAAAAGTTGTTAAAATCCAGAAGAGGAGGTAAGGAAGATTACCATAATGTTGAACAGATGAAATGGGAACATGGAACATTATAAAGTGTGCTGTGTTGGTTTAGCTGCCATTTTAAGTAGCTCCCATTGTCCCAAGAGTTTTAAATATGTTGCTTCATGTTTTTATTTTGTATCCCACACTGGGATCCAATGGCATGGAGACTGTATGACTATTGCACACAATACCTGTGAAGTTAATGGTCGTCCATTCCGCAACCATCTTATTGTAGGTCTCGGTTTACCACTTGCAGCACAGCTCCAATGTAGGTCTCCTCCAATATCAGCCTCTTTGTCAGTGATGACCTTCAGCCATTCTGGCTTGGCTGCAATAGAGGAAGAGAAGAAAAATAATATGAATCTTTCAGAAAGAAAGTGCGAAAAATTTACACTGTTTTACGCGTATCGTAGTATGAAATTGTGCAGCTCTGGGCATTTGGGGATAGACAGAGCCTGCTTTCACTAGCACATGCACTGATAACCAGAGACGTGCACAATTGAAAATCATGTGTTTAGTACAGATTGAATTCATTTGTTTGGCTTGATAGTGAGTCATTTTATTCTCTTCAATTCTGAACTTGAAAAACAAAAAAATACAAATTTTTCCATTAGGAGGCACTCTCTTCAAGGCTCACGAATGAGGGACTGGTCTGGTTTGATCAAATTTCCAAACTTTTGAATAAGTGCATGTTCAGTTCAATGGAAACAACTTTGAATAAAAATGATTTGATTGAGTTTTCAAATATGAACTGAACTGTGCACATCTCTACTAATAAGCTCTTGATTGCATTACTGCAATGAGCTTTACGTAGGAGTGGCCACGACAGTCCAGAGGCTACAGCTTAAGGAGAATGCAGCAATGATGGTATGTAAACTCAGAATAGTCACATATTATTCTTGTGCTACAGTCACTGCACTGATATTTTTATCAGTGTACTGGACCCAGTTTAAGATATCAGTTCAAGTATAAAGTACATGATTTAAAGGGCCTTTAATTCTTCCTATGCTGTTCTTAATTATATGTTTTTAATCATATTGTTTGTTTATGTATGTGTGTGTAATTAAAAAAACTTCATCAAAGAGGGTCACAGGAAGTGAGTTGAATGAAAGGTGGTGGTGCTGCCACAAGAGCAGCAGGAAGTGCTATCAGTGGACATCCTGTTGCTCTGCTATTATAGACCCCCCCCACTTCTTTAGTACATCCACTGTGCCATGAATGTGAAAGGATCTATAGACCCTGCACAATCACAATCACCATGCACAATCACACCACAATAGAATTGTGCAAACTCTACCTGAGGTTATCTGGACCAGACATGCCTGTCATGATGAGAGCACACGGCAAGTGTTTGTCTCATGCCTTCTGTCTTCATGCATCAGCCAGATGGGATAAACCCCCACCTGATATGAGGCAAACCTCTTCCCTTGATAGATTCAGATGACAACTGTTTTTGTTCATTCTGGCATTCCTCTCTGGACAGCCTTCAGAGTTTTTAATTCCGGTATTTTAATTTTTGTACTTATTATGTTTTAATACTGCCTTTTAACTTGTTTTGTATGCTTTATTTATTTTATTTATTTACATTTTTATCCCACCCTATACCCAGAGGTCCCCAGGTGGGTAATAACATTTAAAAATAAACATAATTAAAACAATAACAGTAGACCACCCTAAGCACTATGGAGCAATATGGCAGGTTACAAATATATATGTACATACATGTGTGTCAGTATATTTCATCTCCCCAAAGTTGATAACCTGCAATAAATAAGGATTACAGGGGAAATTGGGGGTTGCTTAGATTTCTGAAGTGGCAGTGCAGCCAATCCATCCTCTACATAGGGACCATTAGTTTTCACTAATCCTAGATATTATTTGAGCAGTAAAAGCTTCCTCCCTATTAGTTCCATAGGTCTTGCTCAGGATCAACCAATGCTGCAGTAGAGCTGAAGATAAGTAGATGTGGACCTGATGGAACCTCTGCTAAGCTTTCTTTAGGACGAGTATGAAATGAATATAATTTAAAAACTATTATGACATGCTCTGCAGCAATTATTTACCTTGGATGATAATGCGGCTCCGATAAGTGTCTCTTCCTTGGATATTTTCAGCTTCACACTCATAAGTGCCCTCATCTTCAAAGCTAACCTCCTTAAATTCCAGAAGAGGTTCAGTTGTGATCCATTCAGATGGCTGGTTACCATCCAGCTTTCGCCATTTTATTTGAGGGACAGGGCTAGATTACAAAAGAAACATTTTTAAAATGTTAGAAGCAAAACAACAGCAAGAAGAAATGTACGGCAGGACAAACAGCTGTGACCAACATTTCTATTTTTACACAGTCCAAACTCTCTTCTTTACCTAAAGAGATCACCATCTAACTGCCTTATGTTTCCTCTTTGTCTACTTATTTCTGTAACACAAGTTAGAAAAGACGAAAATCAGGCATCTAAATCTTTTGTTTTATATACTGTATCATCTATACTGTAGCAACTAAATATCTACCACCCTTCAAACTGATATTCTGGGAGTGATTCACTGTTTTTCCTTTTACAAGATAAAATCTGCATATGCTTAGAGGCGCCCTTATTTACTGGTGAATTGATTTTTGTTGTCCAAAAAATAAAGGTTACCATATATATACATATATATATAAGTAGGATCCAGAGTATCTAAACCCAGTATAGTTAACCAAGTCCATTTCACTAGTTCAGAACAGGCATCCTGCAATGGAAGGAAAAATGTCTTCATCAAATGTAGACCTGCGTATATTCCATGGGATGTATCTAAAAGCTGACGATTTCCAATCTACAGGTAACAGAGTATCAAATATTTAAAAGAGGTTGTTTACTTCTTGATTGCACCTTGTACATTCCTGGACAAAGGAACTGTCACTAACAACCTATGATTGTCTTGGGCTTCAGGTTTTTATACTGAGACTAAATGCAATTGTTAAAATTACTTACTTCCCAAAGGCAAAACACTCCAAAGATACCACCTGCCCAGCCAAGGCATAATTGTCAGAAGGAAACTTGGCTTTGATACTTGGGGCATAAAGTCTTGAATCTAAAGAAAGAAGAAGAAATTGCAGGACACAAAGAGTTGCCATAGTCAAAGCTTTAAATCTACTCAAGCATGGTACTGTTATCCTTCATTATTTGCTGGGGTTAAATTCCGAGAAATCCTCATGAATTTTAAATTAGCAAATATTAAATCAGCGTGCCTATGAGAAAATGGGGATGAGGTTTCAAGTTGCCAGTCTTCAAGGACATCTGCCAAAACCCTCTTTCTCTGTTTCTGATATATTCCAGCTCTCTTGTTGATGAACTGCTACCCTTTAAGTCTGTGTTATCAGTGCTACAGAACCACCTTTTATGTTAATTTTTACCTAAGTGCCAAACTTTGATAATGTTGTTTTTATATTCTGGTTAAGTATATACTTGTTAATTTATTTTTCCTTTGTGAAACATTATCCAGTGTTATACATAAAGTTATGGATGTGACTGATACATTTTTTAAAAGAAAAAGAAAACGGGGATGAGGAAGGCTGCATTTGAAAATTCCATGGGGGAAAAATGGGGAAAAGATATAGTTCACTTCCAGTGCCTCCCAAAATTACAGGAGTTAGGTGCAAATAGATACAATGGGGGTGTTTCTGCATTTCCCTATGTTGGACTGTTCCTACTGGAGGCTCCCAACTCAAGTGTTCTGCTGAAACAGGCCAGGTGCCCTGGAACAAGGCTGTCTGCACTGGCATGGCCTGTTCTGGAACAGGCCAATGTTGCCCCAAAGCTCAGAGCCCCAGGGGACCCATCAAAATGGGCTCCTCAGTTAATCTGGAACAAGGAGCTGTCCAGCCTTCTGCAAGCCTCCCTGTTCTGTTATAGAGGCCCCTGCTGGTAAACCTTTTTATAAAGATCTCTTAGTCTAGGAGGATTTAAAACTTCTAACATAAACTGTAGGAAACTGCTTGTTTTTGATGCTAGTTTGTGGCTTGCTTTCAGCCAGCTCACCATGAGCCCCTTCAGTTCACTAGCACTGAAGGTGGCAATCTGCCAGAATATGGCTGCCTTCAGATAGTCTGCAACTCACTTTTTTTTCTCTTGCTCTATCTTCCAGACTACAGGGCAACATTGTGGGGGAAATGCTATGACCTACCTGTCTACACTCTCACTTGCATGACGACAAGGCAGCTACTTCTGGATATTTTGATGGTACACCCCCACACATAGTGGCCATTTTTATCCCAGGTCCAGCCCTGTGCATGTGCAGAACCATTTACCTCAACAAGGGACCTGTAGGCCAAGCTTCCACACAGGTAGGTCATAGTGCTATTTAAGGAAAATCCTTTTTAAGGTTTTCCCAAAACAGGATATAGGAGGATTTCACCCCTATACTGTGGGCCTACATTGGGGTTTGCCACAGATACATGTGGCAATCCTAATGTAGCCAACTATAATCACACATTTTAACAATTCTGGCTACTCCATAATATCTGATCCCGGTATGGAATACTTTGTTACAATATAGTTCATTACCCTTGCCATTGAAAACTATTTTATACAGAGTTAAACTATTGGTTCACGTGACTCACTACTGAGTATACCAGTTGCACAGCAATACAACTATGTTAAGATAGCTACAGATTTTGTGATTCAATATTATAGAAGTAAACAAACACCATGCATTTTATATAACACATATATGCATTGCTCTGTAAAATAGAACATAATGTGTCAAAATATGGTACTTATAAAAAATAAGTACTATGCATCTGCAAATGCACAGCTTATTTCACAAAATACTGATGTCTATAATGCAGCTTTCATTCTAAACAATGGCACAAAATAGGGATGGACAAAGTAATAAATGGCAAACAAGTATACACAAAAGGGAATTAGCTTTTTCCATCCACCCCATGCAGATGGTGGCCTTTTCTTATTTTAAGAAGTTGAGGTTAACCATGAGTCCTTTTGCATGTCATACATGAGCTGCTCCTGAATGTAATTAGTAAACAAGTCTTTCTGCCTCAGCCTTGCTCCTATCTCAGTCGGCCATACCCACACTACTGCCCAGTTACTTGGGAAAAAATCAGATAATCCTCTTAATCTGCTCCCTCTCTTCTGAATATTGTAACAATAATCCACCCTTTTTTTTTTGCAGCACCAAACAGGCAAGAAAACTAGTTTTTCTGAACCTTTTGTGGGCACAATACATGTTTGACAGGCTGCATTTGGCTTGATGGATTACATATTGTGTGGCCCAGCTTCAGCAGTGAGCTCCAGAGTGCCTCCCTCCAAAGAGTTCCCAACTGGTTTGCATTCCCAAAGCACTGACCTTCTTTGAGCAGATTTAGCTGGGAAAATGTGCTAAAAACACTCTTTTTAATGGAATCAATGTGGCCAGTTACAAAGCAGGAGTAATTGCCTAGATCAGAGGCCTCTGTCTTAGCAATGTAAAGGTTTCCGGTTGTTTGGGAGATGAAGCGCCTTCTGTCTTCTGCAATGAAGTTGGGGAAGTCATTCACAAACCAGCGGTATTTAAGTTCTGTGCACAATGGATAAAAAGAAAAAGAGAAGGCATTTGAAACACTGGCTCATCTATGCCACAGTGACCCTAGAAGGTCAACCTCAACAGGTTATGTCTCAGGCTGAAACAACAACTAATTCTGATAGCCCTCCATTCATTTTGGCCCAAAATCCTAATATGCGAATACTTTATCATCTGAAAAACTGTGCCACTGCATTGTTGTTATTCCAGTGCGGACACATAATTCTCTCACAATACCCATGCCTAAATACCTAAACTAAGGTATTTATAAGCTAGAATTGAGTGACCCCTAGCTCTCAGACAGAGATCTGAAAAGTGTTTCCACACCACATATCTCTGTGTGAAGCATCATACAAGCATCATAGTACCTGCTAGTTTTCCAGTAAAATGAAAATAAGTATGGGAAGCACAGATGGCAGGAAGCACATCTGCAGGTGCACCGGAAATGCCCAGTCTTTGCACACGCTGCTTTGTCAGCTTCGCTCCATTTGCCAACAATTCCCCCTTTGGTCTAATACATTTTTAAACTGATGAACTGGTGACAGTTTGGTATCAAGAGCTTCCAGCTGTGCCCCGTTCTATAAGCCGCCACTGCTAGACATTAATTTTGCAATTTCTATACCTACTGGAATATTAGCTTCTAATATTCAATCCATACAAGAACACTTACTCCCATCATCCCGTTATAATCATTATTTATTCATGGGAGAATTCTGGAATCCACAGCCAGTGAATTAAAGTTCACACGCATTTAACTTGAGAAGAGCAAATAAATGTCCTTTTCCTCAGAAACGTTGCCTTAAAGTAGCCTCCATGTAGTAGGATGCACGGTTGCTCCTGTACACCATCCAAAGCAGTATGAAGCCAGAGCAGGTGGCAGCACACCAAGAAGAGCCAAGAAGTGTCATGCACAGATTTGTCAAACTTCTGTGTACAATCCCTGAGCCTAACAAATGAAAGCCTGAACTTCATGACACATTTCTAAGTCCTGTGCAACCCCAAGAGTTAGATACTACCAAGTATGTCCATCGTACACTGCTTCCTCTGGGCCCAGAATGCTTGGGAAAACCCTTGGGAAGTCTGATTGGTCCCTGAATGTAAACCAAAATGATCATATTTTTAAATACATGCTGCTACCATCTTCTCAAGGCTAGGCGATTCTGGACCCACTGACCCCAAATGAGCACAGATTAAGTGCAGAAATGGCCTCTGGCTTTCTAAATTTCCTGATCTAAGGAATTTGCTCCCCTTGGCAAAAGTTAAGTTGTCCTGAGTTTGGTCCAATTATAGGCTCATTCAAATTATTATCTTTGCAGGTTTGCAGCTGTTGCTAATTTAAAGATTTTGCACTTTTGGTTTGTTTATGCTTTTGTTGTTTTTAATTTTTAGTATACAGCAGGATGGATGCATAATAGAAACAAATACAAAAAATTCAAAATATAAATTTCATTTTTAATGCATGGCCAGTGGCTCACCTGGATAATGTGGAGGCGGACTACAAGTTAACATCACTCCCCAGCCCTCTGAAACTCTTACTGGATCACGCTCTTCCGTAGAGAATTCCTGTAAAACTAAACACAACAGAAACAAAGAAAAAGAAAAAGAAAAAAAGGAGTCACTAAGACATGTTTTGTCTCCAATAAATTTTTCTCCACTAAGGAGAAAATTAATACCAGTTGCATGCATGCAACCTTGTCCCTATTCTATCAGAGAGGTGTAGCAAAAATGTTTCTGCATGGGAAGAGGGAAGAGCACTACAGGTCTGGTGCTCTTCCTCCTCCATGTAAAGAGGAGCAAGGGTTCCTATTAAATTGGCCGCATGCTACACTCTGCTTGACGGCCTGCCTGTCAAAATCCTGGGTGTGATTTTGATCACTGAGTGAGGCTTTCTCTCTCCCGTATCATGATCAGCTGTGATTTTGACATGGGAGGAGAGAGGCAGCTTCTCCTTCCCTCCCAGCAGTCAAGGTTCTTGACGTAAAAGAAAGTTGTAAAGATGGGTTTTATTTTGTGTCAAAACCACACCTAATCCTGGGGCAGGCAGTTGGGAAAGAAAGTTTCCCCTGCCCATCAAAACCACACCTGGTATTGCATCACTGAAATTTTGAGAAACAGGAGGAGGACTGTTTCCCCATTAGTTGAATTGAACCATGAAAATTCCCAACTTCCAATCGGATGGCTGGTGTTTTTCAAACACAAGGATTAGACCCATGGGCCACTTTTTATGTTCAAATACACAACTCCCTTTGTGCAGCAACAGCAGTGGTAAAAAGACTGCTGTCATAAAGCAAGAGCTATTTAAAGAGCTCTCTGAGGTTGCATCCCCATGGCTCTTTGGTGCGGTTCCGAGTGCAGGATCGGAAAGGGGCGTCCCCATGTGTTTTGGATTTGGCACGCGAAAAGCTCCTAACAGAACTTGCAGAGGCATAACACAGGATGAGCATGGTGTCTATGAAGACACTGTGCTTTTCCTCTACTTTCCACATCTAAGGTGCCATATGGATCCAGCCACTGTCCAGAATAAAAAAGATATTGTAAAGCAAGGGCGAGACATGCTCCTGAGTCAGCTTTGAATCCTGGTAACAAGATGGACAAATCAATGCAGTTTTCTTGGCAATAATGCAAGGATGTTTTCCCACTGCTTTCTTCCTGGCTAGTACCAGGGTGTGGACTTAGGACCTAGTGCATGCAAAGTGGATGCTCTGTCAATGAGCACTGTCTACCGTAGTTCAATTTCTATTTGTCTATGCATTTTTTCAAGTGCATTTCTAGTCATTCTGGACTCATATTGTTCCTAAAGGTGATTTACAATAAAAAAAATGCAAAGTAAAAACATATAAGACTCTACGCATGCTGAACAAGTAACAAAGATAAACCTGTTACCCAGGGTCAGAATTCCTCTTTCATAGGAAGAAAAAAACACTTTTGCTATCCTTGCAAAAGCCCTTAGGAAATCAGTTTGGTAAATCACCCAAAGTAAAGTTCTATAGGGGGTGCTGCCACCAATGACTCATTTCTACTCTCAGCAGAGGTCAACCTAAAATTCTTAAGCATCAATTCATGATCAAAAGCATGGAGGACTCAAGCAGGGGTTGAACTTATCATAGTTCTGGGAGGCAAGAAAGCCAAGCGGGAATGGTAGCTTGCCTGCTCCCCTTACACTTAGAAGGTGGCCAAAAGTGGCCATTTGCATGGTGCCTGACATACTGTATGCTTAGTGCACCTACAGCCTCCATCAGTGGTATCCAGGAAGGCCTGAGGAAAATCCTGTTAGGAACCCCTGACAGATAGGCAGAGAGTTAAAAATTTACATTTAAAATGGGAGTAGTACAAAATTGGGTAAAGGCAGAAGTGTACATCAGTACATCTTGATTTCTGGTAACTGCATGGATAGATCCATGCAACTGTCTTGGGAACAGGACAGGAGGAGTTTGCCATTATTATCTTCTTGGGAGATGCTATGAATTGAGCATAGGGCCTTCTGCAAAAAAAGAAAGAAAGAGAGCTCTCCTGCTGAGCCATGACTAATCACAAGCATCTTGTTAAAAAATATTGTGCCCTGGAAAATCGAAAAATTACAGAAAAGGGGAATAAACCATCTCTAATACAACTGAGATACTTTTGAGTTTTAAAGCGCAACTTTTCCCTTCTGGAAAGAGCCAAGAAACCTGCAGAGCTTCTTCAAAATATGGTCATGGCAGCAGCAGGTGCCAGTAAAGCACCAAACACTTATTGTACAGCTCACATTCCTGGTACTTTAGCATCATCCACAGTTTTGATATTAGTCATACCATGTACTCATCACATTAATGTTTGCTTTTAGCAACTATTTGCTTTTAGCAACTTTCAAGTTTGGCATTAAAAATAAAATAAAAAAATTGAAACACGTATCCAAATAGAGTAACAGCCTTGTTCTGCTTGGAGATCACAATGTAGCACTGCACATTTCTTGCTGAGAAAGATGGTCATAGGTTCTAGCCAATGATAAAGTCAACTTTAAACAGAACTCTGTCGTTGCATCCAGACATCGCTTACTTATTCTGCTTTATTTGGATATTCTGGAATAAAGCATGGATATTCCAGAATATCTATGTATTATTCTGGAATTTCCAAATATAGCAGAATAACTAACCAAAGTTGCCATCGTTCTTCTGTTAAGGCCATATCTGCTCTGAATTGTCTTGAGAAAGTTGACTTACAGCCAAAGCGGACATAAGCTTCTCTGCTGACCACTGTGCCCACGGAGTTGGACGCTACACATTGGTAAGATCCAGTATCTTTGGTTTTCGATGGTTTGGTGATCACCAGATTACCACCATTCAGTCTGTAACGGGAATCTGGCTGTATTCTGATCTCTGAGCCATTCAGCTTCCAACTGCCAAAAGAACAGTATTCAGATGGGGTAGAACAGAACAGAGTAATCACAGCTGCATATTAGCATTGTCTTCAGTACTAGTACATCTCATTATTTAGGGCGCACAAAAGAATCTCTCAACAAAGCCAATGGTAGGACAGTAGCTGAATGTTAAATAACAGGAGCTAGGAGTCAAGAGTACTGTCTATCCTGAACTTAGTCCTAAAATCCTAATCTTAAATTTAGAGCAGGGGAAATTGCAGCCTTCTAATGTTCCTCAGTTACAAATCCCAGCATTCTGTGTTACTTGGAACTGGGGAAATCAGGAACCAGAAGTAAATAACAGTGCTATAGACATCCCTAATTTACTATCATTGACTGATTGAGTTCTTTCTCTTAGTTTCCCACACATATGAATTTTTTCATACCATGCTTTTGCAAAACAGAGAGTTTATGGGAATCAAGCCATGTCTTTATGAGAGGTGACTCCTGAAAATGTTATTTCTGTTCATTTCTGGCTTTATCACTGATATGCACACGACATATTTTAAAAAGTAACCTATGGGAAACCATATACTTAAGCTAATCAAATCTATAGACATTGCATCAAATGAAAACATGGCTAAGAGCAGGTAGCTTCACCTGTAGGTTGCAGGAGGGCTGGCTCGTGCTTGACAGACTAAGAGAACTTGTTCCTCTGATGACCCTTCTGGAAAGAGGATGTTATGTGGTTGTTCTTCAAAGATAGGCCCATAGTTTCTTGTAGTACTCTCAGCTTGCCAGAACACTGCATGGGAAATGGAAAGCTATCTGAAAAACTTAGATCTTAATACCTAATAATTAGGTACTGTACAGTTGCATATTCTTCATAGATATGCAATGAAGTTACATAGATATCTCAGGTATCAGTGTTGAATCTAGGCAATGAAGAGTAAGAAGGAAGATAGAAACTCCAGATACAGTTATCTTTTCAATTTAAGGAAACAACTCTCCTAATAAAAGTCCTGTGGAAAGGCTACTCCTCAGGACTGGGAAATCTGTTCTTGCCCAGCACCTCTCTAGATCTGACCTTGGCCAGGAATTGCAAATAAAAGTGACAATCACTTGCAGAACCTCAAAAGAACCTTCAAAGTTTGGAGAAGGGCATGTAGCTCATGAAACCCATGACAAATTGGGCTTTAAAAAAATGTCCACAAACTTATTAGCTGCAACTTTTTATACTTGGAAGTGGCACAGGTGAGAATGTTTTCTCCCAGTGAGCAACCATGAGCTACCTTATGGTGCCTGTGAAGCCTAACTGGTGTGTCCACTTGTTGTAATGAGCTGAATGACAACCAGCAAAGCACGAAACATTAACGTAGCGAGGCTCTCTCTGCTGTTCCAGGCTAGGGTACAGTTGTTGTGCTAAGCTCTCTAGCAGACTGTGGTTTTGTGCTTTCCCTCAGAACTTTTAAGTAGGTGGTTCATGAAATAAGAGGGTGTCCATTCTGCTTTTCCTATGGATCTTGGTAAATGCTACTTTCACTTGGAGAAACAAGCTGAACCGCAATGAAACAAAAATGTGATTATAGTATTAATTCTTCCTTGCTCTATAATCAAGAGCCAACTACCATCAACAGCAAACAATGACAACAATATTTACTGAGTTCTTTTTAAGGTCCAATATAGATATCTGAGCAACAGTGCTCCGACTCAGATCTTATCTATGATCCTGTTTTGTCTTTATTCTTATCTCCATTAGCCAGGTGTGTCAGTCTATCATGGTACTTTGGCATGGCTGAAGAAGGATATCTAACAGATAACCTAGACAGGATTGGTTCCCCTTCCCCAAAACATAGCTGAAATGCATGTTTGGGGAAGGAAATCTGATCAAAACCATATTTGGGACCATCAAACATTGCTGAGCAGATCAGTGCCTCTCTCTACCACTTTGCCATTTCCATTTCACCAGTCACTTCTGAATTCAGGAGACTGAAACTAAGGCCATGGTCACACCTCCTTGTAATAGTCCATCCTGTTAAGAAACTGAACTGAAGCTGTTCTAATCTTATTTACACCCAATTCCTGATAATCCGTCCTCAAATTTCCTTCAGTTTGGGCTGCTATGCTCACACCTTTTATGTTATCACCCCAAGACCCCTTTACATACCTCTTTAGTTCTTCACCCCTCTTGACTGCATCAACACCACCTTCATTCTGATAGGATGAAATTCTGTCAATCAACAGTGGCAATGGGGCATGCTTGAGTTGTGTGGTGCTGATGGCAAACTTGATGGTAACATAGGGGCAAGGGGACTGTGCCCCAAACAGATGCAGCTGAGGCATAGACCAGTCAGCACGTATCCCCCGAGCTGTTTCTGAAGAAAAATGTTTGCCCTAATGCTCTTCAGTGAAAGTACCTTTTTACTGAAAGGAAACATTGTTTCCCTTGCACATTGCTAAAGGAAA
>MTQE01001134.1:70646628-70666143 GCA_014337955.1 Aspidoscelis marmoratus | reverse complement strand
CCCCCCCACTGAATGCACTATAAGGTAGAACAGTCCTGTGGAAGCTGTCCCCTTATAGTACACTCATGGCGTCAAAAAGGTGAGGCCCGTCGGAACGAGCAAACAAAATAAAACAAACATTAGTTGCTTGCTAATTTTTAGTTTATCAGAAGTCTGCTTTAGGGGAAAGCAAAACCATATGAATCTCTCTGCTTTCAAAAGGGAAGGGACATCAATAGTTACATCACCTGATGTTGGCTAGTTTGCTTTTAGTAGTGCAAGCAGATCCATTTCCCTGGTAAAATTGGATTGTTCAGGTCTATGTTAAGCCCAGGAAGTCAGAAATGGTAATAGGAAGAACAAATGCAGGTACAGCACAATCTGATTTAAAGTTGCGTCAGCAGAAATCCCCAGGACAGATAAAAGAAAACAAATGCAGCTCTTAAAGCTGTAGCCTTACACATGACTGAATTCCCATTAAAATCAAGATCTCTCTGCACAAACTTCAGACTGCATTGGATGTAGCAGTCCTTGCCTGGGCTTTGGGGCACACAAGAGAACATAGGCATGTCATGTAGCAAAGAAGGATTATAACCAAAAGATTTCACAAGCTGGACAAGGCTTCATCTAGCATTCCTCTGAGATCTTTCTCAGTATGTTTCTTCTGCAGAGCTATTTCTAGACTCCCTTGAACAATTGCTTTTCACTTGAGTTATCAGAAAATCTCTCCGCATAATGCAAGACCTTCACCCAAAGCTTACCAACACTACACATCAAGACAAGGAAGATTTGAGCAAGAACACCAAAGAATATGTAATCAAGACAGTATGTTTATAGAATAATTAGTCCCTTATGCCCCTAATCTTGCCTACAATGGTATTTAGGATCTGACAGGGAAAGCAACCAGAGCATCTTTCCTCACTGTACACAGAAAAAATAACAAAAATAGTGGTCTCCCTTACTCAAAGTCTTCATTTAAAATGGAAAAATCTTGTTTTTTTTTTCTTTCAAATTTGAATTTTAAATGTCAAGCCAATGCAAGCTAGAATCTTCAGGTGAAGCTGTTCTCTCTTCTTTCTTTCACTGGATTGTAGCTCATACTCACAAATCCACCCTCCTAGTTGTTGCTATATTCATCTTTTGTGTCATATGTTAACAGAAGGGAAAAAAAAAGCTCCTGTAGGGCTTTGTAGATGACATACTCACTATGGCCCCTGCTTGAATACACACAAAAAGTCTTCTAAATTCAGCTGATTAACAGCAAAGCCTTGCGCTGCCTTGATGCTTCCAACATATGTGGGTCAAGCTAGTTTCCATACAGGCTAATTGCCTCCTGATCTAGGCCAGCCACCTTCCCAAGAGACCCAGAGAACATTAAAAGGCAATTAGATATTTATAAAGGACAGTGAAGCAGCCTCTCCCCAAGATGATGAATTAGCTCCAAGTCATTATCTAATTCTCAGCCATCTGAAATGAAAAGCCTTCCCACTGAGAGATCAACCTTTTAAAGTGTAGCCAGAGATGCCTAAGAATCCGCCTATAGTTTGGA
The DNA here is from genome assembly GCA_014337955.1 of Aspidoscelis marmoratus. NCBI lineage: Eukaryota > Metazoa > Chordata > Lepidosauria > Squamata > Teiidae > Aspidoscelis > Aspidoscelis marmoratus. The sequence continues at coordinate 70,664,615 of MTQE01001134.1, read as the reverse complement.
TTGAATGGATTTGTGCATCAGAGTGAAGGATGGAGAATAAAACCAATAACATGGGATTGGCTATAACTGGGTCAATGATTATGGCATTACAAAACAGCTCTGCAGAAGAATCCAAATACTGTCCTTCAACATACTGTTAAATGAATTTAATATATAATAAGTCTCATCTTATTTACCAGTTTGGTGCCAATAGTTCAGAGGGAGGGAGCCTGTGGGTATCTAAAAGTTGCTACACTTGAACCCTTATCAGTCCAATAAGCTCCACACCTCAAGCAGCTGGACTTCACACCATGTCTGTGAGGTCTATATGGCAACGATTGGGATGTGAGCTAGCTGCTCGATATGCAAATTATACCCTCGAAATAATTACAGCTTTAGGTGACAGTACAAACAGATTTGTGAATTCACTGTCATCAGTTCAGTCAGTCTCCATTTTCACCCCAGAATCTGTTCTGGCTGAAACACAGAAAGCTCTTACCTGTGAAAGAGATGACAACTAACGAAAATAAGACAAATTCCACTGATGTTCCCATTTCAGACTTCAGAGTGTGGGATACAGTTCAGCATACAGAACGACAGATAACAGTGTGATTCTGTAAGATATGGATGAACTTATTTACAGCTACTGCATAAGATAAAAATACCGCAGCACTCAAGCCTTGTTTACCATTTTCTAAGTTTCTATTAGACACCTCCAGCATCTGGATTATTCAAATAACAGAAAAGAATGGAAAAATAAAAATGACATTAAAAAAAAAATACACATGTAGGCCCTTTCTTCACTTACCTCCTATGGATCTGGATCAGTGGGCCAAGAATAACCAGACCCACTGACCCAGATCGCAGGGAGGCCTAGGCCAGATCAGCACCATCTGCACTGATGGTGCAAGGCTCCCTGCTGCTGCAAAGGCACACACACCTCCAATGGCTAGGAAATAACATTCTTGCTACCAGAAGCCCGCAGTCTGACAACATGCCACCACTGGGATGACTGGCAGGGCAGCAAGTGAGGACCATTCCAGGAGCAATTTTTGCTGCCTGCGGACGCGGACTCATGCACGCACATATGCAGTACAATCTTTTGGTCCAGCTTAGCAACACATCAGCCATGTGAATCTCTTAATTATATGATTTGGCTCTCAGACATAATTGTGTAAACTTGTTTAGTCAGCGATACTTACTCCAAGGTAGGTGGGGGAATATGACAGCGACCTTACTGACAGACAAGACTTTCCTGAGGCATGCTCCAGGCAGGCAGTGCTCTTAAAGATTTAGGTGCACTCATTCAAGAAGCAGCTCTGAAAATGCATGTGGGATCTCTCTCTTCTTTTTGTGACTTCATTCCTAGGTTCAAACAAGAAACAGGTCTACTCAGATGCAGTTCATTGAAATGCAGTTGGTAAGGCAGAATGGAACTGCTGCGCGTCAGCCCCTGCCACACCCACCCTCAGATTATAAACTCGGTCTGAGAGGGCAAGAGGAGAACCGGCCAGGAGGGGAGAAACTGCTGCGCGTCGGCCCTGCCGCGCCCACCCTCAGACCATGAAAATCTGTGTTTGAGAGGGGAAGAGGAGAACCGGCCTTAGTAGCCGGCTGTCTCACCTGTTTTAGAAGGGTTTTTGTCATTATTATTATTATATAATGTATTTTTATAATATGCAATGTATTTTGATTTATGTAAACTACCTTGTCTCTGATTTAAGTTGCTGATTATATTTATCTGTTATGTTTCTTTGATGATATGATTGTATTTGTATTGTATCTTTGTTTTTTCCATTTGTTGTAAACCGCCTTGGGCGAAAATTTATTTTTGGAAAGGCGGTATATAAATATAAATGGAAATGGAAATGGAAACCTCACCATCTTGGATACAATGGACAATGGAGAGAAGCATTCAGACTGCAGCAACTCTAATCCAACAGTGTGTCGCATGTTTATAAATTTAAATAATATTAATAGACAGTAAAAAAAAATCAATTACGGCCACATGCAGTAGTCTGCACCTGCATGTACATGGCAGGTCCCTATTCTGGGTTATAATCTGGAATAGGGCCCAGTGCAGAAAGATCCATAGAGAATGCAAAATTTATTCCATAACATTTGGCATTGTGCATGAGTAAATCTGACCTATGACACTCATAAAAAACTGTATAATTGTAGCACTGTACTCATCAGAACCTAAAATCATTTCCTTCACACACACACTACTGCATAAATGGGAATACTCTACAGTACTCACAAAGCCTGCCATCCTTTTTGAAATAAAATCTGAGGTGCTTTTAAGATCGCTGAAAGCATATAGGCATTCTCTTAAATAACGCTGTTTCTTAAATCCTTCTTGTAATTCATATATGACTTCCATCAGTGTAGAAGATCAAGGGAAGGAATAATTGAAAATAAAAGCAAAATATTTTTACCTATACAAATCAGAAACCTGAATTACAGAGAACGTGCTTTTTTTGAAAAAGCGCTTTTACCACCATTTATGAAAGCACCTTAACTCTGCATCTTTTATTCATTACCACGTGGTCATTCTTGCAAAGCAAAAAAATCTTGCTGAGCTAGCATTGTTTGAGACTAGGTTTATCACCTGCATTCGGATCCCATGCTCAGCTGTTTCCCTCTCACAAGAGTAAAGCTAAGCAAAATACTCTCCATACCAAGAAAAGCATGGAGGGTAATGAAAGGGCAACAATGGGGACAGATTCTTCTTTCAAATCACCTTAGATAGGTATTAATGACAACGCAACGTGCATAAAGATGCAGGAAAGCTTTATTATTATTATTACTTCTGTTCCTCAATCACTTTTCTTATGCCATGTTAAACCATACGAGGCAGAAACTTTGAAGCACCAGGGACAGGAGCCACTGGCTATATACATGGCATGCCTTCTGCCCCAGTAGCAGGGCCACAGGCTTCTACTACAGAAACAGCCCTTTTCTGGACCACCTGCGAGTTGCCTGAGATAGTGGTGGCAACTAGCTGGCTAGCTTGGCGGCCAAGTGGAAAGGCATTACAGACCATTTGCAGCTTGAGAATACAAGTGGGGAAAGTGGAGTGGCCAAGTGAGAGAGAAATCTAGAGGGCTGAGGAAAATCAACAGTGTGGCAATGAGCTGTGACTGAGCCAAAGATGAAGAAAGCTTCAAAGGAGCATGTGGGAATCTAGAAGAGGAAGAGAAGGTTATGAGAAGGAAGATAGAGACAAACTCAGTGCTTAATTCTCACCCCAAAGACCTAAGAGCAATATAGCTTACCTTCTGGATGGAGCTGCGATCCTGGCTATGGCCTTCGTGCATGTGCAGAGGCTGTAAAAGAGGGTGGTGATATGTAGTGATGGTTATCACACACTTCTGAATATTCTGCATCATCAAAATACCCAGATTTGCATTTTACTATATCACACAAAGACCCTTGTGCTGCCTCGTCAACAAGTAATTATTCTAGTGCAATTATTCACATGCACAATTTTGAAACCTGTTACAATTTTCACTCTTTGTTTTAAAACAGAAGATGCAGAATTGCTCTGTTTCTCTCTTTCCAATGTCAGCTCAGCAGGTACAACCAACACAAACAGCTAATTTAGTAGTCAAATTAGCAGACACAGGGGGTACAAAGAAGTAAGGATCTCTGCTGATTATAACTGTTCTCTTGCTTTATAAAATATGGATGCTGTATTTGCATTAAAGTGAATTCAGTCCCTTCCGTTCCTGGACATTTGAGATTAAACAAACTACAGTGCCAAGGGAATAAATGGCTGAATAGACAATCGCATCATGACTGAACAGCAGCAGAATTGCAATAATTCTCAGTGTGTTAACTCCTTGTCTTTTCCCTGGCTCCCAATGGACCAATAGGATGTACACTGCACACAACTTTTTAAAAAAGCAGCTCAAAAGAGCTTTAGAATATTTACAAGGTTTATTAGAGAGATTAAGGAACCTTAAGGTATACAGGTAGCAAACCTGTACTTTACTGAAGTATAATAGATCACACTATCAGACACAGACAGACACAGAATTGAAATCAGATAAGCTCAACTCCCCTTATATAAAATGGCTGGTTGGGTTGCTGGAAAAAACTGCAGAGCTCTGAGATATTAAAAGCTGTCTTCCAAAGAAGCTCCAAATTAAAATTAGCCTTTATAGTTTTTTATCTAACATGGACTCTAAACTGCAAACGAACTGCTAGTACTTCTCCAATCTGCTGGGGAAAAACTGAAGCTATTGTGATGACTCTCTTACAAGATAAAAGGAACATCTATCTGTCTGGAAGGGAGCATCCAGACCACAGCATGCCAATGCTGAAACCACCCCAGGGGCAGAACATGTGCATCCATGTACACCGCCCATGCGCCTTACCTTCTATCACACTGGTAAAAACACTGAAGTATGCCTTTTCCAGCATCATGTCTGCACAGAGCAGGTGCAGAAGTCACTTTCACCTTTGCCCTGAGTCTACAGGATGGCAGCAAGAATGCCTGATGGTAGCAGGTACCCTGGGAGTGTTTTTTCTCTGTTCTGATCTTCCAGTACCCTTTTTAGACACACCAGGGGCCAATTCGCACTCTAGCCCATAGTCAACAATTAGGCAACATATGGGGAAGAGCACTGGCACCTCCAGGGGCCCCCTGCCTTCTCAGAAGTTGCCTAATTGTTGATTTGGTGTGGAACACGATTTTGTGCTCCCCAACCTTCCGCCAAAGCTTACCTAACGTGTCCAGCCATGGAGCATTCATTTTTCTGCTGCGTGAGGAGGGCAGCAGAACCGCTGCAAAAGTGTCCTGGCAGCTCTGCCGCAAATGCGATTATGTAGAGCATAAGCATCGTTATGGTGATGGCGCTGATGCATGCATAGTCACAGAGGACACCGCACCCAAGATGGTGGCAACCTCAAGAGGACTGGTCCCAGGATTGATCACAGGTGAGTGACCGATCATGTGTGGCTGAGACCGATGACTGTGCTCCTTTCCCATCCAAGAGATGGGAAGGGAAGTGTGAAAATGCCCCAAGTGTTTGACCAGCACATCACTAGGACTCTTTCAGAATGCCTACTACTGTAATACTGTAATACAGCCAGTGAATCTTATGAAGGAACTCATGAGTAACACTCTGTAAATACTCTAGCATTAACTCAAGATGGAGTCACTTTAATCATATCCTTGTAGGTGCTATAATCTCTCAGACATCTGATCTGGTATTGACCTGCTCTGCCTTAGTAAATTAGCTGGATGAGGCATTCTCAGACTTGTGCCTCATCCCTAAGCTTTCTCGTGGATGGGAAAGGAGTGCAAACAACTACTGTTGACTAGTGTTCACACTTGCCATTGCTAGTCAATATTACCCTATCTCCTGCGTGATCAATCACTCACCTGTGATCGATCACTGGGCTCGTCCTCTTATGGACACTGCCGTCTCGAGTGCGGCACCCCTCCACGACTTCATGCGTATCAGCACTGTCACTATGATGACGGCGACACTCTGAACAGTCACAGTCACATCAGAAGGTCATAGGAGCTTCCAGCGCACTTGCGTGGCATCTCTGATGACTCTCCTACCTGGCAGAGGTGCAAATTCTCACTGACTGGACATGACGGATAAGGTGCTCCACCGCTAGTGCATGATTAAGGAACATCTGGGGAGGCAGGGGATGCTTACAGGTTGCAAGCACCTCCTGCAGATGTAAATGCACCTTCCCAGATGTTCACTACATATATACTAAGACTTCAAGTGTGAATTGGCCCCAGGTTTAGTAGCCTGGCTGCTAATTTCTTCTGTCTTGTTGTTCTTTTCTGCTAGGCTGCATTGCTCTCATAAATGTGGATGGTGCTCATGGGGGCTGGCAGGATAAAGCAGCAAAGAAGGATGTACTACCAGGAGTCAGAATAGGCTTCTCTATGAGTGACTCTGGCCATAAATGGAGCATGGGGTGTGATGCGTGCAGGATTACTGCTCTATCCCAACCAATGCTCGGATTCAGGAACAAAAGTTCCAAAGGCCCCAGAAATGGGACATCTTCCACAGCCAGGCAAATTGGCCTGAGTGCCTATGTGGAAAGTGAAGGAACAGGATCCAGCCTGGGCCAGGAGCCACTTTAAAGTGGATACCCACTAGAGCACTCTTGGATACAGTTTCTATACCTGGGATGGGGCGATGCTCAGGGCCTCCTAAGAGCTCTTTCTCCTGCTTGGCACCAACAACACGGCCAACACAGTTGCTGCTCAAGGAGACTCTTCTTTCTCCTCTATGGCCTCATCAAACACATGAAAGGGCCCACAGGCAATCTGGACAATCCGCAGTTTTACTACAAGATGTTATGTGTAAAACACACACGAATAATGTACACCACTGTTATCAGAGTCTGACACTGACAGATTCAGTATTTATTTGAGTTGCTCCACACCAGACAAAAGCCGTGGTCACACTTTCGCTTTAACCATTCTTCAGTCCATCTTGGGATCACAAAGCTCACACCTTTCCATTTCTGTTTTATTTGTGGACTTTCCACCCTCCATTTGGGTGTTCTAAAATTGTTTTTCACAATATACCATTCCACACCTGGATTTGTCTCTAAGTATAAATTTAAAATGATAAATGCATCTATTCACTGTATGTTATATAAAACACCATGCAACTGTTTTATCACATTAATACATTACAATTTTTTTAAAACGTTATCTCAAAACACAGTCTATGAAGTTCATGAAAATTTTTCTCATGGCAAAATTCAGATATAGCTCTCTAGAGCAAAAGAGAGGCAATCCCAGTGTTTGTTTCTCCTTTGAGGAAATAGTTCTAAAACTGCCTCAAATGGTAGTCGATTCCACTAATGGGTGTCATCACAAATGCTTTCTTTCACTCTGATAGTGTGATATGGTTCATGAAATAACTACTAATAGTCGAAGACAAATGAGATGCTTCATATACACCCAGGAGACCTTCGATGTATCCATTACCAAGGAACTGATGTTAATGACAGATGCTTATAGTTCCTTTGAGCTTTCCTTGTTTCCTGCCTGTGATCTTAGGAAGATGAAGCCTTCTCTGGGAAAAGATCCTGGAGGAGGAAAATTGCACACAGAATCCTTTTACAGTTCTATAGGGATTAGAAGTCCCAAATACAGCTAAGTGATAGAGTAGTCTGAAAACCATGAAAAAAATTCATTTCATTCTCTTCCTTTATTTTATCCAGATGATTTACTGCTTATATTCTGCTTTATACTTTCCAGGATGCCCACAACTGCTAGCACTAAATAGGGAGTGGGGAGAGGAAATTGTGTAATAAAATCATTTCTCTAAATATAAAGTAAGACTCTGGCCCTACTACCTGCTTAAAGCAAGAACCCTGCATGAGCCCCCATTTTGCTAACATGAAACCTAGCACAGTTTAAGTATGAGATTTCGCTAGCACACGGAGTTGCAGATGGAAAGGGCAATTAATTGGCAAGCTGTGTCAAACCTACTCATCAAAATAATACTGTAAGGTTGTATTCAGATATAGCAAATGGGGGGTGCCTCAGAGGCACCTCAGAAAATCAGTGTGTGGCCTCTGTGCTTCCAGGACTTCTTCAAACCACTTTTCCCAGCAGGAAATGCTCAGGAGAGGGAGAGGCAGAGTAGTGTACAGTATGAACAGTTCCATCTTGAACCTTCCGAATTTTTTTTTAACTGTGCTTGATTGCAGCCTAAGAAAAAACTAGAAGTACTAAAGCAAAATATTTCCTGCCAGGTTTTATGTCATTGCCCCAAGACTCCAAAATTAGTTTCATCTGTAGTGTTATGGGCTTCTTCTCCCCTCTTCCAGATTCTGGGTGTTTCTGTACTTACCAAATTATTCTGCCATGTACTAGGGCTGGTAAATGTCTGCTAAAGATGAACCATTTGCATTTGTCATGAGGAAAGCTTTCCAAATAGCCGTTACTGGCCATTACTGTGAATGATCCTCCCATTTACCAGCCTATGCTGGCATCCCAAACCAGAAGCTCCCACTCTTTGCTGCCATGATTGGCCACTGTCAGCTTCGTCATCACATTACGTGATGTGCTCAGACATCGTTGCAGAGGGGCATGTTTGAGCACAGGGACGTGTTGTGGCTGAGGGGTATGACCAAACACAACCACGATCGAACACTTGCCATCTGACAGCTGACACATCAGTCCGCAGGGATGTGCTGTGGCCGGTCATGTCAGAAGCCTGTGACTGAACATGGCCCACCTCCCCCACCCACAAGGAACCAGAAGCAGAGCAAATGGTCACACTGCTGGATGCTCCAGGTAAGCTTTTGGATGTGGTAGGTAAAGGTTAGGTAGCCTATGGAGCATGATTTTGTGCTCCACAGCTAGTCAGTGATTAGGCAACCTCTGAGCAGGCAGGGGGTATTTCTAGCATGTAAATGCCTCCTGCAAGTGCAGATCCACCTGCCCAGATTTTGCCTAATTGTTGGCTATGGGCCAAAGTGCGAATTGGCCCTCCCTGTCATTTTACAGAATAAACTTGCAAGAAGTAGGACTGGTTAAGATAAGCAACTTGAAACACTTATCCATTGCCCAATCACTTCCTAACACTTCTCTTCCCCCCCCCCTTATACAGTGCCAAGAATACTCCAGAATTTAAAGCTGCATCCATACCACAGATTTTGGGTGCTCCTAGTGTGCCCCAGGGGCCTGCAGGACAAACATTTCCATTGTCCTCAGGCCTGCTGACTGGGCACAAAATCCACCCACAAAGCTACCCCGAGCACAGAGCAGAATAAATAACTCTAACAGCAGATCACATCCTAATTTCCCCTCTTTCTTCCCATGTAGAGTGACGGTGGGAGAGAGAGCAAATGACCAAGGGTGGTTTCCACATACTCCAGATTAGCACCAGAGCAAAAATGGCCAGCTTTCAGGGCTATTTTCTGTCTGGCACTAATTCATGTCATGCAAAAACCTTGCTGGTGCAAAACATTTGTTCCACAGATGCAAAGGCCTGGTGTAAGCTGTGTGACCCACTGCAGAGATGGCATTTTTTTTACAGATATCTGAATGCAACCTAAATGTAAGAAACATTATAGGTTTTACTGACCCAAATCTTTTGGCAGCTACTGTAAATCTGGCTGTATCTCTTTTGGTTAGCCGATAAATGCCTGATAAAATTAAAAACAAAAACATGGGAAAACAATCAGGCAGTAAAGCGTTCATATAGTTATTTAGAAGGGCTTCTCCAGGGTTTCTGACACAGCAATTAAGAATGATCAGCTGTTAACATAATCAGATTGTTTTCAAGGGATTCTAATCTGAGCTGGGTTTTGCCTTAACTACTGTTTATTGATTTTTTTTCTTTCACATCACCATCAAAAGAAAGCCTTCACAAGGCACCTTACAATCAGCAATTTAAAACGTTTCAATAAAGCAAACAACTCTACAAAGCCAAATTGAACAGAAGATAAAACAACAAATGGCAAACCCATAAAACATTCAGCAAAAAGCTAAGTGAAACAGATCTTTAAGGGCCACTTTAAATCTTTAGAGTCTTGATGAAGAGACCCATTAAATGATTAAATGATGGTGTTTGTGTAGGGGAAGGGGACGGAGAGAAAGGCTGGCTCAAGGCATTGATTTTCTGAGAGAGCATCCATACCTAAGGTGGCAGGCACCCTAAGGAAGATCCAGAGGCATGGTGTTCAACTACTGGGGGTGCCCACCACCCAAAGTGGTTTGAGAAGGACATGCTAGGGCCCTTGAGTCCTTTCTGCAACACATTCTTTAGAGCTGGACTAACCACTCTGTGTGTGCTTGGCCTTTTTGCCATGTAGATAAATGGCAGCAGCAGCAGCAGCAACCTCCATGTCTGTTCTGTGCAGATGTGGATGTTGTTTGGGCAGAGTCCCATGTCCAGGACTTTCTGGCACATCAAAGGTGACAACTCAGTTCCTAAGCTGCATTCTTAGCAGCTCCTTGATCTGGATTTCTGTGGGTGGGAGCAAGTCTCTCCACCTGGTCTAAGTCTGAGGCTGCCAAGGTGTGGGTGCAGCCTAGGGTGTGCATGAATGGTTGTTGGTTTTTTGTTTTTGTTTTTGCATTGGAATCCAAGCCAAATTGAATGTCAAAACATTCAATTCGATTCGAATGTTTAAGATACAAATGCTAAAAAAACTGATTTGAATCCATTACATTCGAATCTATTTGTTTGAATGTTGGATTCGTATTTAAAGATATGAATGTTGACAACATTCGTATGTGTTATACGTATCTGTACACATTTCATACGCATCCCATTTTCATCCCGTATTATAAGTGCAAATGTGTACAGATACGTATAATATTTGTACAAATACATATGTAATACATACATATCTGTACATTCGAATGATTTGAATGAATATTTCAGAACATTCAAAATCCGTTTGAATGTCTAAATTCGAATGTGAAGACATTCGATTCAAGTTCGAATGTCCACATTTGAACAAAATTTGATCGGATTTCAAAGTCATTATCCCATTTCCATAAAGAGAAACAGAGTGGATTCACTCCTGATCCCTAAGTTGAAGGCAGCAAATTCTCTTAGGTTCTTGGCACGCCATGGGTAGGACCACTATATGCAAAGGAAAACAGGGCTTTGCCCTGCACCTTTAAATTTTTCACAGAAAAGGAAGCTGCAGCAGATATAGATGATACCCTAATTGTTCCTGGCCTTTGATACTGCCAGCTGAGTTTTTTCAGCCAGGTGCTCAAGAGCAGTGCACTTCCAGGGGCCCAGCCTAAACAGGCCACAGCTTGGTATACTGGGCTATGGCACCACATTGTGCATGTGGCTGTCCATAGGCTGATATACTGAAGTAGTCTATTTCTGGACTATTTCAGAAAGATCTGCTTGCTGAGTGGGATATAGCACCATGTCCCATTCCTTAGTTCTATGCTGTATGAATGGAGAATATCAGCAGGGGGCAAGACCTCTGCTAGACCACTGCAGCATGAAGATGAAATGGCCTATCATGCCCTGTGAGCTATTTCACTGGCTCTTTGCAGAAAAGACCTAAGAGTTCAAAGGGAGGCTGAAGCATTATCAGCTAATGCAGTCAGGCTACAATTTCAGGGGATGTGGCTGTACACATAACTTTGTATTACAAGAATGACAAAATTTCATCTTCTCTACACCAGCTGAAAATTGTGAGAGCCTTGACCTCTTTTCCATAAGGCAACCCAAGGCAAGCATCACCCATCTTTCTCCTAACTTGTTACTGCCTCTCCCAGAGACAAACATTTACTGCTTGATGTAAAGGCGCCCTCAAAGTGGTCATAGCCTCATGTTTTAAGCCTCAAGACTGAAATGACAAGGAAGAAAGCTTTTGTGTTGTTTTTTTTTTTGCTTATTTATGTTAATTTTCCAGTGTCAGGTTTATCTTTAAGCTGGGTTTCGACGGGAAAGTTGCTCAATTTTTAATTTGACTTCTGAAAGTTCTTCAAAAAAGATTATTATTACCCTATTCAAAACAGAAATCTGCATCCACAAGATAATTATATTTCTTGCTCATTTAAGCAGCAAGAACAAGACATAGCTACTCTATCTTTTGCAGCAGAGCATCCATATTTGTGCTGGCATATTTCCTTACAAACAGCATATTCAAATACTGTGACTGTCATAATCTCCTCTCTAAAGACAGCTAGACACCTAAGGGGGAGGAGGGAAGGCGATGGATGAAAGAAAACAATGTATAATCGGATACATATTCAGGAGTCTTGCTAGTTTATCAGTCTTTAAACTTGTCCGAGTTGGGTCGTAACCAGAGGCCTTTTCGCACTATAGCCGAACGTCTGTAGTGCAGAAAGGCTAAGCCACGCAGGGATGCTTTCCCCATTCACACCTAGGCAGGTAAGGAACGTGTGAGAACGTGTTCCTATCTGTCTGCGTGTGAAAGGGGAATCCGTCCCCACTTGGCCTAGCCTGAAAAGGCTAGTGCCAGGGCAGGACACCCCTCCCAGGCCTGACCCCCACTGGGTTGAATTCGACCCAGGGGCAGGCAGGTCTGTCCGGTCCCTTTCCTGGGTTCCCATGGGTTTGAGGGGACTGGATCGGGTCCCCAAGGGCCCGCAGGAACCCCCTAAGCATGCCCCCAAGCACGGGCCTACATGGGGCACGTGTGTGCGTGAGGTACTTACCTCATGCTCACTGGGTTCCAAAGTGGCGAACCAGGCCAGTGGCACTGTGCGTCTGTGCATACTGGCCGCTCTGATTGGCTAGCTACAGCCTACAGTGTAGAGAGGCCCATGCCTGGGTCGGGGTTCTTGCATGCCCTAGAGGACCCAATCCACTTCTCTAGAATCCGCGGGAACCTGGGGAAGGTAGGCGATCGGCCTGGGCAACTGGGGCAGCTGGAGGTGGGGCCTAGAGCTGTCAGGGAGGGAGTGTGCGGATGCACTCCCTCCTGACTAGCTGCGGGATGGCCAGGGACAGTGTGAGCGCTCTGGACCGGGTGTAAAGCATGATTTTGAATGGAACCTCCAGCCCAGCTGTGCGTATGCTTCATCCCAGGGCGTCCTACACGCATTCCTCCAGCCCTTGTGCACGTAGGTCTCTGCTCTGAGACTTTCAGGTACTAGACAGGAAATGAAGCAAATAAATAGATAATGGCTGCTGCTATTTAGACTGTAATTGAGTGCAGTTTAAAGGGTTACTGAAGGTCATCCAGAGGTTGGGGTAGGTAAGTTCTTGGCCCACAGACTTAGAAAGGACATGCCAAGGAATGAATAGGGAATATATTCCGTATGGACAGAATCCTCCTATTCTCAAGTCTTACTACTGGAGCTTCAGCTGCACTTGCAGGCTTGCAGCCAAGTCCCCTTGGGGACTGCAGCTGTCTGGCCAGGAATTTTACAGCCACCCAAAGAAAATGCAGCATTTATGGTGATAAGCAGACCCATCAGCTTGTTATACAGAAGCCGCCTCAGCTTGCTCAAATTACTTTCTGATGGTGAACAATTTGGTCGGCATGTATTAAAACGGACAGATGCTCCAGTTAGAAGATTCGTTTCCTGAAGAGGAGAGGGAAACCTATTGAAATGACTATCTTGCTAAACTTGCCATGACAGGCCTTGCTGAACTAGAGCTTTTCTTCTAAACTAGTGCACATCTAAAGGGCAGCAGGTCAGTGAGGAAAATTCACTTCATCCACAAAAATTACTCACTTGACAAATACTTACCATTCTAGCAGAACAAGAAAAAGGTCCCTCTTTTGAAAATTTTCATTCACCTGCATGGATTGCCCAGGAATTTGCATGGCCCTATTTCCACATCAGCTCTTGCTTCTAAACTAAGGCTTAAATACAAGCTGAACAAAGAAAAACTGCAAAGTTTGGCACTAAGTGAAAAATTCTGCCTCTTTATGCTACTGAGAATTTAAACAGCAGTCTAAGAGAGAAATGAAGCCATTTAAAAGGGTTTCCTTGCTATTTTTCCTTTATGCTGTGCCAAGATGCTGCTTCAGGCACAAGAGGAAAAAAAAGGAATTACAGCAAATGTAGAAATAAATGCAAATAGCTTTATTTTGCATAAGCAGATTGCAATGTAAGGTACAAGAACTGAGCAAAATACTGTATAACGTTGGCATTTCTTACTCTGTGGGTGCTCGCTGTTTCAAGGCATTTTAGTAATAAATAGCGGTGGTCAGTTAAAGGCATTGTGGTCTATTAATCTAATGAGTTTCAGTAGTATACCTTATATGTCTAGCAACATGAATATGAGGAAGCCAAGGGCCAGGTGTTGTTTTAGATGATGCATAACTGCACTGCAGCAGGACACCATTTTGGGGAAAGCATCCTTTTCTGTGTACAGTATTGGATAATGGAAAGCTTCCTAAATTGGCCCTTGCAACCTGTATTTTCTAAATGTATTTAATTTTAATAATTAGAGCCTGAAATTGGAGCCTCTTTTTTGTTCCTTATTTCTTGATCAAACTAAGTAAACACCATAATTTAATCTAGCTCCAAGCAAGCAATCTAGCTTCTTAAACCCAAATACATCAGCTAAAATACACTTCCTAGCAAGTATGTATAAAACTGCACTGTAAAGGTTGCAAGCTTAGTAATACCACTAGGTTCTCCTAGCTAGCACATTTATCACTGTTATTTTAGCTTTTGTTACTGCCTTGCCAACCACTGAATCCTAAGAACCTTTTTGCTTAAGCACCTTTAACTTTTTCTCCAAAGAAACCCTGCCCTTGGATTTTAAATTTCATTTGCATTTTCCCATTTCACAGAATGATAGAGGCAGGGCTTTAAAGCAAATTGCAGAGCCTAGCCTAAGAAGGAACTTAGGCTAGGTCTGTACCCAGGTGAGATAGACACGCAGAGAGGGAAATGAAGCTATTGTGTGGCCTTTCCCCATGCCTCTGCTCTTTGCTCAGTCTAGACAGAGCTGACCTGGGCCCTTTCTGCACCTGGCCTGATTCTGGAATATATCTAAGGATAGGAGTCTGTTGTCTGCATGGTGATGGTGATTTTGGCAGACCCATATCCTGAGATATATTCCAGAATAAGGCCAAGTGCAGAAAGGGCCCAGAAAATGTCAACTATCTTCTCATTTACACTGTGGACCATCTATTAGGTCACGTGGCCATTCTGTGCCAAAGAAAGCATGTGGACTCCACAGTCCCAGCACACCACTGGCACTGTCCAAAGAGACCAGATGTTGCCCAATATTCCCATGAAAATGGGTGTGCTTCAAAGCACCATCAAGAAACCAAGACCAGCCAGGTAGCAAGTGACTTAGGCTTCTTTAGACTGCAGCTTATAAGCCTGTTTAAGCTCTGATACGTCCTTCTTTAGAAATAAGTACTGTATAGCAAGTATTTTCATTTTTACACGTACTGCAGCTAATTCAATTTCTTTTTTGATCTCTTGTAATCATGTCCCAAAGCTTTTTCACTCCTGGAGCTTAAATGCCTCTTCATTCTGCTTCTAGCTAGGACTTCATCTATCCTGTCACTGTAACTTGTACACATGCATGCTCAATATCCCTTGGGGAACTGAACACACCTGCACCAGGTCATGTCCCTGGCTCTCCCCATTGCCTTGCCTGTTCTTATCAGGACTACCATGCATCTTCACTCATCTCCTCTTGCTCCACATGAAGTTCACATGCCCCCACACTTTGGGTTGTTGTGATCTGCTCTGACATTTAGGTGCAAAGCCCTAGCCCATCATTCTGCAGAACTAGACAGCTTGCCATGGCTTTGCCTTCTCAGCCGTAGGTTCCTACCACCACCCCCTCTTTCAGCCTCCAGACTTCAGCTAGGAAAAGGGATTTTAATGGAATGAGATGCAAGACTGTCTCAAGCAATGAGTGTGATTTGTTAAACTAGAACCAATACGTGCCATTCTATGCCCTATAGTTAACGAACCAGTAACAATGCATAGGACAGAAGCATTATAGTTTTTTCCCATGGCTGCAGCATCCCATAAGAACTACAGTTTGCAAATCCACTGAAGCAGAGATGTAAGCATTTGTGCTGTTCTTTTAATAGTTTATTAAAGCAAGAAATGCTATAAAGGCCATGCAATTTCCAAATTTCTCCTTTCTGTCTTTTGTTTGCAGAAACCATAAAAAAGGGCCTGATACAGTTTTCTCTCTGTTTCCTCATTCTCAAAATAGTAACATCCATTCAGTGCCTGCCACTTTACTAATAATAAAGTGTGACTATCTTCAGCAGATGGAGATCAAGAGTGCCAGAAATGACTCAAAGCCCTAGATTTCATGGGTCCCACATTTTGAAGAGCTCAGATTTCCCACTTTGAGAATTTTAATGCAAATACTTGTTGTAGATGGCTCTCTGTGACCTCACAGGCCACAGCACTCCAGTCCCATCTGTCTTCCACTGTCCGCTGGAGTCTGGCCAAGCTCATGTTTGTTGCCTTCATAACACTCTCTAACCATCTCATCCTCTGCCACCCCCCTTCTCCTTTTGCCTTCCCAATGTCAGGGTCTTGTTCAATAAATCCTCTCTTCTCCTTACATGAGTTTCTGCTTCAGTATTAGTTCTTTCAGTGAGCAGTTAGGGTCAATTTCCTTCAGTATTGAATAATTTGCTCTTTTTTCAGTCTAAGGGACTCACAGATGTTTTCTCCAGTATCAAATGTGAAAACACCGATTCTTTGGTGCTCAGCCTTCCTCATAGTCCAACTCTCACAGCCATATGTTACTGCTGGCAAGACTATACAGACCCTTCATTTGGATTACAGGGATATTGAGTGGCCTAACTTGGATTCAAGAAGAAATAATTGTTATTTTTAAAAATGCAGCCCAGGGCTGCTACCCTTTTCTGAGGGATTCTTGCCCACATCAGTGGATGTAATGGTCACCTGAATTAAATTTGCCCATTCTAATCCATTTTAGTCCACTGACTCCCAAGATGGCATTGCTTAATCTTGACATCTCATATTGGACAACATTCTGCTTAACTAAAGAGGCTTTTGTGAAGTCTTCTTAGCTGAAAAAGTAAAATTGTATATTTTATACCAGTGGTGGTGGGGAGATGATCTACCAAATTTCTCATCCTAGTCTAACTGACAAGGTTGCTGTGAAGACAAAACAAAGAAAAACTGAACCAGGGTCACACTAAACTTCAGGTGGGTAAAGGGCAACTGTTGGGGTGGACAATCTTCTTCAGCAATGATAAAGGAAGGTGGCAGCCCAGGAAGTGACTTACAAGAGGGTCAGGCTTTGTCATGGAGGGAGTGTGGCCTCGCTGCAGTTACTTGTAATATCTAGTGGAAGTAGGAAGTTGCCTTCTCAATTGGCAGCTCAGAAATATCAGTCCCTGCCTGTTCTATTATTCTTCTGTGCCTCAAGACAACTATTACAGTAATATTTTATATGGAATATTTGCAACACGGAAACATAAATACCTATTAAGTGCAACAATCTGAGGGAGAGGATTATGCACCAATGTGACACTGGTATCAGTTTCACTTTATCTGCCCTCCATGCACTCACAGGATTTAGTGTGTTTTTCAATGAAACTTTCACAAAGAAGGCTTCGCAATGGCATTGTACTAGTTTTCACCTGCCTAAATGACAGCTGGAAGCAGTTGGTGGCGTGTGAACATTGCCAAAAGAGACCTTCTCGGGCTCCTTAAATCTGTATTAGCTAGATCCATTTCAACTAGACACATATTAGGTGGATCCAGATTAGCTAGATCCGGATCAACCACAGACAGAGGCATCTGTACTGAGTGGGCTTTAGTACAGTAAATGTATGCTAAAGAGTGCTAGCATGGATGCAGCCAACATTTAGCTGGTCTACCAGTGATATGGATTAGTAAGCCCTTAGCACAATTCTGATCTGGCTCTATTCCCATGCAGATGATGCATTCTTAGCAGCTCCTTGATCTGGATTAACAAATTCAGAAAGGGCTTAGGCTTCAGGATACACTGGAGATTAGCATTTGTGGACAACAGAAATGCAGACAGGCGACTGTGATCCCAGTTCCACCCCCTGTTGAGATCCCACTTCCATGACCTATGCTGCTCCGGTGTGGCAGCAGTCTGAGATGCCTTACTCTGCCATTAAGAATCTCTCCTGCACATTTTATATCTAATATCATATTTTCTCATTACTTCCAGTTTAAAGATGACCCCAAAAGCTGTGTCTGAAGCAGAATCTGCACAAGGTCATTATAGTGCTGGGGGAACTGCCTGACAGTGCAGGACCTGCCCATCTGCCCATCCCTGTAATACTGTGAGAGGGCTCCTAGGGCACAAAATATACATATTCTGGTGCCCTTTGAAGACTCGCTCCACTATAAGCATTTATTAGAGTACTCTAAGGCAGGAAGAGCTTTCACAGCACTTCTTATTGCTTTCCCCTCACCCATGCAGACTTGTCTTACATCCTTGGCCAGCCATATGAACACAGCAAGACAGCTGACTTCTGTGGCCATTTACTGTCTTTAAGTATTTGCATTTATATATCACCTATGCAAAAAAAAAAAAAAAAAAAAAAAAAAAAAA
>MTQE01001134.1:70612995-70639834 GCA_014337955.1 Aspidoscelis marmoratus | reverse complement strand
GGGGGGGGGGGCAAGGACCAGATCAGTGCTGTTTCCACTGATGATGCTAATCTGGTTCAAGTCTTCCTGAGGCTGTGAAGCTCGTGCCCCCCAAGAGGTAGGAGTAAATTTTTCAATTTTATTGCCTAACTGTTCTATAACAAAGGCAAATAGGGCTGGAGAGAGTGGGCAACTCTGTTTGAATCAGAAATGATGAAGAAAAAGTTTTATTGACATCGATTGACATTGATTGATGCTGATGTGGTATTATATATTTGCATTAAAAGAACTTGCATGTTTGAGAAGGAAGATTTTAAAAACTGACAGAGTGAATCAACTGCCTTATAACTATCTATAGCGAACATGCCAAGGGGAAATCTGTTGCTTTTACTATGGTGTAATAAACTAAAAACAATATGAATGGGGTCTGATTTAATGGGAATAAATACAAGTCATTCTTGATTAATTCAGTAGTGAAGGATTGGCTTAATCTGGTCAGCTAAAACAGAACTAAAATTTTTAGTACTGGTTTATAAGGGCCACAAGTCTTTATTAATCTACAAATTCCTCAGCTTTATGTATGATATGTTCCAAAGGTTTCTTCTAGTCATTTTGGTCTAGTGGTTAGGGACCCAGACTCTTATCTGGGAATACCGCGTCTGATTCCACAGTCCCCCATGAAGCCAGCTGGGTGACCCTGGGCTAGTCACTGCTCTCTTCTGAGCTCTCACAGCCCCATCTGCCTCACAGAATGTTCTGGTGTGGGTAGAATAATAGAAAGCTTTGTTAGCTGTTCTGGGTCCCCTTAAAGATGTGAGAAAAGCGCAGCAGAAAAGCCAACTCTTCTTCTATCGACTGGATGAGAACTATATCTCAGACATACTTGTAGGTAATGATGAAATCCTTACAACAGTCTAGAGTGGAATTGGTCACGGTTATATCATCTATCAACCTATGAATATTAGAGGCCTGTGACCCATCTCTAAGCTCATAAGATGTCAATGAAAACATTTCCAAAGGGAAAATCACTACATTTAATGTATCTGGAATTCTACATGCAAATGAAGTGATGAAGGAAGGAAGGATTAAAATGTCACACAGAGAAGGTAGCAAGTTGTTAGAATGTGTCTGTATAAAACAAATGAGGGACAGATTGGGAGTATCTGCATGGTCAGCAGAGACTAGGCTAGTTTCTACCATGGTGTCCACATTACAAATGGGTCTCTGGGAGTCCATGCCTCCTGGGGAACAGACTGGATGATGCCAGCTGCTGGTATGCTCCCAATCACAAAAAGAGCACAAGGAGCATGGTAAGGGAAGAACATTTTTGAAGTTGTCTTCCAATGCTATCCCTCTGATATAACAGACCATGCAGAGGGCTGTCTTGGCCTATGGGGCACCTGGAACCTGCTGCTGTTTTGCTGGGGTCCCAGAAAAAGCCCAAGAAATGTGTCTTTCCTGCACATCTGGCAAGTGCAGCCCTGGCCTTTCATTCAGAGCTTCCAAAACTGGCCTGGGCTGTAGGAGACAGAATCTACTGGATGCTGATCCAGAGCAAGGCCAACATCTGCAGCACACACCAATGCATACTGCAAGGAAACAGCCATAGCAAAAGTAATCCAGGTTAGGATAGAGAAAAGTCATCCATAATACCACCAGGAGTCAAACTTGAATAGATAGTGTCTATCAACAAAGGGTATTTTTTTTTCTCATATGGACTTCTCACTACAATAGCATTGTGAATTTAGAGAAGAAACATCAGTCAAAGGTACATCTGTATTGCTAGAAGATTTACTTGTTTCTGTGTTATAATAAAAAAAATTGCTGATATATGCTACATTGAAAGGATATAGAGCGTCAAACTCACAGATTTCGCAAATGCATGCTGTGATGCAGTTGGAAATTAAGGGATACAAATTCAATACTTTGTGCTTATTTAGTATGGTGCTAGTAGCAATCCTGCCCTCTCCTGTGTAGGATGCTTACCTGCTCTGCTTCAGCTATTTGCCTCACTCCTGAGACCTATTTATACTACAGCTGGTAGTGAACTTCTGAGGAAGAGCATCTGCACTTGGAGGAGGCTGCTACAGCCTCCAAATGCCCCCTTCCTTCCCAGAAGTTCATTAATTGTGGATTAGGTATGGAGCATGAAATCGTGCTCCACACCTTTACCAACATTGACCAAAAGCTTACCTGGAGCATCTCAGCAGTGACCATTCGCACCTGTTCTGGTGCTCCACAGTCATCTGAGGTGCCACACAAGCCTGCTGGCACCTCAGAAGACCACAGACATGACTGCATGTGCACAGAGCATTAGCATCATCATGGTGATGCCGCTGACGAACACACCGTCGCAGAGGGTGCCACAACCAAAATGGTGGCGCCCAGAAGAGGACTGGCTGCGGGATCAGTCTCTGGTGAGTGATCACGTGGGGCTTAGGCCATCATTACCTAGCTCTTGAAAGTGCGAGCACTAGTTAACGTTGGGTCATTGCGCTCCTTTCCCATCCAGCAGATGGGAAGGGAAGTACAAAAATGCCCCTAGTTTCTTCCTTGTCTAGCCAGAATAGTATAACAGAAAGCTGTTTGTTAACTCTCCTTAGCTATCTAAGATAAATGTTTTTTCCAATCTATCAAATAGAACCACAATGCATCAGTGACTTATTTTTGGCTCTGCTTGTTAGGTGTTTTAGGTCACTGATTCCTTAATTCCATAATGGGTGCTGACATCTGATCAAAATCAGCTAGTGATTAATGCTTCCTTAGTGGCTGGGAAGCTTCATGTTTTACTAAAGGATGTAAAGGAGTTTATTAAGAAGAGCATCGTAAGACATTTTTCAGCACAGCCCTATACAGGTACTTATCTATGTAAGTAATAAGCTCAGCTGATGTCAATGGAAATCACTCTCACAGAAGCATATATTGAACTGCAGCCATTAAGTGAAAAATACCTAACCAGGAATTCTTCTTACTACCACTGCACATTTCACTTTAAGAAAAAGCAAAAGAAGAAAACAAGGTATAATTACAAATACAAGCATTTTTGAAATTCAAATTTGCCTTTGCACACTTAACTCACATCTTGCAAATTTGACACCAAGGGATTGTTATTCTCTCTGGCTCTGTTTCCACTCGTGCCTCTTAAAACGGTTTAAAAATGAAAAAAAAAAGCAATTCAAACATGGATTATGGCAGTCCTCACTTCAGTGGCTTTAAATTATTTCAAATTGCTATCAACCTCTCTGCTGTTCCCACCCAAAATGGTTCAGAATCGCATTAGATCCCACAATGACATGGCGGAGCTCCCCACTCTCCTCTCCTCTCCCTTCGTGCTTTTGCAAAAGACAAACTGCCAGCCCTGCATATACGCAAGCACACACAAACACACACATCCCTTCCTCCCCTTTGCTCTCCTCCCCTCCCCGTCACGAGCAGCACCGACTGGTACACACAGACACAGACACACGTAAACTCAGGACTGGTGCTTTTTCTCTTTTTTGCAAATGCAGAAAAGTGAAAAAGGGGCAGCAGAGAGAGAGCTGCGTGCCCACTCACCCAGCTGGCTGCACATGCATGCACTCAGTCACTGGTCGGGCATGGGGGGGGGCAGTGCTTCTCTCCTTCCCAGGGCTCAGCAAGGCAAAAGAGACACCTCCAGTGTGTGCTTCCTGGCAAGGAGAAAGTGAGGGGAAGTGAAAAATGAAACTTTGTTATCAGTGTGAAGTGTGGAGTGGGTGAATTGCTACATCTTATCAGGCTGAATTGTTACTTCTCTGCTGAATATGGATCTGATGCTTTAACAAATCTGGCAAGAGGCTGGTCCCTGTGCAGAATGAAAGCCCACCTGTTTCATGATGTATTTGCCCAAATACTGCTGTAGCATTCCCACAACAATAAGGAAGAAGTGTTTTAAAAGCAAAAATGGGGGGGGGGAAACACCTGAAAAAACAGGTGTTTATTTATTCTACTTTTTAGCCAAATAATCCTCAAAATACCCCTGAAACTGATTGGGAATGAGGACAAAGAGGATCCAAACCAATTTTAAAATGCCAATGGGAACTGGGCCTCTCAATCGCCATGTCTTTCCAAGGTAAAAACAATCAACTTGCCATTTCAGGAATCTAAAAATAGGTGAGTTGCTTGAAATGACTTTTGTTTGTTTTCTCTTTTTTAAATGCACTTAGGTGGAATCAGTGAAATGGCACCTGCTTTGTGTACACAAAGGCCTAGTTTGAGCCTTGGCTTTCCCTCAGAGGAATGCAAAGGAATTTGTAGTTAGCCAAAAAGGAGCACAGGCGATGCATATAGTCTCTAGAAGCTGAGAGCTTTATTCAAGGACATTTTTACCTTTACCTTACATTTGAGTGGACAGGGAGAGAACTGGGAGAAATAATAGTATAAAGTATGCATTTTAAGACTCTGCTAATGCCATGAAGATACTACAACATCATGGTAGGTTCGGTATCCTTGACTAAAGCAGATTGTTGAGGTTTACTGATCAATATTTTGATGTTTTCTTCATTAATTTCTTCATACTAAGGGTTTCTCCTGACACTGAACCCTTAAATACAGATCATTCCTGTGCTTTAGGCTGCATTCACAGCTAAGTTTTAGCCTAGCTTCAGTCCACTTTCAGAGCAGGAGAACACATCAGCAAATTGACCAATCATTTTCCTTCCATAATGTCTGTCCCAAAGATGAATTATCTGAGTTAGATAATGACAAAAGAAAATAGCTTGTCATTTTGCTGATGTGTTCCTCTCACCAAAAGCAGACTGCAGCTGAAGAGTTTTCACACTTATCTGATTAGGCTGCCATGAACTAGGGATGGTAAACTTCAGGTACAGGTGAATCATTCACATTTGCCGGGAGGTAAGCTTCCCAAAAGTGTCTTTTACTGCCCAGAAATGTGAATGGTCCTCCTGTATACCAGCCCGCTCTGTTTTGAACATGTAGAGAACATGCGGGGATGCTGCATTTGCACGTCAGGGGTGGCCAGATCTGTTCCGGACTGCCCCAAGCGTCCCCACGCGCTCTCCACGCAGTCCATTTTCAGAGCAGAAAAACTATCGCTTCTGTTATGTATGCATCTGTACGGGATACATATCCAGGATACGTATCTAGGATATGCACTCGGATATTCATATGAATTCATTCCTATTGAATAAAAAGGTTCTATTCAAACGAATACGGATTTTCTAACATTTGATTTCTTACCATTTGAATGTGAAAAACCCATTTGTGTACTTCACTAACCAAGAATAGTACAGGATCCAAATGACATCAACATGGTTCCTTAAGGGTGCTCAAAGGGCAAGGAGATTGTACACATTTACTTCTACCAAGCACATACACCATCATAAGCACTGTCATGCCACTTTCATGGCAGAATGGGAGAAAGTACTCTATCAGTACTTTCAACAAATCTTCTACCCACTCTTGTCACCAGTGTGGACTTATATAAGACCCTTTCCGCACCTTATTCTGGATTATAAACTGGAATATGGCCTGCCATCCACATACTAGTGCAGACTATGGCAGATCCCAGACAGGGCCTGCTATAATCCACACCTGCATGCAGAATAAGGTCCAGTGCAATCCAGATTAAGGCCCAGTGCAGAAAGGGTCTAAAGCATATCCTTCAGGCCAAATAACATGGCCCTGTTTCCAGAATTACAGAAAATGGCTGATTCGTAGGGCTGACTTCCTGTCTCTGAAAACAATTGTGGGTGGAAATATCAAAGCTAGGGGACATTAAATTCCCTAGATTTGATATTTTTGCTGCAGTAGGTAGGAGGGGGGCAGAGCACAGCATGTACAGCCTAAGTATCCCTCAAAGGCCCTTGCAGGTGCATGGACCACTGTGGTACGGATCGTCCCTGAGGATAAGAAAGGACAGTGATAACCAAGGACTTCGTATTTTCAACAGTAGTTTCTCATTTGTGACACACATACTTCAAACAGAAACTCACCTGGCTTCTAATATAAGATTTTTCAAATGCCAGGTGAAGGTGTCTCTCTTTCCCCAAGTATACAATGGTATATTTTAAGAACTTACACCTGGCCTATTAATCTGTCTCTGTGTGATATTGCTATATGGCTGGGTTTTCAGGAGGTTTAAATTGTTTTAAGTTTCTTTTAAAAAAGCCAGTCAAAGAATTACATTTTCAATTTTTATGGGCTGTCAACATTCCTAACATAGTGGCTGCCAATAGAGGGTACCATCATCAATTGGTAGACCTCCAAGTGTCAGTTATTTATTTATTTGATTTTTATATTGCCCAGCACTGCAGTTTCAAGCAGTATACTACAGAAAAGAAAAAAAGGAAGATAAAAATGGGTAACAACAGTAACAAAAAAGGTAAGGGTAGAGATAAGAAAAAAAGAAAAGAAAAATCCCTAATACCTAAAACTGTGATAAAGCAACACTGGCTCTTTCCACTCTGTGCAGGTTATTGAACACTGCTGCTGATCCACTTCCAGGGCTCTCCACACTGAGGACAGTTCAGAGATCAAGGCCTCATCCACACGGGAGGAAGACAGTGCTATTACAGCGCTGCTATGATGGGGGTTGCCTCAGATATGTGGCCCTCCTTCCCCCCACCCTTTAAAAGTGCTAAATACTATTACTGGAAAACCCAGTGCTGGTTGTGGGTTTTCCAGCAAAACGCTTTCTACTTACCTTCTCGATGGGGCTGCCATCATAGCTCCATCCACCATGCATGTGTGGAGGCTGAAACAGGCACCCATCCATGCACAGAAGTGTCAACAGATGTACATGACAGTAAAATGTACAAAGACAGTGTTGGCCACGGCACTGTCTAGCTAGGAGGTAATTATGGAAGGAAGCTTTCCCACATTATCACCTCCTAATTGCGATATCTAAATGCCATCTGGAGGCAACTCAGGAACTTTCAAAGTTGCTGTCCAGGGCATTTTTGGCTGCGTGCTCAGAAGTGGTACACTTTTGGTTTCCCAGATGAAACAGCACTGGGCTTCACACTGCCTGCCTGCAGGCTACAGTCTGGTATACTATAGAAGAACATTTGTGGACCGCTTGTAAGCAGAAAGGACAGAGTGAAAAAATGACACCTGATGGTCGTGCTGAAATGGTGGTCCACCATTTCAGCACAACCATCAGGTGTCATTTTTTCACTCTGTCATCTCTGGCTGGTGTGGATGCAGCATACTAGCAGATGATGTGAGGTCACAATTTCTACAGCCTAGATGGTCCTTTGGGTTAGTCAGTTGACCCAGTGTGGAAAGGGCCACTGTCTACGCACTTAAATCTTAAATAAATTCAGTACTATCAAGTGTTCTAAAGCAAGAACATTAAAAAAAATTCAAAGTACAAGGAAGAACATTTTCTTTTCAATTAAGTTTTGAATATGTATAAAATGATTTGAATTTTTTTCTTGATAAACAGCTCAGGACGTCAGGGCTGGAACACAGAAGTAAAACAGTATAGCAAATGATACACTTGCTCAGAATTTACTACTAATAGTAATTCCGATTACTGCAACCGTGTGGAGCTGGACCCTTCAGCTAGCTGGCCATAAAAAAAAAAGAAAAAAAAGATTTTTCCTTCCTATATAGTTGCTTGGAATGCTTTTCATCCAGCCAGCACTTATTTAATCCACATTATTTTGATAATCCAGAATAAAATGTGTCTAGATATGCTTTACTCTGGATTCCCCAAATAATGCGGATTAAGTAAGTACAGCGAGGATGAAGCTTTAGCTATAGTTCATTGTAAGTCACCCCAGGATTGTGCTTTATTTCAGAGACTTCAGGCTTGTAAAATGCTGGCAACTTGCTGGCATCCCAGTGAGATCAGCAAACAGCCCCAAAGCCATGTCAGGCACTGCCAGGCTATGACCTCCACAAGCTCATTTAAAGGTGGAGTGGGCTTTCCACAGTATCTTGGGCTTTCATCACAGCTCTGGACTGAACTTCAGGGGGACACTGTTATTTTATTTTTTTAAAGAAGCTGGACTTTCCCTGTGCAATCCGGAGACAGGTCAAGAAACCAAGATACTTTGTTGTTTTTAGCGAAGACCAGAAAGGGAGCAAAAGCAAGCATTTGTGATGGCACCGCATCAGAAACTGGGATTAATGCACAACCAAATCTTCTGTAGAACAAAAAGAAAGTCTTCCCTGAAAGACTTCCAGTCAGACGGGAAGCATTATACAACAAAGAGCTTCAACAGCAGTTCTATGGGAAGAACGTGTAATCTTGCCTAACTTGAACATAAAGAAATACAAAATCCAGGGACTTGGTAATGACAGATGACATCTTTCCCCACAAATATTCCTACCTTGTCTCTAGGCTGTACTTTAAAGTCTCTATTTCCCCATTTATAGACTGCAAGAATACAGTTAATTTTTTAAAAAAAGCTGAGAGCAAAGAAATGTAGAAAAGATGAGGAAACACAGGATTAGTCGTTTTCCAAAGAAGGCTCAGAAAATATAAAATGCAATGTATCAAAAAACAGCACTGAGTAAGAGGAGAAATCAATTTTTTTTTGGGGGGGGGCGACTCAGAGAATAAATGTCATGGATGTTCTATACCAGTGGTGCAGGGAAGATGTGCCAGTCAGACGGGAAGCATTATACAACAATGAGCCTCAACAGCGGTTCTCTGGGAAGAGCACTTAATCAGTTGCTATCTCTGGCATGCTTTTTCTTGTAAGCCTGTTTAACAGGAAGCACTACTGAAGACAGGACAGCCATGCAATTCAATTTGATGCATGTTTGCTCAGAAGGAAATCCTGTTAGGTTCAGCGGGCTGTTCTCTGAGAAACTGCACAAAAACTTGCAGACAGAAGCCTTGAAAGGAGAACAGAGACTGGGCATCACTGTATAGTATGATGGTATCTTGACAACTTTTTTTTCTAGACAAAAGAACAAGCAGGTATGCCACTGGAATATAATAAGCAGAAGCTAAGTGTTGTCAAGGTGCTACTATGCTGTTACAAAAGGCATTTTGCATGGGCTGTATACTGACCAATAAGTGTACTAGAAAGAAGAAGAGTTGACTTCTCTACCCTGCTTTTCTCACTCATTTAAAGGGACTCAAAGCAGCTGACAAAGCTTTCTGTTCTTCTCCCCACAACAGAACACCCTGTGAGGCTGTGAGAGCTTAGAAGAGGGCTGTGACTAGCCCAAGGTCACCCAGCTAGCTTCATGTGTGAGTGTGGAATCAAACCTAGTGTTCCCAGATAAAAGTCTGGATCCTTCACCACTAGACCAAACTGGCCCCTTTCCACATGCTGTGCAATCTGGGGGGGGGGGGGGGGTAACACAATGTGAGGAAGGGAGGATTCAAGTATGCTTGATGTATACTGGCCAGTGTAGAATTGACCAAGATGTGGACTCTGCCAGAGAATGCATAATTCTACCTATGACCCACACCAGGTGTTATCTGCCTTGAGTTTAGAAAATATACTTCCAACAAACAACTCATAATTAATGTCTCTTGATGGTCCTAACAATGGCTTTGTACAACTTACAGATAAATCCTAAGACAAAATATGCCAGGCTCAAGGCATTCAGAATAAGAAGAATCCTCTAACTGGGATTTTTGGCTTTCCAAGTGCCACCGGGAGAGCTGGTGGGCTGGAAGCTGCTATTTTCTGTGTACAGTGGCTGCAGAATTTGCAGCAGTTGGTAGCTATGCTGACTGAGAGTGGGAAGTCTGTGGAGTTCTCCTGCACATGTGATTCTGCTATTCCTGAGCCCCTTAGGATATTTCTGGGCTAAGAATGCTTCTGACAAATCTATATTACTAAAAAGTAGTTGCATCCCAGTTCAATCTACACTTCCCAGTCTCCCCTTAACAATGGTGATTCTGTTACCCAACCTGATTCACTTAGGTATGGACAGCACTTGTATGTTTCAGGACTGCAAATGAATGTGTCATTCCCTATGTCCCTTCAAATGACACAATCACATTTAATTCAGGATAGAGTTTTAAAAAATCCAGCGACTGTTGTGAAGACCCAGCTTGACTGGAGTTGTGTAGAATTTGCTGATCTTTAGCAGATAGTTGCCAACTTTGAAGCGCTTATTTGGTGTTTTCTGTTTGGTTGCAGTGGTCACACCCAGTTTGAAGAGAGAGAAAGGGGCCACAGACGTGGTATTAGCCTTCAGCAGTTGGCAGCTAGGCAACAGCTTAAGCAAGACCAAAGATCCATGTTACTTTAAACCCTGTTTGCACTGAATATACATTAATTGTTTTAAATTTAAACAGAAATGGAACATTTACATTAGTATATACTGTAGAGTTTGCTGAGTGGGGCAATATATAAAGCTACTAGGGAGGTCAGATACAAGAGGACAGGGTTTCTGTACCTTTATTGTTGTACAGAAGGAATATCTGCCTGCATAATGTACCTGACTTTCAGCCATAGCTGTCTTTTGATGGAACTATTAATGCTACAAAAGAATTCCCTTCTTCTGCACTGAGCTACCCTGCTTGCTAAAGCAGCTAGCAGCTGCCAAGAGAAGATTTACCTTTTCACAATGACAGACTTAAACAGAATATGAATGCTGAGTTTTCAATCTTAAGGTGTACAGTATTAATTAGTACACATTTCAAATAAATACACAGGTATGGCTTTGCTTTATTATTTGACAGCAATTGCTTTTGTAGCACAATGCTCCTGAAATGGGATTAAGGGTCTAAGTCAACAGTTTTATATACTTTTTGTTGTCCCAGTGAAACTAATTACTGGCCGCGTTCCCATTATAAGCTTAATTCAATTTCCCTACCTAAACCAAAATAATAGAACTGGATGCAAACGCGAATTTGCCTGATCCCATTACTTTTAACTTAATCGCGTTCAATCTGGATTCTGAGGATTGTAGGTGGCTTATGTGATTCAAGGGGGGACTCAAGTGGCTACTTTTTAAAAGCCGCTTTTTGGGGCTTCCCTGCCCTCTTCCTCCTGGCATGAACGCACCACCCATAAGGGTGCCTAGCTGGGTGGCTGGGTGGCTGCCTCTTGCCTGGATGGAGGAGAAACAGCAGCAGGCAGGCAGCGATTCTTTCCCCTCCTCTCCCCATTGTCCAGGGCACACAGCAGCAGCACCAACTCAAGCCCCCTTCGCCCGCTCACCTTCACAGCCACAGCCTTAAAAACAGAACCTGCAGCTGCTTTCCTTTCCTTTCCCTTTTTAAAAGGTCAGACCTTTCAAAATTATGGAGAATTGCAACATTGTTATCAGGTGTGAAGTGGGTGGATTGCTACAGTGTAGCGGCTGCTTTAAGGGGTGGATTTTTACAGTAAAATCACTATCTTTGGAAGCAAGCTATTGGGGGAGGGAAACCCTAAACACGCATTCTCATCCCTTAACACGGTACCATTGCCACAGTAAAAAAATGTAAAACATTTCAAGCACACGAACCGGAGTGATACCTGTTGAAATAAGGATTAACATTTACAATGCTTTGGGGCAATTTAACACATGGAAAGCATGTTAAGCCAACCTGACATGGGAACTGCGAGGATTGAAAATGGTTTGAAACTGAAATAAGCTTATAATGGGAACATGGCTACTCTCAGGATTCCCACAATTAACCTGTCTCCATGCAAAGTGAAGGAGGAGGTGTTCAGATACACTGAGAAAAAACTGCAAGATCCCAAAACTAGGATTTTTTTAAAAAAGTGAAATAGTGTCTAACCTTGTTTCAAGAACAGATTCTCAAAGCCACTGAATTTCAGAGGGGCAGTCAGATGCTGGATCTTAGCCTACAAAAAATATGAAGCTCTTTAACCCCTGGCTAAAGCCAATGTCCACCACACTGAACGTACTACCCCTTCCAACTTGAGCACCGCTTAATTTGGGGAAAGTTGCTTCTGATCCTTGGGATGGGTGCCTCATTTTACTGTATCTCTTATGTTGCTGTTTTTTAAATTGAATGTTATGCTGCTTCTAGCCATTTATTAACTGCCCTGATCATATAACAGCAGCAGCAACCTAATGTTTTTCAGTGAGGTCCACTTTCATGTCAGGTTGGACAAAACTGCAGCCTTACTGCTGTCTCATCTATCAGTATTTCTATCTATTTCTGAGCCGAATTAATTTCTTTTTTGCTGTCTTCCTGGTGCCCCACCAACCAAAATGGACACTGTCCACCCCACATACGCTATGCTTCCATAACATAAAACAATGTGAGGATTACTAGAGTTTTTCTCTGCATATCTCTTGGTACTTTTAGGGCCAAATCCCAAACTGCTGTACAAAGCTACATAAAGGACAAAGAAAAACAAAACAGAACATCCTAAATAGATACCTGGAGTAGTCAAAGAAGAAAGAGCAGGCTTCTTGCCCTATTCACAGTTTCACAAAAGAGGGGAAAATCTGTAGATGAGGTTTGCATGATAAGATGTGAGAAATCTCCTAAGAAGTCCTGCCTTCTTTTTCACTGATCTACCTATATACAATTCATATCTGAAACTTCTACAGAAAACTTGCTTCTGATCCTGGAGACTGGAGAATAAGGTACAAGTTGCCTGGATTTATTTTGGGGGCAGAGCTCCTATATTTTTGACATCTGGGTGATAGAATAACATTGTGCAACATGTTATGTCCTGTCATTGCTTCACTATGCCAAGAAAAGCATTCCGTACTGAATTTCTGTCTGCAACATAACTGCATGTGTTTCTCCTACTAAAACAGGACTGGAAAGGACGAAATAAAAGGAGTTTCTGGATCAAAGCTTACAGTATATGCATTCTTCCCAAAATTGATGTATTTGTATTTTTATTCTGCCCTATACCTACAGTTCTCAGGGTGGGTTACAACAATAACAACAAAAAGCAATAACAGCAC
The DNA here is from genome assembly GCA_014337955.1 of Aspidoscelis marmoratus. Taxonomy (NCBI): domain Eukaryota; kingdom Metazoa; phylum Chordata; class Lepidosauria; order Squamata; family Teiidae; genus Aspidoscelis; species Aspidoscelis marmoratus. Next base: position 70,627,018 of record MTQE01001134.1, on the reverse strand, counting down.
CTGAAAATGAGGAGAAGAAGCCAAGTTAAATAGGTACAGCTTTACTAATCTTTATACAGATTTTACACTTTGGATCACTTGCAATGCCAAAGAAGCATTAGAGGCTATATTAGGAATGCAACCAGCAATGAATGTTGATGGCTCCCATAACTGACTTATCACCTATATAGCATATAAGCCTTTCCATTATTTCAGGTTCACTCATCCTTTAGAATGATTCCAGCATGCTTTTAATTGTTTGTTCTCTACGTATATTTAAGGTAGCCTTTCAGCAAACTGCATGTGTCTGTTCATGTCCCTGTGTTCTTCCAAGTGGCTGTAATGATGTAGGCAGCTTTGCCTGTAGACAGATGGGACAGGTACTGCTGGGGGAGCAGGAATACCTTGAGTTTCAATCTGCACAGGATATGTGTGAAGTGTCACCTGGATAAATGGCAGCGGTCCAAATACTAACAGATAAATTGACAAAACTCTGCTTAAAAAGAGTGAAGGATTGTGTAAGGCTGCCTGTTAGAGGGCTGACACAGGCTTTAGATCTGTTGCTGCTTCATAAAGTCTTGAGTTCTGAGAACCAAGCAGCTACTAGCAGCCAAATGAAGAGGGTGGAAAACACTCCATCCTTAGCTACATGTACCCTTAATATAATGCTCACATCTACAACAAATGCTGGGTTTAAAACTCACAAACTTCTGTTCATGAAACACTGGAATTGCCTTTGTCAAGCTGGTCTTTCCAACTATGGTGGCCTAAACACCCATCCAGTCCAACCTGTAACAGACAGGAACTTCAGTGGACCTGTTCAGCTTAGCTATACCTTCTGCAAAGTTGGTGCAGATTGTCTCTAAATTCCTCATTAAATCAGGAGCAGTTAGGGCAAACTCTGCAAACACCTCAAGTGATTCAGTGCAAATGGTTTTTCCATTTGCCTGAAATACTCTAGAAAACCTGTGATGACAGAACTTCCATACCAGAGGACTTCTTTCTTAGGAAGAAGAAAGAGGCATTCTGAAACATTTTTCGGTAACGTTGGCTAAGCCCACAGTGCAAAACAACTGAGGGTCACCAAGTTAGCAAAGACCATCTGGAGTGCAGCTTGTGATCAAGAAGGTTGAAACCATTTATTTGATTCTGAAGTCTACAACCAAAGCCTCAATTCACTAAGCTATAAAAGCAACCAAACGGCAGAAAAGAATAGCAACTGTGCAAGAAACGTTCAGGAATCAGGTCCTTCTTTATCAGAAGCACAAAATATTTTCCTAGGCACGGAAACAGAGAAACAGATCAGAACGCAAAGGACATCTTACCGCCTTGATTGAAACATTTAACAGATGGTTTGCACATGGTGCCAGTTACATCAGCTGCAACCCACACCATTCTGCTGTTTTCAGCATTCGTACTTCCTCTACACTCCACGAACCCTTCATTTCAAGTTAGCAGATCCCCAACAAGTTGGCAGGTAGCATGCGAAACCAGCAGCCCTTCCCTCCTCCTCCCCATTTAGAATAATCCTAGTGGTGACTTTTGCCTTGAGCAGAAAAGCATGCAAAACCACTCTGGGTGAGGCCTGCACAACACAGCAGCCCATTATGTCCCACACTGTAGTTAATTCTTTTGGTTTCCTAAGTTCCTCGAACCCTTCCTCCTCCTCACCTGCTGCGGGGATCTTATTAACAGTCCTACAGAGGGAAAAGCCAAGCAGCTATTTCCCAGAGTCCTAGCTTGCAGGCCGCCTTACAAAGCCGATCTGTGCTCCATTCAGTCTGGTGAGTCACAGAAACCGTTCAGATCTGGTCTTGCTCCAAAGGAAGCATCAAATCGATTTAAAAACGAGTCCCTCCAAGCATTTTAGCTATTTTCCTTTCCTCTGCTTTAGAGTGAGCCTCCTTTCCCAATCTCGCTTGCACGCCTCCTGTTTCTGGAGGTGGAGAGGAATTTCTGCGATGCTTTCAAAGACTTGGAGAGAAGTAAACACACAGGGCAACACTCCCACACACTCCAGAAGGACCAGCCCTCCCTTTCCCCTGCAGCCCTAAGGAGGAGCATTAGGAAAAGGAAAAGCGAGTCTCCCGCCGCCGCCTGCTGCAATACTGAAGCAGCAGCAGCAGCGCTGGAAAGGGACAGGGCGCATCTCTATCTCCGTCTACCTTGGCATCTAAGGCCCCAGACCGCTTCCAGTTCGTATCTTTGCAACTAGTCTGACAGGGTTTTCCTTCGGCTCCCGCCAGCCCCACCGCTACCCAGGCCACTTCCAGAACTGAAGTCGCAAAGCGGATGACGAAGCTGGTGGTTCCATTACACGTCCCCACCAAAACCTCCCTAAGATAAACACGCCCGCGTCTCTCCTCAGGCTTCCCGGCTCGCTGTCCAAGCATGTCATGGCACAGTATAGGATATACCCGGCACACGCACACGCCCAGACAGCAATACAGTGGCGGCATCCACGCCATTCGGGGTCTTCTCTGGGGATGCCGCGGCACGAGGGGCTGCTGACGCACGACCGATGCCGCGACCTCCCCGCTTCCCAATGCGAGAAGAGACGGAGCCGACGCCGGCCAGGAGCCGCCCGAAAGTTAGCGAGCATCCTCCGCGGCGGCTCCCCGAGAAGCAAAGCCGGGAGAGCCCCTCGCTCCCTCACCCCGCTTCCGAATCCGACCAGAAAAGGGTCCCCCATATGCCCCACCCTACCTGCTTGGGCGGAGAGTGGCTGGACTGGAGCGACACGTGCCTCGGCGTGGCGCGCCGGGACGGGCGGGCGAGAGAGGGAAGCCTCGTCGGCGTTGTGGAGGCGGCGGCGGCGGCAACAGCCTTCCTCCGACTGCAGGTGAAAGCTGCCTGCGCCCTTGCCTTGCGCCGCCTGCCTGCCTGCCTGCGTTATTATGTGCGCGCGCCTTGAGAGCCACTGCAGCATCTCTGCATTAGGATGTGCTCCTCCCTCCCCCCCCACCCCCCGTTTCAGGCAGGGGCCTGAGGAGAAGAGAGGGATTCTCCCCTCCCCTTTCACTCCGCCTTTACCTCATGTAGCAGGACCAGTCAGCGCTGGAGAGAGGCGCTCGCGGCAGCCCGCATGCATAATTCATAGACTTCCACCTCAGCCGCCAGCGCCGCGTTGAACACTCTTCCCAGCAAGACGGACAGACAGACTTGCACTTGCCCGCCGGCCTGAGTTTGCTCAACTGAGGTGGTGGCAGGCGAGCCCCGCTATTTGGGCTGGGGACATATGGTGTGTCATGCGAGGAGGGGCGTCGAGGAGGAAGGAAAGCCATCTGATTCTTCCTTCTCTTCCTGCCCTCTCCGCTGCCTGTCATTAGCATTGTCAAGCATTGTCAAGTGCAAATGAAAAAAAAAATATCCCAGATTTCCATCCCTGGTGCCACATACGGAATTTGCACTGTGTATGGGGTAGCTAGATTTTCTCTTTCTTTCTTTCTTACAAAGATATTCAGCCAAGGGGGATCTCAAGTCTGGTACATGCACTGTGATGATTGGGTAATCAAATTGAGTAACTGTATTAAAACAGGTACTTTATACCCTGAAAGTTTGGATTATAATACCTGACTTGAATACTGAACAATGGAGTTATGTTCTTATGTTTACATCTTGAACTTCAGGTTTCCCCAAATACCTGAAAATCTTTTCCCCCTCTTTCTTTCCTTCTTTTTTTATTTGACTGCATGTGCCAGGTGTTTCTGACTCTGGGATAGTGTTACTGATACTGCTTGGTTTTGCACTCTGCATGTGCTCAAAGGCAATACTGTACTGTACACACTGCCAATTTGAAGGATTTGGGGCTGAAGGTTCCAAGTCCTTAGATACTGGGGTATCAGTTTGAAACTCTCAGGGAAATTGGTTCTTATTGCATCAGTGGCCACATCCAGATGAGGCATATGTAGCACAATTATGTCTTGGCTTTGTTTGGATTGCCACACGTGTCTGTGGTAATACCAACATTGCCCAACAATACTCAGGTGAAAACCTGTTATATTCTATTTTAGGAAAACCTTTCAGGATCGTGCTGCTGGGAGGTGCCATCCTGAAGGTGGCCTCTGTGCATATGTGGGCCTCCCCAGAAGGCAGCTGCCACAAATGTGCAATGGTAGCGATCATGAACTTCCAGGTATTTCGTGCATTGGAATACCCAGATGTGTGTGTCAAGGATAATGCCAGCCCTGGACTGCCTAGTAAACAAGCAATTATTCTGGAGGGGATTTACTCTGGAATATTGCTTGTTGCATGATTTTCACATAGCATCTGGAGCCAGGCTGTGTATGTGCTGGATGGTAGAATATGGTGGCCTCTGGTGGCCTAGGCTTTCAGCAGAGCTCAATAGCTTTATTACCTCAAGCAATTCAGAACTAGATGCAAACATTAACAATTACAATCTAAATAAAATCATGATGGATAGACAAAATTTATTTTCTCTATCACACAACACTAAAATTAGTGTTGATGGGTAGGAGAGTCAGGTCAGACAAGAGGAAGTATTTCTTCACCCAGAGCATCATCGGTCTATGAAATTTGCTGTCAGAAGAGGTGGTAACAGCAACCAGCCTAGATGGCTTCAAGGAAGGGTTAGACAAATTCCTGGATGACAGGTGTATCAATGTCTACTCGAATGAATGTCTATGTACATCCTCCAAGACTGGGGAGACAGGCAGGATGCCTCTAAAGACCATTTGCTGGGATTCGAGAGTAGGTGTTTTGTCCTTGTCTTCTGCTTGAGATGCCTATAAGCCACTGTTGGGCCACTGTGTGGGATGGGATGCTAGACTAGATGAGCTGTGGCCTGATCCAGCAGAGGTCCTCTTACCTTTTTTAAAACTATGTAAGGGAAGGCCTTTTAAAAGTTTCCCATCTAACCTCTAAGACACCGTCCAGATGGGGCAAATATAGCACCATTATGGCACTGCTATTATAGGGTCACTCGCATATCGCCAGCAGTCCCACCTTCAAAAATTCCCCCCCTTCAAAAAAAGTGCCAAATACTATTGCTGGAAAACACAGCACTGGTCCTGTGCTTTCAAGCAACAGTGCTTTTTAGGCCTGTCACCTACCTTCTGGACAGAGCCACAACCATAACTCCATCCAGCGCACATATGTGGAGGCCAAAACAGCCAACCACACACGCATGGTGGTGTTCATGTGTACGTCCAGGAATTCAATGGCATCCAAATTGCTTGGATTTTGTATCATAAAAGTGTGCAAAGACAGTGCTGTTTAAGTAGGAAACAATGGTAGTATAGTACTGCTTCCTACTGCTATATTAGTTTGCTGTCTGGAAGCAGCCCACATCTTCTGCCTACTATTCTTGAGACGATCTTTAAGAGTAAGGAACTATATAGCAGATTCCCTGTGTTTGTGTGTGTGATTTTCATTTTTCTTGCAGTCTTCACTGGTACTTTTTTTTAAAGAGTAAGTTTGAAGTGGTATGAATGATCTTAAGTGAGGTGCCCAAGGAACGAGTTGGTATGTTGCCGCTATAGGATCCGACTATATCTCAACTGGAAACATGCAGATGATGCCTTCTAGTCCTTCCTAGAGATGTGCATGAACAGTATTTTCCTGGTTCAGTTTTTTGGCGATTTGAAAGGAATTTACATGTAAAAGAATTAAGAAAATAAAGAAATTAATTTGTGCAAATAATTTTAAAATCACCCACAGGGCCAGACTAGAGCTTTAAAATTTGAAATTGGCTGCACGTAGTAATAGGAACTTGTTGTTTCCAGTTGCCCTAGATAAGTGGCCTTCGGAGAATATTTGTGAACTCTCAGTAGACAAATGATATGCAGTTGCTGTTTATACCTGGTTTGGGTATGTTCTACTGTAATATAAATCGTTTATGAAGTTACTTCCAAACACTCTTCAGGGCGATGTACTATCATCCTTTTCTGAGGAATAGAATATAAAAATATTAATGCTACAGACAGTTGTCCACATTCTTGTTCAAAATCAGACTCATATTTTTCAGTTACATTTTCTTCCAGGTGTCTGTGTTTAGCAGCACTAGTTAACTTTCTGTTGGTCTGACTGCCAGTTTGCACTTGGCCCGATAGCACATGTGTGGCAAGCTTCCAGATGGAGCATCCACATGTGAAGGAGCTATTTCTTTACAGAAATGGCATGGCTGCTTCTGTGCAGGAGCTTACCATATGTGCATTACCCATGTATAAATCCAATTGCGCCACCAGTGCACTAGCACCAGAGCTGGTAAGGCTCTGGACACTCCATCCGCATGTCTTCCAGTATGGAAGATCTGCAGGAGAGTCATGTGATGGGTGGTGCATGTGTGATGATGCACAGCTGGTTGCCCTGGTGACAGTACTGTGCATACATGCTGGCACCAGGAATAGAATATGGCTGCCATTTGGGCAGCCATGCACAGATGAATTTTGGGAGGGTTTGGGTGATACTGACGCTTAGAGTATACTAGCACTATGCCTCCCAAGTGACCAGTGCAGAGTGCAAAAAGGCTGTGAGGCTCTTTGTTCTGCTGGAAGATGGGAGTAACTTTCAGATTGTGGAAGCTATTATGTGAAGGTATTTGATAAAGGAAACAAGATTAACTTAACAAGTTGGCCTTAGTATGTGATTTGTTTTTAATTCAGTGCTTCTCTTACTTACATCAATAGTCATTCTAATTATCAAGATTCCAGCCATTTGGGAGTGGGATGAAAAAGTGGATTCAGAATCTTACCACCACCACCCCGCCCACTTTTTAACAGTGATCGAATCACAATTCAGCTCCCTGATGACTTTATTTGTCCTTTATCCTTTCCCTTCCCAATTTTAGTATAAGATGAATAAAACAGGCATTTTTCTGTCTCTCTGCCTCAAAGCAGGAAATTATGACTAGAAATATGTCAGTAACTATATAAAATATGAACAGATGAAGGTGTGAATAGGTCATAAAAGAACATTTTATTTACTGGATTTTTTTGCAGCAATGGAAAATCTTAATTTGTTTATTTATATAATTTATTTAAAATTACTATAAATACATATGGAATAGATTGGTTCAAGAGCACCCCCAGAATATGCACCTGTCCCTTCCAGGCATACGTCACCTCTGTCTTGTCTTGATTTATTATCAATTTATTGCTCCACATTCAGTCCATTATCACATCCAAGCACCTATCAAACACTTTGACTGCCTCATCTGATTCAGATGGCATGGCAAGATAGAGCTGGATGTCATCTATGCATTCATGGCTCCTTACTGTAGATCTCCCAGTGACTTTATCCTGTGCCTTCTTATAGCAGTTAAAGAGCATGGGAGATGAGATCAATCTCTGAGGAAACTTATTGGTTAGTTATCCACCGTGAGATCTCTGGGTGAGAGAGGAACTAGAGATATGACAAATACAAAAAAAAAAGTGCCCTTCAGCAGCACTACAGTCTAACTACACATTAGGTCATATATTTTTTGTCTTTGTTGAACTTGTGAAATCAAAGATTCCTTTAACCTACAGTTATAACTCAGGGTGCTTCTGCACAGGCCCTTAACACCCATTAGGCACACATTTGGAATCCCGTGTCTGCGTACACGTTGCTGTTTAGGACACTTCCAGTGAGGTGTGTCCACATAGCAACACGGATTCGGCACACTTTTGGGAGACCGCGTTTGCATTGTTGGGCCTATTAGGCACACTTCCGGCCTACCCGGACCCCTCCCCTGGCTCGCCATGCTTGGCTCCTCAGACTCCTACCTCGTGGCTCGCCCTCACCCCAGAAGCCCTCCCTAGCCCACCCAGGGGAGACCGGCCGGAATCCCCTCCTTACCTGCTCGGTGTCACCCCAATTCTGGCAGGAGGGACCCAGGATGCAGCGTGCCTGTGTCCTGTGCACCTCCTGATTGGTCAGCGGGGCGACGCCAAGCAGGTAAGGAGGGGATTCCGGCCGGTCTCCCCTGGGTGGGCTAGGGAGGGGTTTAGGGAAGCTACCCCATAAATCCAGATCTACCGGGCATCCGGATTTAGTAAAACCGGGTCTGCTGGAACCCGGTTTTACTAAATTTGGATGAGGTAGATCCGGATTTATTAGGGCCTGTGCGGAAGCACCATCAGATTGTTTTAATGCTTAGACGGTCCGATTTGGATACTGTCTGAGGGCTCTTTCACACTGAACAGATAGACACTGCTATACTTCAGCTTTACAAGCCTAGTATGGTATTGTAGTACCAAGACTGAGTCTCAGAGATGGCCATCTGAACTTCAAGGGCCGGCAAAGCCCTGTACCAGGCCATTAGCACTGGAAGTGTGAACGGCCAAGAGACACCAGAACATCATGACAGCAGCAAGCACAGTGCCATCTGGCATACACCTGGATATTATCAAACCAACAAAAGCTCCCAGTATAGAGATTCAACCACAGAAACATGTACAACTAATAAAATGCCCCAAGCTAGGAACACTAAAATGGAAAATAAAGGATCACGAATGAATAGTATATGTGTATATGCCTAAGTACATCTTTGAGGCTGGGGGTGGGGACAGGCAAGGTGCTTCTAAAGCCATTTGCTGGGATTCGAGAGCAGGAGAAGTTTTGCCCTTGTCTCTGCTTGAGATGCCCATGAGCATTTAGATGGAAACTTGCATACCCAAAAGGTGAACAGAATATGGGGAGGGCTTTGGTGCACTCCAGGACTGTGGCTGCAGTGGCATGTGGAACTACTCTCTAAAAGGTAAGTGCAAACAGGGCCTGATATTAAGTGGATCTGGTTAGTACTTGCAGACCACCTGAAAATATTTACTTTGAAATTGTTAAGTGCAAACAACATGTCTGAATTGTAGACAAGAAAAGTGTATGGATTTGTCTGTGCAGTCACTAGTCCAAGTCAAGTCTGACTTGGGAACATCTTACCTAGAACTTCAATATCTGCTTTGCAAATATCTGCTTTGTTTTTTTCCTACTACTGCAAATATCTGCTTTGCAAACTTTTGCAAATATCTGCTTTGTTTTTTCCTACTACTGATACAATATTTGATATGCATCTTAAGTCATCAGTCAGTGAGATTACCCTACATTTACAGTACTCTTAAAATCTATGCTTTATTGCTATCTATCCCAAACTTTAGTACATCTACTGTATTCCTGCTGATTGGTTCTGAAGATTAAACAATTGCATTCCCTGTATAATGTTAAGCCTCTTTGTATTGTTCTTTCTTCCCTTACTGATTATGTTGAATAGGATCTGTATATTCTTCAGCACACTATGTAATTAAAAAAGAACTAGTGTGGGGAAACAGCAACTACAAATACCACCTTATTAAGTGAATACAAAAATCCCCACTGTTGTATTGACAGGAGTTTATTAACATTTATATCTCACCCTATACTATATTGTCTCTGGGTGGATTTCTATAGTAGAAGCTACTGGAGATAGAACTCGTGGTTCATCATTCTGGATTTTCTGCCAGAGTTTCCTCAGGCTTTCCTTTCCCAAGGCACTCACAAGGTAGTGAGGGCATTTTTACCTGTAGCTGGAAAGATCCAGTGAGTTTCCATGGCAAAACATGGCTTTGAACCAAAGGACTCCTGAGTACTACCCTAGTTCTCTTAGCCACAGTGCCACCAGAGTTCTATCAAAATGATCTGGGTCTACCTCTGTCTCTCTCATGTACTGTATGTTACATTGTCATTAACAAAAACTACAGCTCTGACCTCTACAAAGAAGAGGAAAGTGCAAAAGATGGCTAAAGAACCAAATACAAACAGGCATTGATAATTAGGAAGCAATTAAGCAAACTCCCAGGTGTTAACTGCCTGTTGCTGAAACTTTTGAGTTGTGATTAACTCCTGGTAATGCCCTTCAAGAACTGTACTATCTCATCCCTTGCCAGTGCTCTTATGGTTTACGATAGGAACATCTGGTCACGGGAGGAGAAGGCATGAAATCTATGTGACTTTTGTTTTTGATGGAGCATCTACCTAGGGACAGTTCTTGGTTCTTGTTGCCCTGAGCTGTATCATGTAACTTTGCTCTGGCACATCCAGCAGTCACCTCCCTTTGATAATGATTCTGCTGCAGCAAATGGCACAGAAAGCTGTGAAATCTAATGCTGCTTCCAGATGGGGATCTTTTTCACAGTGCAGCCCTCAGGGTGAACTAGAAGGATGGATGTCCCCATGTGTCCAAGTCAGATGGGCTCCTCCTAGATTGCTAATCACACTGTAAACCTTTAGATAGCTCTCTGATCCGTGAGGTTTGACCTGCGCAGAGAATGAGAAGAAGGCTCTAGAGAAGACAATCCACTATTTACCAAAATTATTCCATCTGGCCCATCCTCATGCTGCTGTCAGGCTATTAATAATGTAAGAGATCAACGGATGTTGGATTGTCCAAGAGATCAATAGACACAGGATGGTCCACTCTGTAATGCTTGCCATTTCAGAGGAGTTATTAATGGGCTTATATGACCTTTCTCAACACATATTGAATGCAGAGGGTCCATAGGTACCTAGTTCCTTTACACTGAGAAACTTAGAGGAGAAAGCATGTTCAAAATTAGTTTTTAAGCTCCTTTGTAAGGAATCAACATTCATCAGAATAGCTCCTTTTTTCAGATTCAGTAATTTCTCTCTACCCTTGTCTTTTTGGGGAATACAGATGATATCTTGAAATTCTGACAGGTGACAAAGAATAATGGTGAATAGTTGTTTACAGCTTTTTGTACCAGAAAGAGCAGTCTGAAGGAGATCTGGAATCAATCCATCTTCCCTGTGGAGTACAAAGAGGTCAGAGGAGTATGTGGAAGGTTATTTGGCCTTATAGTTGCTCAACCTAATTCCTGCAAATGTTTTGGCGGGCATTGCTCATGAAGTTGACGCCAGTTGTGTTCACATCTTGGTTGCTTGTAGTAAAAAGATGTTCTGTATCTCCTCTGCAAATATCTGTATAGAGGAAAGACTGGAGACAAACAGAGCCAAATGCCCAAGCCTAATATCTCTAGAGTTAATTCCAACTTTTATTTTTTCCCATTTCCCCCCCAAAAAAGTTCTATTCCCTTTGGAAAAATTGACAAGGTCACATCTATTTCATTAGTATCGTTCAATAAATTTCCTTTACTAAGTACCTTGTGTTTTGGGCTGGTACAATTTGCATTTATAGCTGGATGAGTCTTACACTTTGCATGCATGCATGCATGGATAATCTATTCATCCATCCATCAATCCCTGAAATGGAAGGTAGCCAGAGCAGAAGTGGGGCTCTGAATGCTCAGAAGGCCAGAGGCCTATTTGCACTAGGGCTGATGGAATGCAATTAGGCAAGCCCTGGGACAGAGCATTTGCTCTGCTGGGCCAGCAGTTCCGTCCAGAACTATCCCATCCCATCCCAGGGTGGTCTAATTGTGTTCTGTGTGTAGAGCATGAAATCACGCTCTACACCTGTCCCAGGCTGTCCCAGGCATCCAACAGCTGTCCGCCAGGGAGAGCATTTGCACTTTCCCTGCTGGACAGCTGTGGGTCCTGCCCCATGGCCGTTGGACCCTTTTGGGTCCTCTGGCCAACAGCCCCTTTTGGGGGAGGGGTGAGATTGGGACAGCCTGACCTCAGGTCCCACAAGCTGTAGCCAACCCGACAGGAACCCCCTAGGCACTGCCACACACGCAGGGTTACGCACCACCTGCCAGGCTCTCATGTGACCTTCCGACCCTCTGGTCCAATGTAGTGGTCATGTGGCTGGCCAGGGCAATGTGCCACTCTGTGCACAGGCACGCACAATCATAGACCAACCCCACAACTGCAGGGGGCCTGCAGGCAGCAGCCAACCCAGTCAGGGTGGCTACAGCCTGCTGGACCTCAGAATGGGCCGGACCAGCCTGCTAGCCAGTGGGAGGGGTGTCCTGCCCATGCGCCAGCCTTTCTGGGCTAGGACATGAGGGGGCGGATTCCCCATTTGCACGTAGGCAGGTAAGGGATGCGTGTGAATGTGTCCTTACCTGCCTTGGTGTGAATGGGGAATCTGTCCTCGCGTGTCTTCACCTTACAGCAGTTCAGCTGTAGTGCAAAAAGTCCTCAGGAGTGAAAGTTTCTGCCCTTCAGAGATCTTAGAAGGCCCATTTTGCCAGCATGTCTTGTGCCACCAAAATGGGTTCCCCATGATATACTGGACCATGTAGGCATGCCATCTGCATGCCTCTGTGCTGCAAGAAACCACCTCCTAGCTAGCTAGTAGTCCTTGAAATCAAAGAGCAGCAGTAGATCAGACCAGAACACCAGTTTGAGTACCTTAGCCTGGTCTACACTTTGGCCTGTGTGGACAGTGTGTACTAGGAGCAGGAAGTCTCAGTTAAGACACACCAGCATGTGGAAGAGAGGGCTGTAGATCCCTTCTTGTTTTGTACTAATGAACACATATTATTTCATACTTGCAGCATTCAGGCATGTTTGCTTTTGTGAAATGGGTCTTGTACCTTTGCTATGACAATAGCTTTCTAAACATATGAAAGGCAAAGTGCTTAATGGAGACACCATCATTTCATCACAACCTTTCCAGCTGATTACTTGTATTAGCATTGAAGCCTGGGAGCATGCCATAAACTGATTTTTTTTTTTAAAAAAAATTCTAATGGTATAAAGGTTGATAATCTACCATTTTAGGGAGAATGTAGTGCAAAAAACAACAAGTGAAACTACAGGATAAATAATATTTTATTAGGCAAAGGAATAAAATTAGGCCTACCTTGAGTAATAATCTTGGCTGTCCTTCAACATCTTGAGCCCTAACACTGTGGAAGAACACCTCCACTATGGAACAGTTTTTGTAGGAGAAATTACTTTATTAGATGGAATTATATTTTTTTCTGTCCTGTCTACTGAAGATCACAGCCGCTGACTTTTTAAAATGCCGATCACAAAGGCAGGCTGGAGAACAGCTTGTTTTTTTAATTTTCTGCGATTTCCTTGGAAGTAATTCCAACCCCGTTTCAGAAAGCCAAGTCAGGCTGCATAATGGCTTGATTTTTTGTTGCATTTGCAACCCCCATTTCCCTGATCATCAAGGCAATCATAAATAGATTTTAAAGTTGACAGGCACTCCTGCAGTCCCCGGTGAAGTGGAGGTGCGCAAAGCTGCTCAAGCGCCTACTGCCGCTAAACCTCGTTGTGGCTTTTAGCATTTTAATTTTTTAAAAAGTTATTTTTATGAATGGAGCTTTGTTTTTACTTGTTTCTGTGCCTCTCACCCCAGTCCTGGCTGAAAGTGCCAAGGGAGGGGGGGAATCTGGGGGTTCTTCCGCACAGGTCCTAATAAATCCGGATCTACCTCATCCAGATTTAGTAAAACCGGGTTCCAGTAGACCCGGTTTACTAAATCTGGATGACCGGTAGATCCGGATTTATGGGGTAGATCCACATCTAATAGATGCGGATCTACCCCCTCCCCATCCGTCTGCACACGCGGTGAGAGGACAGATTAAATCAGAATTGGAGGTGAGTGCTCTGTGGGTGCACAGCACCCACCTCCCATCCATGCTCCGGGGCCCATTCCCCGGCCCTCCATGCTTGGCTCCTCGGAGCCAAGCATGGCGAGCCGGGGGACCCCTACCTTACAGCTCACCCTCGCCCCAGAAGCAGTAGATCGCTGCTTCTGGAGCCAGGGAGAGCTTCCCTAAACCCCTCTGTAGCCCACCCGGGGGGGGGGCGGGGGAGCCCACGCGATCCCCTCCTTACCTGCTCAGCGCCGCCTGGATTCTGGCAGGAGGAACCCAGGATGCAGCGTGCCTGTGTCCTGATTGGCCGGGGCTGCTCCTGGCAGCTCCAGCCTTCAGGAGGCGTTTTGCGCAGGCACGCTGTCCTGGCTATATGGTGCCCCTGTGCAGAATGCCTCCTGAAAGCTGGAGCTGCCAGGAGCAGCCCCAGCCAATCAGGAAGCACGCAGGACACAGGCGCACTGCATCCTGGGTTCCTCCTGCCAGAATCAAGGTGACGCCGAGCATGTAATAAGGGGATCGCGTGGGCTCCCCACCGAGTGGGCTAGAGAGGGGTTTAGGGAAGCTCCCCCTGGCTCCAGAACTGGCTTTTTTTT
>MTQE01001134.1:70584946-70602919 GCA_014337955.1 Aspidoscelis marmoratus | reverse complement strand
AAAAAAAATGAAAAAGTTATGAGATTAATAATCTGGCACTGTGCTGGCACAGGCCCTGTCAATCTGGTGCCCTCTTTTTCACCACTAACACTGGCATTTTTTAAAGCTAGTATATCATGTGCCATCTAGAGATTCCCCTCCATACTGTGTTATCCCATCCTTGTGTAATTGCTATACCTCCTAGCCAGTATACTCTTTCCCTCCAGTTATGAAGATGAAATAAGGCAGTACACAAACTGTTTAGAACTAAGGCCACCTCCCTAAGAAGAGACCAATGTATGGAAGGGAGCCTCCTAGCACACTTTCTGGTCCACTATACTGATCAGTGTGGAATTGCCTTCTGTTGAATGTACTACTACAAAAAAATCTGCCTTTCTTATAATCTGGGAAGATTTCCTTTATATATAGCTTTCATCACATTATTCTTACATTTCTTGAGAATACAGACCAACTTCAGCTTCTTTATGTCTGAATAAAGTCTGCCTAATGAGTATTGGTCATTACATTATTTGAGTTTACCAGTGAAATCAGACTGTTCCAAAAGCTTTCGTATTTCATAAAGACATATCCCTTGTTTAGTACCCATAACGTGTACTCCTACAACAGGCCTCTAATATATCTATCTATTCCAAAGTAGTATCCCATTGAGATGTACTCCTGAGTATGCTGAACTTTGCAGCCGAAAAGTTTAAGTGATGAATGCTCAGGTTAAATTCTTAAACAAAGGGTTCTCTGGAGAATATAGCAAGGAATGAGTTACTTACTAATAATTAAAATGATTCTCCAGGGAAGCAACCTTTTTAATTGATTTAGGCCTTGTGAGGAAACCCAGGCAAAAGATATATAAAATATTTTATGGATTTTTGAGGCTTGCTAAGAAACATCCTAGAAAGCATTACTATATTTTATAACTATTAGGTTATCTAGGGCTTCAGTAGCAAGATATGTTATTTCTGAGCTCAGTTCTTATCTTTTAAGTACAAATTCCTTTTTGGCAAATGTTTAGTATATTCCTTTAGACATTTCCTTTTGGCTGTAGTTATCAAAGAAATTTGTGGTGGTAGAGGTTATGCCAAAAACACTTTTGCAATTAATATTGCATGCCAAACTATGTCAAATAATTTTCTTAGCCCAGACCCATGTATTTTATTATTTCTTTAAAACAAGTTTTCTTAGCCTCCATTAATCTCTTGCTGTGCATCTCCAGAAAGTCTATACCAACCCTTACAAAAGACCATTTTCAAACAGATGGTATGAAGGATGCTTGTGAAGGTAACAGACACACTTATCTCTCTCTCTCTCTCACACACACACACACACACACAAACAAATATGTGTCAAGTGCACAGAAATATAGGCACTGCTAGGTACATTTGTTCAGTCAAAATTTGATTCCTTTAAAAATGACACACATAAAAATGGTTTAGTATGCCTGTTTTTTCTTCTTCTGACTCTCTGAGAAACCAGTTAGTTGTCTCTATCACTGGTAATATTGTCTCAGGTCTGGGGACAATATGCTGTATAAACTGCTGCAGATGTGTAGATTATCCTGGCTCCTATTGTAGCACCGTTTGTAATGCAAAGTGCCACGTCTGGGAGTGATACCAGAAATAGTTTAAATCTCAATGCATACCATCTCATTTTTTCACTAAGCACCATTGACCTTTTTAGCTTAGCAGGTTACAACATATCAGTGGGAGAGCAGATATTTTTCAAGCAAAGACTCCAGGTTCAGACCCTGGCGTCTTCAGGTAATCTTGGGAAAGTCTGCTGAAAACTTGGAGAGCAACTGCAAATAGAGTAGGCAATACTGAGATGGATAGATCAATGGTCTGCCTTGGTAAGCATAGCCTTCTTATGTCAAATAGTTGTTTGCCTTCCAAGATACAACCAATTTAGCTGTACCGCATTAACCCATTAGAGTTCCACTCGTCCTTTATTTTCTAGATAGTCCAAAGCAAAAAAAAAAAAGTCAAATCTACCAGGAAGGGCGATTTCTGCTGCAGGTAATAAAGCATGCAAACATCTAGAAACAAGTGATTATTTACCACACTGTTGACCTGTATAGGCTGCTTTGATTCAAGTAGCACTTTTCAGCTCAGCGTCTGGTATATTGTACCCACCCTAGTTTCTCTTTGCCTGGCTTGACTCAGAATTAAAGGTATCACTTGGTTAGTGGCCTTTTCCCTTTGCAATGCAAAATGGCCACATAGATTTCATTTAGCTGAATTTTTATTAAGCCTCAAAAGTTCACAGCCTCATACAGAATACGCTAAATCCCCTGTCTGCATTATGGGCTCTGTTACCATAAATGCCGTGATTAGCATTAACTACACTAAAAACAAACCAGTATGAAATTTTAGCCATGTCATTCCTATTTCCATTTTACCACCATGTTGAAACGGTGTGCCCTAAACCTTTATTGCAGACTTGTAAAACGGGCTATAGGACACACATTCTCTTTCTTTAAACGCCTTTGGCTTCAAGAGTGCAGTGAAGAGAATACATACTGTGTTGCATTAAATACTGTACATCACAAAAGTCTCTTAGACATGATCCATGCTTTCACACCTGGGCAGGCTGCATGGATAGATCATAGACCATCACACCAGGGGATTAATCTGTGGGTAAATATTCATCGTTTATTAAGCTTCAGGGAAAGCATGAAGCTGTTTAAGGCATATATGGAAGAACAGTGTCACAATAGAATCTGTGTCTGAGGAGAACAGGGTTACGGTGTGTTAGCGCATTAGCTTGGTTTCAGTGCCGTGGACGTGTAACTAACAAGGTAGTGTGAATTTCATGCTGCTGCTTATTTAATACTGGAAAGGCCTCCTTTAGGTAACTTGACTAATGCGGGGTGGGCCATCGGAGGCCCTTGCATGTTTTTGAGTGTGGCTTTTTACCTTCAAAGCCTGAAAATGTTACCCTGACTGATATGCATATGAAAGGAACAGTTTGGGTTGATTCTGAGTGCATTTGTACTTTTGCATCCAACATACTGCGACAAGAAATCCCTGAACATTTCACACAAGTGACTGGCAGGTTCAGTGCCAGGTTAGTTTATTCTTAGTCAATACCATCTTTTTTTTCTTTTTCTTTTTGATCAGCAGTAGGAAAGCGTAGACTGCTTTCTGTTCCTCAGTTACTCCTTCCCTATCCTGCTGTGTGCAGGGTTACTAGATAGTCATTAACACCATGTATGTGCACTGGGGTAGTGACTGCTTAGAGCAATCCTGGACAACAACAACCCTCCCCTAATGAATTAGCCAGGAAGAAAATAATTTTTTTTCACAAACCCATTCGGTTTTCCCAGCCTGGTGTTGCAGAAAGATGCAACTGTTTCCATTAAACCCTTTCTTTGAAGACAAATTCTAACAGCATGTGAAGTCCTGTACTGTCATTTATATCAGAATCAATTCTTGAAGTATGGCACTGGTTTACAGCTGAGAGAGTTTTGGACAAGTACCTTTCTTCTATGCATCTAGCAAGCACCCTACACCTTTCTTAGAGACAATTCTAAGCAAGGCTCTGGACGAACAATCCCCATAAAACAGCTTGTCATTTTGACCAGTAGCTGATTCTGCAATGTGGCTTATGCTGCTTTTACTGTGGGAATCCTGGATCTCAACTCATCTCTTCCTCTCCAGATTTCTCCCAGGTTCGGGCTCCCCCACCACCACCAAGAACTTTGAATCCTTAAATAATAAATAAATTTTAAAACCCTCAGCTGTGTACATTATTAATGAAAGGAGTTGCAATATCTCACAAATTAGATGAAGGGTAGAGATAGGTATTTATTTCAGTCCAAGTTCTGAAGCCTGAGGCGTAGAATCTGTTCATCCTGCTCCTCTACTGGTCTCTTGTGGGTCAGCTCAGATTTCAGCTGCAGCGCGGTCATTTTAGCAGCTGAGGCATCTATGCCGTTTTCTTTTGTTTGCTAAAGAGACAATGATTCTGGTGACCATCAAGTCAGGTTTGTGTTTGGTGTTTGTCGTCCTGTTCTAGAATCTTTCTGTTGATGATGGTGACTTTGCTGGCCCACACAGACTTATACATCTTTTGTTGCTGTTTCAGGGTATTGCATTATGCCAAGGAATATATAGCGTTAACTGGTGATGTAGCTTCTGAGCTCTCATTGCCTTCTGTTTCCTCTTTGTCCTTCTTGACTGTGTACTGACCAATAAAAGAGCCATCCTCGTTGAACTGCCCTTCACCTCCTTCTCCATAGTCCACCAAACTGTCATCACTTTCTTGTTGTTTTATCGTACCATCTAATGAGGTCTGACTCCCCTGTAGTGGCTTGTTGTCTTCATCACTAGCAAGAAAAGGAATAAAAGTGTCATCAGTACTGGGAAGAAAAGAGAATGAGAGAGAAAAGAATGAGAAAGAAAGAAATAGAGGAATTCTAACTGTGCAAAGGAGGTTATTGAGCTTTGTAGAAGTGACTATTAAAAGATGGCAAGAACAGTGCAACACACACTTTGGCAAACATGACTCCAAGTGGTTTGCTGCAAACTTCCTTATGAGATCCTTACCAACACAATAAATATTTGAATGTAGTTAGGTTCAGACCTCAAATAAATTAGTCGGGAGCAAAACCCTTCCTCAAAATACTGTGATGAAGCAATCCCTCCTGAACTGGTTAATCTGCAAACTGAACAAGGGTACATCCATATAGAGGCAAATACATTATACAGATAAGAAACTTGTTTTTCCCCTTAATTTCTGGAGTTTTGCTGAAGGTGGTGGGTTAGCTCTTAAAAGGAAATGTGGGCTAAACTGAAAAGAAGTCTGTGCTGTTAATGTGGGTGAGAATGACAAGGTTGAGGGGGGCTCTCTCTCTTTTGCCATCCCCACAGTCCCGATCTATGGGCTGTTCCTAATATATGGATGGTGTTGGAAATATTTGTGCACATATCTGCATCAGATCTTAGCCCCCAAATGGAGCCAATTTGATATAAAAGCAATATGAAATAAATCCCAGTATCTTCAGCAGATCCTTCATTGGCAAAAAGCGAGTTAAGGGTCTAATTGTCTAAAGGGAAGCAGAATTCCTTTCATTAAATCTAACCTGGACTTACTGTATAATGGTAACCATAGCTATTGCTCAGTGGGGCTTTCTTCCAGGAAAGCAAGGCTAGAATTAAGCCATCGGGGTCTGAAAGTGCTGTTTTGGCTTCTTCAGATCTACTCTTTACTATGCAACTTCTGAAAATGATGGACATGTCCATAGATAATGGCTCTTGTATGCTTACATTTTTACAAATGGGATTTTTAATGTGCAAATACACACATTTTATTACATTATAGAAAGTGCCACTAGTAGTTCTTCATTTTGGTTGTGCCTCCATTATTCAGCAACAGTCTCCATTTCTCCCCCTGCCAAAGCACTTGGAGTTAAACACACATCCCTCAGAGACTGAGAAAACTACTTATAGATCAGTGCATGAAAAATGACTCTTGTGCACTGAGACTTCCCTTCTTGTACTGTAGGCTACTGACACCTGCATATAGCAGCCAGCTTGTGAGGAGGGATTCCAGTCTTGGCCTCAATGCAGAGGTGTGGCCACTCATTAGTATGGCTTGGTCTGACAGCAGGGAAGACAAGAAGCTGCTTCACTGGCCTCCAGCAAGGTTGTGACAATTAAGTTGCTTCCCTTCAGACATAGTAAGAAAGGCAGGCAGAGCTGCAGCCATAATGCACTCTTGTCAACTCTTTGCACTGTTGTCAACTCACCATCAGTAATAAAACCTCATCTCCCTGAACTGAATGTATGTGGTTATATGTATTGCAGGGAAAGGGGATCCTATCTATGGTGGTGAAGTATGAAAAACATTTCATGTTCAGAAAAAATATCTTCCGTCCAGACTCAGGGCACTATTTTAAGCTCTGATTACAAGGTTTCCAAGCCACCTGACTGACCACTGTTAGAAATAAGGTGCCTGATCACAGGTAATTTCAGAAGGTAATATTTTGAAGTGATCTTGATACATGAAAGGCTCTTTGTCCTATGCTATATTAATTACATATCAAATGAAGGTCATTGGACATTTCTATTTCTAAATGCCCAGGATCTAGGGAGGATCAGTTAAGACCAGTGGCCAATTGGGTTTGATATCAGCAATATCAGAAAGTTCTGAGTGCTTCAGCAGGAAGAGAATGAACTTCAGGCTATGATGTCAGGTATCAGATCAGAAGATTTAGAAGATACTGACATGGTTATTCTCTATATTCCTGTTATAACTATACAAGAGTCAGGTATGCCATAAATAATTTTTTTCTTCCTCACAGCATTAAAAAGTTCACTTAAGGTTTTTGTACTATACTTTGTTTTTTCTTTAGATACCTCTATGGATCAGTGTTTTGCTATTAGTTCCTAACTGCAGAGCAAAACTCAGCACATGTGTGGTGGTTAGCATAGAGATCACCCCCCCCCCCGGTGCTTTTTGACATCAGTTCATAACTGCTAGAGATGTGCACAAAATTAAAATTTGCTGTTCAGTTCAAATTGAACTTAACATCCCTTGGTTCAGAAACAAACCAATTAGATAAGAACCTAAGAGGAGTCCTGCTGTATTAAGCCACAGCCTAGTTAGTCCAGTATCCTATCCCACAAAATGCCCCACCAATCACTTATGGATATCTCAAGCAGAAGACAAGGGCAAAATCTTCAACTGCTCTCCAATCCCAGCAAACTACCTTTAGAGGCATCCTGCCAGTCTTCCCAATCTGGAGGATGTACCTAGGGATCCATTCTATTAGCCATTGATACTCCTGTCATCTATTAATTTGTGTAACCCTTTCATAAAGCTATCCAGCTGGTTGCTGTTACCTCCTCTAAGGACTAGAAAAGCATGCTAAAAGCTTATCATATACATAGCTGGTAAGCTGTCTTCCCCTTGAAGGTTCATATGTTGTATAAGCCTACTAGTGGTATTTCCCAGTGTTCCAGATGATGTTTGTGATCTCCATGAGAACCAACTGATATTACCTGTCATGGAATGCAATGGTGGAGAGGCAAGCACTCTTCCCTGGTTTCTTTCAAACTAACTGCTTGTTGCTATTGGTGAGCTGCTGTTCTGACTAATTTACATCTTACTTGACCAGCCTTCACTACCCTTCTCCATTTTACAGGGATTTGGTTTAGCCATCATAGTTTCATCTGGTGCTTCACTGTGAGCCAGTTTGGTTTAGTGGTTAAGGAGCTGGACTCTTATCTGGGAATACTGGGTTTGGTTCTGCCCTCCTCCATGAAGCCAGCTGGGTGACCTTGGGCTAGTCACAGCTCTCTTCTGAGTTCTCACAGCCCTACCTATCTCACAGGGAGAGAGTAGAAAGCATTGTCAGCTGCTTTGAGTACCCTTAAATGGGTGAAAAAAGTGGGGTAGAAAAGCCAACTCTTCTTCTTCTTAATTGTCTTTAGCAATCATTTTAATGGAGGAAACAGGTAGGGTGGCAAATTCACAGTGTAAGGAGGCTCGATTACAAATGGTAAAGCCCTGGTATGTCCATGTGAAATTTCTATTTTCCAAATGTATGGAGTTTTTAGACACGGTCTAGCTTGTAACAGAATACAGGTATCCCTTGTCAACTGTTTTTGTCCTCTCCCATGCAACGTATGGTCATTGAAGCTTTTTATATACTACCTGCACATTTTGATCTTCCTAAGTCTACAGTCCAGAGAACTACATAATTTACTTGCTAGGTCCACAAAAGGTTTCTTTCCCACCATTGCAGAACAGTTCCTCTCATCAAATGGCATGCAGCTTCTCCACAGAGGCTAAAATGCCACATATTGAGGAATCCATGGAGTGTGCCAAAATTCTTAGCCACATTTAAGACAGCTCTCTAGACTGTGGGCCAAAGAAAACCACAGCTTATTTGCCTTGTTAGTGCATTAGGCAGGTGAATATATGCAAGCTTTAAGACACAAATATAAACTGCAGTATTTAGTTTGTTAAAATGGGAATTTTGCAGCTATTTTATATATGGGTAGCCTGAGTCAGAATGGTTTAGGAGCATCATGTTCAAGAGTTGCATATGTTGGAGTGAATATTTTGAACTCTAGAAAACTGATTGAAAGTCTTTGGTCAGCTGTTGACTTTTTCTTCATCATGCATCCTTATTTACTATCTAGCATAGGTACTTATGTGTATCTTGTTTTTCAAACATCAGGAGTACATCACAGAGGTAGCTTTCCTGAGCCTATGCTCAAAGCCCCAATCTGGAAGACCCTTTTTCATGTGAATAATCTATAGTGAATTAATACTACTCCGTAGGGGTATTTGCTGCACACAGAAGAATTAGTCACAGAAAAAGGGATGAAGCCATGATAATTCAATTGGTTGTGCTTGTGGCTCCCAGCCTACAGGCAGAATGCAACTCATTGGACACAAAGTGCCCGAAGTCTCAAGGTAAATAATAATAAATCATTCTTAATGGTGTTAGATGAGGGTTGGTGTGAGAGGCAAGGATGGGAAAGAATAAGGTGTGTTTCAGTGATGGAACTGCTGAAATAAAAAGCTGCATGTGCTAGACTCTGGAGCAGTCCATAGTCCTACCTTTCAAGAGACCTTCATGGTCCATGTAGAAAGACAAGATGAAAAGGAGAAGAAAGAGTGGAAATAAAACAGAGAGATAAGCAGAAACAGCCTGATCAGAGAGCAAAATGATGAAGTATGCATTTCAGGGGCGGTTCTTAAAACAAATAACACCACTACTTCCTTTTTCTGCCCTTGAAGGCATTAACCATCTTGTTCTATTAAATAAAGTTGATTTCAGAAGAACACTCACATACTGTTGGGTAAACACAGCAGAATATGTGTATTATTAATTCCAAGAGCAAGTTATTGGCAAATAAATCTTTTTTAAAAAACTGCCAGCAATAGCAGAGGGGGGTAGGAACAGGGTTTGTCAGCAAAGCCGATACTTCTATTCAATGCATGAGTGTAAGGCAGGTAAACAGGCCCAGGCTACATCCTGCTGGTGCCTGAAAATGGACACTCTACAAGACAAGGGTGAGCAGCACTTAAGTATTTTGGGAGTCTTTCCTTAGCAAGGTTTCTGGCAAAGGTCTCCTACTTATTGACTACATCTATACCTTGGCAACGTATGATACCAAGGCAGGGGTGGTTCCCCCTGCCTCAGGGCATGGCATGAACCAGACAAAGTCTCTCCCTTCAACATCTTCAGAGTCGAGAGCTCTAAAGACAAAAAGGTCTTCTGTCATGCAGGGAAAGACCTAGGGAATGGACTTTTGATAATGCAGTGCCTCCATGAAGTGGATGCTACTGCTGTTGCCATGTGTCTACACCGTGATAACAAGAGTTAAATCTACTCTGAAGAAGGACAATATGGAGGGCACTCCAAGGCTGTCCAGTGATCTTCTCAGGGTACTCTATGCCAGCAGGCATCTCTGACATTTGACTGCTATGCCTCTGAGGCTTCTCCAGAGTGTCCACCAGCATAGGTGCGGATGCAGACATTGTCTAAGGAAAAGAAGTAACCAAATAAGGCTGTCCCTACACCATGCCCCACAAATATGCTGACAGTTCCCCAAAGGTTGTGCTCCTTGAGTCGGGGTGATTAGCAGTCCAGAAACATTCTAAAAAAAAAAAAAAACCAGTGAGGGGTTCTTGTTGGAGCTAAATAATTAGTTGAGCTGTCCTCTAGTTTTGACTTTCCTGCTTGCTTGCTTGCTTGCTTGCTTGCTTGTCTCAGATATATTAGGTAGTATGGCAATTCTGAATACAAAAATTAAGGAAAAGGATTTCCAGAATTCTTAGCTTACAAGGACACCATGATTCTGGGAGCAAAATAAAAAGAAATGGCAGTATCTCTTAGTTACGGATTGCAGGATGGTACACTCTATGCCCAGATAGTAAAGATGCAAGTGGTAAGATGACAGCATATTAGGCATGCTTCTATGAAGGCAAGAAGAGAAGCAATAAGGAAAGCATGCCAACTCTCACCCAGTCTGTTTTTCCATTTAAATTTCCTCTTCATTCCTATCTCAGCAGGTAAATAACTAGCCATTCTTCTGTGTCAGCTCATGACATTTTACATTTCTGGTTTCTTTTAAGGATGAGTTATTTCTCTTGCTTAACTTGTCATCTTTCTTTGGGGGTAAACAGTAAGGGCTTACAGTGTTTCCAAGGGTCTATATTTGACAGAACCATGACATCCACTCACAGCTTTTCTACTCTGACAATAGGTGGCAAACATCTCTAAAATGGGACTCAAATAGGCAGCACGTTGTTGCAGCACATAACCAACTTGAGCTAGATTTCATTTTATTAAAGGGATTTGAGCAAGAACAAAATTCACAGACATATGCAGTTTTGCTACAACATGAAAATGTAAGACAAGCCAGCAATGGCTCGTTTAAAAGCCATTCGTCTGGCCACAGTGCTTTTGAAATTTCTGAAATATATATAGTAACTTTGCCTGCATGGGGAGCGGATGCTCTTCTCTCAGCTGAAGGCCAGGGTAAAGAGGTGTGCCTTTGCCAGAAGTCTAAATATATACAGTGAGGGTGCCTGACATAGATATGAGACTGTTGCGTATCCTGGGAGCTGAAGGATGCCTTCTTCGTGGACAAGAGATTCCATAACACACAGCACCTCCATCTTTGTCTGGGTTCAGTTTGAGTTCATTAGGCCAAACCATTACTGCCCCTAAGCATTATTGCCCTATCCAGACCATTATTACCCCTAAGCACCTGTCAAACACTACAAACACCTCTCTTGATTTAGATAGCATGGAGAGAGAGAGAGAGCTAGGTGTTGATGGCATCTTACCTCTAAACTCCTGATGACCTCCCCCTCCATGAAGAGCATGGGAGCTAAGAGCAATCCCTGAGGAACTCAACAAGTAAGTTCCCAGGGCAGAAATCTCCTACAAGTAGTCTTTGGCTTTGGAGGTAAAGAGTGAGATGATCAGAAATCAATTCCTCTCAACTCCCAACTCTGTAGATTTTCTAGAAGGATACCATGGTCAATGGTATGGAAAGCCACAAAAAGATCAAGGAGAACCAACAGAATGACACTTCCCTTGTTTTGGCCCCCAAGAAGGCCATCAACCAGGGTGACCAAGGTCGTTTTAGTGCCATAGCTGAGCTTGAAGCCAAATTGAAATGGGTCTAGATAGTCAGCTTCCTCCAAGCATGCTTGCAAGAAGGGCAAGGATCCAAAGAGCTTGTGGCCAGCCAAGCCCCAGCAAGCAGCCTATCCACATTCTTGGGCCTCAGTAATTGAAACTAATCCAAGAAAACTGGACTAGAAGATTCTCTGGACACTTGCATTAGACTATTTTACACTGTGACATCTGTTCTTTAACAGCAACTCAGAAATTGGGTCTCACAAGTGGGAGGAATCTTATAAGCTTTGGTTACTTCCCTTGGTCCACTGGTTGGAAGATTCCAACCAGAGTAATCAGTTGGCTCCACCACTCCAAACTGCCCCTCTATTCTGTTTCCCAGGTGCAGGCTGCTGAAGAACAAAAAGGACAAATGGTGCAATCTACCTTCATGCCATGCCAAGTCACTGTCTTCTGGATGTGGTGGTTTGGCTGATTATCTGAACTACATCAAATCTCCTCCTTCCCTCCCTAACTATGGGTAGTGAGTCAAATTCTAACTTAACATTTCAATTTATTTGGAGCAAAACATATCCTAATCCTTAGTTCAGACATAACTTAAATTAGGATATGTATTTGTTGCTCCTTATGCTGTATTTTTTTTTAAAAATCATTATCTATGGCTTAAATATGTACTATTATATTGTCTTGCTCTTTTTATTTGCAATCTCCATTTGTTTACTTGCTATATATCAAGATACTAGAGTAATCCAAAATATTATTTGAACAATTATATTTGTAGATTAGAATGAGTGCTTTTCAAGATCTTCTGACATGGCTCACCAGCACTTTTCAGTAACAATAAAGGTTAGTGATACCTAAATAAACATAAGATTTTTTCAATTTCCTTTCCAAATTGTGTTAATTGGATGATTGTATTTTGGTCCTTTTAGCCTGGAAGGTAGTACTCAGTATTACAGTTTGCAATAGCAATTTCAGTGTTGAAAAAGAACTTTGGAAGAAAGACAAATGTGGGGAAGCCAACTGCTTATGGCAGTGAAAGTTAACTGTGGCTTTTCAGATGCACAAAGTTTATGGACTTATGAGCTGGAAGTGCGACCAGGATCTTATAAGGCAGGTCTATGCCTTGTCATGATGGCATAGATCATGCATGTGGGCATCAAGGCTTGAGTGACCCTTATACTGCTCATACTAGCATGACAATCATGACAAGGTGTGCACCTAACCATATTCTTTTGACAAATATGACAAAAGATTGTTCAAATATTTGTGATAACCGCAATTCTAATTTTAAATACTGTGCACCCAGTTGTCAAACAATCTTTCATCTTCATTCATACTGCACAATTTACACGTGGTGCTTCTTTCAAAGTTATTCAGGGGAACTGTTTAAGCAGCTTGCTGCTCATCACAACAGTTCTTGTTTTGTGTTTTAAATAAAGTCCTTTTGTTTTTCTGTTACTGGATAATTCTGCCAGTGCTGGATAATTGCATGGATGCCCAATTTTAAATCATCTGTAGCCTGTACAAATCACAGCATGTATTTTGAGTAGCTGTGACTTTTGGTTTAAAAGCACAATTCAAGCACTGTTGTACTAAAGGGCAGATTGGCTCCAAGTTGCACAGATTAACAAGGCAAAATAAATTAAGGAAGCACTAGTAGTGTTACCTGTTTTCAGTTCCTTGGAAATAATGGGGAAACAAATGTAAAACTTGAACGCAGGACCCATCTGTGAACAGCCAAAGAAAACACCTTGCTTTGGGAAGCAAAGAGATGAAAGGTGGTTGCTGGCCTTAAAAGATCAAGGGGATGGTTGCTGTGCTGGAATCTGTCCCCACTGCAACTTCTAGGGAGAAGGCTTAATATGCTGTACAGGGACTGTCAACAAAATCAGATTTGGGGGAAATGCAGAGTTTTATTTTATAGCAAGACTTTTGTTATCGCAGTCTGAGTAGTGCACAGATTGAGGACCTATTCACACTTACCTCATTGGAACAGTATAATAATTCCATTCCAGTGTGGTGAAGATCAAGCATGGAGGGAGCCACACATACCTCAAGTGCTAGAGCAGTCCCAAACTGGAACAGCAGCACTTGAAGTGTGGGTGCCCAACCCTAGGAAGGCCAGATGACCATGGCAATGGCTGTGACAACATCCAGCACATGCCTGGACAATGCTAACTGGGTAAGGCGTGCAACTGTACAGCTACAGCCATGCCACCATGGTCACTTGCAGCATCACACCTGGAAGAAGGTGCAAATGCTGATGATCAGGGAGTCCTTAGCTGCTTCTAGTCAAGCTGAGGATAATGATGTACTTGTCCACAGACAGTGAAGACTGGGACAATCTTAGTGAGCTCTGTGAATAATGGCTTTAATGGCTTCTTGAACTGAGTGCAAGCAGGCCCTGAATGAGAGAAGAGATGGCTCTAATACTACTAGCAAGGCCCTAGGTGGAAGTCATGAATGAGGCCTCACAGTCCTGCTTTGCCTTTGTGGTGAAAGCAGCAGTGGGTAACACAGCTGGGGTTTTGGGCAGACAGGAAGGCTTTCTTGCTAGGTGGATTTAATTTGAAAAACAAATGAACAACCCAAACATGCTGTCTAGGCTTGCATGTGTGAGAGCCACCTCTGAGCAAGAGGGGTACAAATATCTGAAAAAGGCATTAAGATGCCAGTCCAAATGTTCTCACATCGCCAATAGCATTATGTGGATGAATTATTCTGAAGTGAAGGGTATACTGAAAATTGAATCAAAGGTTACTGGATCTGCATTACAAAAGGTTTATTGTCTTTTCTGGATTTTAAGGAAATTAGAGCCAATCTACACTTAATGATAAATCATATGTTTAAAAATGCCATTGCCTATGCCACTTTAGATTACAAAAGAGCAATTCATATTTGAATGTCCTGATTTCATTGTAAGTACCCAAAATGCTAGCACAGGCAAGAATTCCTGATGTGCTAGATTTCCAAGAGGCTTTAGATGTGAGGAAGACATTTAAGAACCCAACATGAAATAATACAGCTTGAAAACTGTATGCACTTTAGTTCTGTGCATATAGGCATGGATGCCTCCTTGTTGTTTCCAAAAGTCACAGAGACATAAAGGAAGAACAAAAGATGAGAGAAAATGTACATTTGTGAGTGTGAGATCGTGGAGCTGACAGAGGCATTGTCTGGATTAGACAATTAGAGAGCCATTGTAGAAACCAAGCGGGAAACATACCTGTAATCAAATGACCCGTTATCTACCTTCTGGTCATCAGGGCCCAGGGGTACATCTTTGTTTTCTCGCACTGGGGGGACAGATCAAACAAAGTATAATTAAAAAGGAAAAAACACAGGTCTTGTTTTCAGGACTTTGGCAGTGATTTTAAACATTCTTACTAAGAATTAAGCACTTTCAAATCAGTATATCTTTCCCATTTTGACTGTTCAAATATACTTCAGACTGTATTATTTAGCTGCAGCCCTAAACAATGTCATGTCAGGGACAAGTGGAAATACAAGAGCACAGTGTTTGCTCCAACTGTAAATATATATATACTGTATACATTGGTGCTTTCCCACACAGAAAAAGGAAGAGTCTAAGCTGTTTCTCTACATTATGTGATTAATGTGTGTGCTGTATATGACCATTCACACAGTCTATAAGTGTGCAGGAGAGAGCAAGAGAGTGTGAATGTGTATTCATATACACATTTGTGGTGCATGCATTAGCTTTACCTACAGGATAAGCTTGGGCAGAACTGAAGTCCAGCTGTTATGAATGCCCACCCTCTCTATGTTAACCAAGTAAAGAGAAGAGCAGAGGAGTACAATGGAAGCTGAACGACAGAGGACATGCTCTCCATTCTGCCTCCTCTACGGCTACTTCCTTGTTCCATGAGCTGGCAGTAACAGGAGCCACATCACATTTGTGTAAGATGTCACACACAAGCATGACACATGCCTTCCTCCTGCCAGCTGCTCACAGCACCTAACAATCCTGGTTTTATAAGGCTCAGCACAAGCCTAGGGCAGGTTTGTGTCTACTTCAGCCATGGAATGTGTTCCTTCATTAGAAGATTAGACTATTTGTGCCGGCCTATGGGTAAAAAAAAGGTTCACCACAATGGTACTGTGCAGAAACTCTCATTAATTTCATCTGGACTGACCTCTGATCAGAATTCTACTGTCAAATGAATAATGTTTGCTTTCTATTATTTAACTGGGAATTTGTTCCCGATGAACAGATGAGATGCAGTTGGAATAAAGTAAACAACTTTCATGGAAATGATTTAAGATATGTTTCAGACAAAATGCTGCCACTGGCAAACTTGTGAATATATTATTTCATTCCTTTAATATTTACAATCTGATATACATAAAATCCAGGATGAGCAAATCTCTCTTTTGCAAAGCAGTTTCCGTGCCATAACCAGGCCTGAAGCCAGACTGAAATGGGTCTAGATAATCAGCTTCTTCCAAGCATGCTTGCAGTTGAACAGTGACAGCCCTCTCCAGAACCTTGCCTAAAAAAGCTATGTTAGCCACTACCTCCTGGATCCACTCGGTAATACCTTTGCAGCTAGTTTTTATCAACCAGGAGGGGCAGGGATTCAGAGAGCACATTATCGGCCACACCCCTGCAAGCAGCTTGTCCACAACCTCAGGCTGCAACAATTGAAACTGATCCAACCAAACAGGACCAAACAGTTCTCTGGACATCTTGTTTGGGCTATGTTCAATTGTGACATCTAATCCCCTACAAATCTGGGCAAGTTTGTCCTCAAAGTGCTTCACAAATTTGTCACAGCAGATATTACTTGGCCCAGGCTCATGCCTCTTTGAGCTTGATTTTATGAGGCCATTTACTATTCTGAAAAGCTCTGCTGGACAGCTACTCGAGGATGCAATGGTGGCGGAGATAAAGTTCTTTTTCGCCACTGTCACCACCACATGATAGGCACAATAGTGTGCTCCAACCTGTGTTTGGTCAGATTCACAGCCAGATTTATGCCACCTGCGCTCTAGCCGTTGACCTTCCTGTTTCATAGCGCATAGTTCCATGGAGTACCAAGGAGCTTTTTGGGCTTCACAAGCATGCCGAGGGCACTTGGGAGCAATCGTGTCAATAGCCCTGCTCATCCCCTGATTCCAGAGAGAAACCAGGACTTCAACAGCGCGCCAGTCATACTAACTGTAAAATCCCCCGGAGCATTCAGGAATCGTTGATTCCATAAGTCTCTGGGGGCGGACCATTTCAATAGATAGTGGGAGGGAGGAGTCTTGAAGTGGGAAATTCAATTATTAAAGATATAGAGAGGCGGATTTATGATAGGCATGTTGAGCACATAGCGATTTACTTGCCAGGTGTAAAAGTTGCAAACATCATGTGGCATCTAGGTAGGTTGGTATCTGAATGTTTGCTCTTTTTTCTGACACACTCAATTTGCTTTCACTGTTTTTTTTTTACCTTGGTTTTTAATCTCTTCTGTAACAAGAAGCAGTACACAAGTATGTACTTATATGCCACTTCATCATATTCCATATCCCAAAGCTGTTTACAATACCAAACCAAAAATAAAATAAAAATAGCCAATACTGAAACAGAATTAAAAATGGAGATTGACATGGTAAACCACCAGGGATTCACATACCCCAGTTGGGCACTATTTGCTCTGGGGACAAGTCTACAGATGGTTGTCCCCTTATAGTTTGCACTAGGGATGTGCATGAATATTTGTAACGTTCAAAATTAATTCAAATTTGGACATTCAAATTCAAAACAAATGTTCGCACATTCAAAGATTGACATTTGAATTCAAATAAAATGTTTTGATACGTTTGTATGAAGCTTTGTATGGGTTATGTATAGGATTTGTATGCATTCATTTGCATGGGATTCATATGGGATTGAACATTCAAATACACACACACACAAAAAAAATTGTACATATCACTAGTTTGCACATAATTCTTATGTGCAACAGTGGGATGACTGCCAGTAATTTAGTGTCCCAGGCCCTCTGCTGCAATTTTTTCAACGACAGGACTCTAAGCTTCCTTAGAGTCAAAGGCTGTGGTCACACTTAAGGTTTAATCCAACTTCAGTCCAATTTCAGAGTGAAAGAATACATCAGCAAAGTGATAAGCTGTTTTTTTCCCCAGTGTTAAATAACTCAGTCAATGGACCTTTGGGATAGACAATGTGTAAAGAAAATTACTGCTTACTTTGCTGATGTATTCTCTTGCTCTGAAGGTGGACTGAAACTGGATTAACCCTTAGATGTGACCACAGCTAAAGAGAAGCTCTTAGATATTGGGAGCAGAAAATGGGCACCATCCCAAGAGCACTGTCCCTATCTTTTGGTACATTCCTCCCTCCTTCTGACAATATTAATGTGATTCTTTCTGCGAAAAAGAAGTAGACACAGAATGAACCAACACACTGAGTGTATGTGAGATCAAATCTTGTCAGAAGTAATGGGACATGTCACCTCTTACCTAGCTAAACCCTCTTGTGCTTATCTTTAAGAAAATCAATAGTTTTTTAATATTGCCAGATGCTTAATTGAATACATTATCAAATGCTTAGCAATGTTATACCAGCTGGCAGCTTTCTTTCTTACCTGGATATTTGCCTCCTCTACTTCTCTTAATGAAGCAAACGATCAGCAAAATCAGGACAAGGAGAGCAATGGCACACATCAGTCCAATAAACCAGCCCTGAGTTGCAATGTCCCCTTGGTTCTTAGTGTATGCTGGTAGGAGGAGTTCAAAGAAAGAAGTTAAACAAACAGAACAGATCTACATGGTGGAATAAATAAAACTATTAAGCTGTTAGTCCTCCCAGGCCCATCCATTCCTAATCGTCTTTTTTTTTT
>MTQE01001134.1:70553679-70577268 GCA_014337955.1 Aspidoscelis marmoratus | reverse complement strand
CAAAACGTTTTGAATTCGAGATAACTATGCCGTGAAGATGAGGCCTCAGACATGACAAATGTGCAAAACCAGAAGTCAGGAAAGGGGCAAATGCTTTTTCACAGCACTCTAAATCAGTCCTGATATTTCAGATAATACAGCCTAGTTGTGTTCTATTGCCTGACAATAGAACAGTACTTGCTATCTCAAGTAACAAGTCTCAGGGATTCTCTTGCTTTGACTCTAAAGTGAGTGGAAAGTCTGTCTGTGGGCTTTGTATGATTTTTATTTGAAGAGGGAACAGAGCTCAGGGACAGAAGATATGCTTTGCAATGAGATCTTCAGTTAAAAGACGGAACATTTAGAATTAAACAGATGTTTTTAAAACAACAGCTGCTAGGCAGACAATTTTTAGTAACTGAACATTGTCAAAACCTCTTGATAGAATTCATTAATATATCAAGATGTGGGACATGGCTTAGCTTATTATTAAAAAAAGTAGGATGTACAGTAATTAGTTGCATACTGGAATTTCAAAAATATTGGAATGTATGTTTTTGGAATAACGTTTAATGCTTTGCCTTCATCCATTTTACCGGTCATAAACTTCACAGCAGCGTGCTTATTAAGTGCAGAGTCCTAAGCCAACAGGTTCAGAAGCAAATTCAATTTGTAAGACTTCTAACTAGGCCCTCCCTTTCCCCTTTCCCCATTTTTAACTAGCAGGAAGATGGAATTTCTTAGTCCATGATCACACAAGCTGGGTCAACCAACATGACCCACTGTTACACTGGTCCATTGCAGCTGTGCTGTGAGAGCAAGCTGGATGGCATTTTATGGCTGTAAATACAGCCATTCATTCCAACACAATGCCATTGCAGGGTTTCCGATAGATGGCTGATCTGGCCCAAGAAACAGAGAGTGCTGCTGAAGCATTGGGAAAGTGCAGATTGCCACACCCTCCATCCCCACGACTTTTTATCTCTCCATGACAGAGCAAAGACAGGCATATGCATCCAGGTGAGTCTGTTTCCTGTTGCTTTAACAAGGCTGTCTGATTACGGCCTCAGTTTCATCCTCATCCCTTTGGTTTTGTTGCTGATGGTGAAGGACACGCACATATAATCAAGGGACCGAAGTTTTAAAGAGTTCTTGTTACTGCTAAAGAGTTTGATCCCCTGCAATTATTATCCATTATCCTTTCAATTTTTCTAAATAATAATAAAAAAATCAGCCAAGGTTTCAGGAGACACGCGAGTGTGAAGTGCTGTTAACAGTAAAACATCTTCTGATGTTCTTCTCTTGCTGCTTTTAGCAAAATGGAAACACGACAGATTTCCTGAAGGGCAGTTTGAGGAGCTGTTAAGTTGATATCACTGCGGTAACCTGCCTCTATATCATCTGTGTGATGCCTCTATGTGATACTTCTCAAAAGGTATCAGCAGTTTTAATTGAATCATGAAGTGCCAGACGCCCCTCCTGGCCTCTGTGCTTTGACATTCTCCCTGTTCACTATTGGCAGCTGATTTACGGTGCATTCCCCTTTCCTGTTAAAAGCCCTGCTGTGGGAGGGAAGCTCACTTTGAAGCTATGGAGCTCTTCTAATGGAATGAGCAAGACGCTAATTGCATGGAGCTGAGAATTGCATTAGACTCACTAAATCTATAGAACCGGGGACAGAGGGAATTACAATTATACTAGAAGTCTTGGGATGAATGGTGATTCTATTAATGACACTAACATAGAAAAGCTTTCAGCAGAAGGACAGAAGAATTAATCTTAAGAGATATGAATGCAACAGACTGGATGAGCTAATTTGTGAAATGAAGCAAAAGAATAAAAGTACTTTTGAAGTTACAATAGTCAAAAGATCTTCTTCCAGCATATTTTGACAAAGCCCTGCTCAAAGTAAATGGGCAATCCCAAAATGACACAATGGCCCATCAAGTAGCATATTGAATAAGTTTGCGTTTCATTTACACAAAGCTTAGTCTTGTGATTGTTACAGAACCTCAGAATAGGGTTTCTGCTTTACATTAGAGTCAAAACTTAACTTCATTACAGCCTTGCTTTGGCTAGATTTGAGAGGAAGAAAGGTGGAAGCAGGCTGTCAAACTGGATAACTGAGCAGGTATTGTGATACAACAGTCCTGCTTAAATTACACAGCAAGAAGATGAAACCCAACCCACCTTTTTAGCCATTGCTCCATAAGACTACTAGAAAAGAAGAATGTCTAGAACTGCATGATATCCTGCCAAATCAGTTGGCTGCAAGGAAGACTGTCCTCCAGACTAGTTAGAACCATTCTGTTTAACAAGGCTTTCATCACCTCTGGGACAGATACTCTTCCCTCACCTGTTATTGAGTCAGAATAGGTATATTCCAAGCAAACAAATGGTAACCTGCTCAAATTCTGCAATAACCAGAATTCACCCAAACAACAGATACAAGAAAGTGGCCCTCTCTACTTTGGCCCTTATTCCAGATAATAACCCAGAAATGGGACCTTCCATCTTCACACTGGTGCAGACTATAAAAGGCCCTGTGAGAGGCCTTCTATAGTCTCCACCAGCACGTGAATGATAGGTTTCTATTCTGGGTTACATTCTGGAATAAGGCCCACGCAGAAAGAGCCAGTGATTGTTTACTGACAGAAGTCCTACTCTCAGCACCAGATCTATATAGACATTTTTAGGTTACACTCACAAGCCTAAAAATGAGCAGAATAGATACCACCAGGACATATATCTGCACTACTTTGTAAGTGCCTGAGAACTGAACAAAGGCCTGATTGGGTGGTTTTTTCCTTGTTACAGCACAGAATACTCTCTTTATGACTAATGTTTGAGAATAGCTCCAGTGTCATGCTGGAGCCCTTCTGCATTTGCAGTCTGGCTGACTTTCCTGCACCCTCATGGCTTCAAAATCTGTGGTATTCCAAAGAACAGACTGTGCTCCAGCTGGTGGGTAAGGATGCCTCTTTCTCTAAACAGGTTGATCAAGGGCTTTTGCCAGGATTACAGTGTTGACAGAAAACTCCCCAGCGACCTGCAGAAAACCATCTGGTTGGGCAAAAGCTTGATGAATATCCAGATGCATCAAAACTGACAGCTATAAAACAACAGAGGCATTAGAGAGGTACTGTATATGACTTAACAGAGCAGAGATAAAAAGAAATCTAGCCAGCAGTGCTTTATGTTTTATATATGATATCATACAACATCATAACCTTATAACTTTTTGTGTCCAGGTTTATTATACGTATACTTGAAGCAAGGAGGTTGCATTATTCTTGTACCCAACTACATTTGATGAACATCAGCTATACTAGCTACATTGCCGAGCATTATTCTAATTAAAAACTCAACTGCACTAGTGAAGAATGTGACAGACCACAGCCATAGAACAGTTTGGTTAAATTAACCAACTTTCACATAAATAAGATAAAATCTGTAGAGCACAAGCCTTCTAAAATAACCTAAAGGAAATGGATGGTTCTTTCTTCTCACAGGTATTCATGATGTAACCTCATGGAGGTAGGAAGCTCTTGATCATTCACATCTGAAGTATCCAGCAAGGAAGAGAAAAAAGAAGGAAAAAGAAGGAAGACTGCAAAGAGAAATGGAGGTCACTAAAACAGTACGGCTCAAACAGTCATTTGGTGTATGTTAGATGAATAATGTATAAACCATGGAAGATTTTGTCATTGTGCAATTCCCAAGATATGGCATACTTAGGCCTTTAATGATGAAAATGCTTATGGCGTGCTTGCAAACATCATAAGAACAGACTGGTCTGGCTTCCCAGTTAAATCCCCCCCCCTTCCTTCCTAAAAGAGAAGTAGGAACCTGCCACTTTCTGCACTGGGACTTTTTAAAAATTAGCTTCCAGAATAGGAAACTGCCATCTGTATGCTGGGGCAGACTAGAGTAGGTTCCAGCTGGGAGGGTTGCTGTAGTCTGCACCGGCATGTGGATGGCAGTGCAGAAAAAGCCAGTATTTCAATATGTTTGATCTTTGCACATCACAAGACAAAAAACACACTAATTACAACCACACCCAATACCTGATAATCCTTCCTCAGTTTGGGTCGCTATGTTCACAGCTTTCTGTTCCTATCCTGAGACTCCTTTACAAGACTTTTTTAGCTCTCCACCCCTCTTGACCATCACAACATGTCTTGCACACTGATAGGATAAAAGTTCTGTGACTAAACAACGTGTAACCACACACTGGATGAAAGGGAAGGCAAATTTGTGCAGTATCCACCCACTATAGTACTGTTCAGGTCCTTTTAATCCACTACCCCTATCACACCTAAAACATGAAAAGGTTTAGCATTCTATAAAAATCAAGATTCAGGAAAATACAATTGAAGGAAAGAAAGTCCACAAATAAAATAGATTAAAAAGGTGTGAGTGGTGGGTGTCAAAGATGGACTGAAGAAGGATTAAAGTGAAGATGTGACCACAGTTTTGATCTTCCTTGTCTAAGAGACGGTGCCAAATATGTCACTCAGTAATTTTTCAGGGGAGTAGTACCCCAGATATTAGGCTCAGGATCACCTCCTATGTCAAACATGACATTGACCACATTAAATTCCAGTAAAACACCCTAGAAGTCACTGAGATGAATTTAAGAGTGTGGAGAAAAATTGGAAGGCAGAATTATTCCTATGAACACAGCTTCTTCCCAAAAGGAAATGTGTGCACTTCAGGCAAAGGTGAAAAAACTTTCTTGATCCAATTCGCAGGTAAAAAGGCTATTTGCTACTACTGCCAAATTGCTAGAAAAGCCGTAGGAACTTGTTGAGGCTGAAACCAAATACTTTACAATTAGTGGCATTCAAGGGGCCCACAATCTAAAATGGTGCCAACTGAATATCACTGGGATAGTGACAGATATCGAGAAGACAACAACAACAACAAAAACTTTTCACATCTGTTCTCTGCCCTTTCACCACTCTCTGGCTAGTAACATAATTAACCTCAAATAAAACAGAAACAAACAAACAAGCAAACAAACAAAAAAACCCACTAAAATGGACCAAGTTATACAGAAGCATAAATATCACATGCTAAGACACAGAAACAGATCTCTTCCTGTGCTACATTTTCCCTTTTGCAGCAAGCTTTTCTGCCCAATTTAGGAATCATTCCTTCCTACCCTTCAATGCACAAGTGATTTTTTTTTAAAGAAAAGCATGGAGGTGGCCATCTTGACCCAAGATGGAGGTGGCCATCCTGTCACTTAGCAACTTAAAACATTATTTTAGAAGATGCTTTTAGATTATTTTAAAATGGCTAGTGAAGAGACCCCTTAAATGAAGATTAGGGGTTTGTCTGCACTTCTGCAATAGAAAATGTTTAGGGACAGGTGGCTCCTCTAAAGTGCTTGGTTGCTAAAACTATATATGATACATGGTGTACTTGATGTTACCCAAGCATTTATGTGAAAGCACCATGTTAGGAAAGATAGCCATGGCTGCTATGGCTGAGACAAGACTGCTGGTTTATAGGTGCCTCAGAATACTGGCTGATGGCAACGAACATATCTTTGTTTCCAGTTTGTGACGATTCCTGAAAAACAAAACATTAGAATAGACGCTTTTTTTGTTCAACCTTACAGAGAATTTATTTTTGGTTGTGCAACCAAACTGAACTTAGTTCTTTCATATGTCCAAAGGATCAGTGTCAGTTTTAAGTAAAAGGCTGCCTTATATTAATCACAATTTACATTTTGAATTTTATTTCTGCTCTGTGAGTTCCTTTCCCAGTCATTTCATGGCTTTGACATTCTACATTCTCCTATTGGTCTGCAGTATACCTGACTCCGCCCATGGGCCTGTGAAGGTATAGGGAAGACCATGGTGGCCATCCTCCTTCTACAAGGTGTACTAGGCCTTCTAGAGTGGAGAACTAATATCCTTCCAGAAGCACCTAGCAAGTGGATGTGCATATGTGCACTTCCTATAAAGGGCTTGGTCTGACCAAGACCACTGTCCCCCCTTTGTCAATATTGTAGAAGGGAGCATAAGCAGGCATGCAAATGGAACACTGATGCTTCAGGAAGGATGCTACTATTGACTCCTGTCATACATCAACTGAATATACTTGTACGCATTTTGCTTCCAGTTGCTTGCCTTATTCTTTCTGAATACAGGTATTGTCTAGAGATGTGCAGCATTTGGTATTTCAAGCTGTTTGCATTGATCCAAACATAAAGTTGTTTAAATATCTAGAAATCTGATTGAACCAGACCCGTTCCAGATTCACAAACAACCAAACCAGTTCCAGATTCAATCAAACAGTTTGTGTTCACAGTGAGTTTGCACTTGAAAAGGGCTTTTTAAATTGAAAAACTGGTATTTTTCATTTTCAAACAAGTTCAAAATCAAACAAACTGGTTCAATTATATGTGCCACTGTTGAGCTAAACAAATTGGTGTTCAGTTCGATTTTGAACTGAACACTCAATTTTCACTCAGGCATTTCTCTAGTATTATGTCTTTTTTGGTACTTTCTTTCACTAGGCTCCTTTTTCCTTCTAAGTTCAGTGTGCTGGCTTCCTTCAAGCAGATTCATCCTCTGGCTTCTCCGATTTTGATGTTTTCTAGCCTCATACTTTTTTCTATCGCTGTTTATGCCAACTAATATGTTACTTTGCCAACTAATATGTTACTTCCTTTAAAAATATGTTAAATCAGTTTCAACTAGTTGATACTGAATTGTTTTGTCCTTCTCTTTCTCATGTTTAGTTTTTGCTATTTTAAAAGTTTCTTAATTAACTATTCATATAGTTAATTCATATAGTCTGTTCATATTAAGCAAAGGGCTACACATTCACCCAGTTTTAGGCTACTATGGGTTTTTACAGTGTTGCATTTCTAAAATGTGTTTTACTTGTTTTCTTATTAGAAATTAAGATCACTGTTTTTCAGAATTTGTTTATCAGCCACAATAAATACCCATTATTTTATTTTTTCTGAAACGGTCATAAGACTGATCAAATGAAATTATTATTATTATTATTATTATTATTATTATTATTATTATTATTATTATTATTATTATTAAATGTGCCTGGATTAAATGAGCACTGGTCACACTTTTCTACAGAATGACCATGCCCTAATTTCAGACATTTTTCACATAAAATCTTCTACAAGAATGAGGTACTTCCAGAAAAGTAGTTACTCTTACTGCTAGTCCAAAGTTTGTGCAAAATTGTACAAACCCCTGTGACAGAAATGGGACTTTTCAGTATTTCCTGTAAGACAAAACTTCAGTTTCTACATTGGCAAATATTAATTGTCCATTAACTTCTCTGGTATTAATTCAGCCAAAGCTGGCTCTGTGAATAACATCAATTGTTTTATGGAAAGGATTCCAGAGAGAGAAGGGGGGCAGCAGATTTCAACCTCCCCTTCATCTTGTCTCCTCTCCCTTCAGCAATCAACCATCAACATGCTGCACACATTCTTTGTGTTTTTCACTCTTGGTGTTTTTTTGTTTGATGTTCCTTGTAAACTTCCTTGTAAGGAACTGCATTCAGAACAAAAGGGTCTAAATAATTATAATATAATAAATCATATATGTTAAATAACCTTGAAAAAAGGTAATCTTCAGCACCCAGACTTGCTTGCATATAGATTATTACTGCATCTACTCCTAAAGAAAGGCTCAAATGTGGAAGATACCCATAGCCATGATGCTGGGATGCACTGATTTGAAAAGTCAATGTCAGGATTCTCTAGAAATATTATGCAATGTGGAAATTT
The DNA here is from genome assembly GCA_014337955.1 of Aspidoscelis marmoratus. NCBI lineage: Eukaryota > Metazoa > Chordata > Lepidosauria > Squamata > Teiidae > Aspidoscelis > Aspidoscelis marmoratus. Next base: position 70,569,509 of record MTQE01001134.1, on the reverse strand, counting down.
TGGATATATATGCTAGTGCAGTGGTTCCCAAACATTTTTCACTTGTGTACTTCATGTCAGCCTATTTCCATAAATTTTACCCTTCATATTAGCATTATATGATATAACTGTAAATAAATAGCCTAATAATGGGATTTTGCTGCTATTCAATTTTTTTTTTCTGCATACCCTCAAATGTCCTGCTTTGTACCCTTGGGGGTAGGTATACCACAGGTTGGGAATCACCGACCTAGTGCAAGAACAGTCCATACAAGCCATACTGGGGCAGACAAAGAGGAAATCAGGCAATCTGTAAGTTACTGGTACAAATCTCAGATTACAATATATGACATCATTTGTTAACTGTGAACATGCCACACATCTCTGTGGTTCTGCAGATGAAACCACCACTTTAAACTAATGTACACAGTCTCTTCCATAAATAGCCAAATCCAAAACAGTTATGCTATTGTATGCGCTCATGCAGCAGCTGGTAGCATGACAAGGAGTAGCACATGCACATATGATAGAAAACATGAGTGTGGAAATAGAAGTAGGCAACATACTCCCTAACAATTGGGTTTAGGTTTAAATGAAAAGCCGTGAGACTTTGCCCTTTTCTTGAGCTATTTTGTTCCAAAAGTCAGCTATTCCACTAAGTCATGCTTTCCTGCCCTTTTTTTTCTTTTCTTTTTTAATGAAGATCATGGTCTAAGGGACCTTATCAGAGATGATGTGTTCCATTTTGCTATTTATTTAATAAGGACAAAGCTCACAGTGACAGCAGAGAACTGGGTGAGATTTCCTCCATGCATGATTTCATTTCTCAATCTCATTAAGCAACATGTAAAAGCAGTAAAGCTTGGAATGAAATAAGCCTCCAAAACACAGCACACAGTGGGGCTGAACCCCATCTCACCTGGACTTGTCTGAAAGGTTACGTTTGAGCTGATAGTGTCATTCCCCTTGAGAAAAACCCGCACCATATACTTCTCCCCCGGAGTCAGGTCAGACAGTTCCACATATGCTATAGCCGGGGAAGATTTCACAGTTTTATTACCTGAGAAATAGAAACCTCATATCAAAGGCAGCTATCAGGAAATGCAGAGACTGTCAAATGGCTATGGCAGGATGAGTGATTACGTTGACATATACATTTACTGATTTACAGCACTGATAAGATGCAGAGATCAGCAGGATGAACATTCATGGTTTCTGATACCATTGATTCAAAATTAAAGAATTTACAAATGCTTAAAAAAAGTTACAACTTTTGCTAGCTAATTTCCTAGGTCTTTTTTCTGCACTGGATGGTAGACCAGACCACGGTCCACTCTGGGCCTCTTTTGTCCACACTTTAGAACAAACCACACATGCCCCATCTCCTGCAAGTATGCTGTCCACACAAGATGGAATAATGACTGAACTAAGATTCCCAAAATGGCATCATCATCCAGTATACCAGTAGATCTCTTTTTTGAGGCCTACTGATGTACAGTACTAGAAGCTGTGGACATCATACCTCCATGGTTTGGGGACCCATTTTATAAGTGTGACAAGATGTACCACTGAAATGGGCTTCTAGGAGATCTGAAGCATTTGTAGGCACTTTGTGCTGGCTCTGAAGCTAGTGCAAGCTTTGGAGCCAGTGCAAGAGCTGAACTGGAACAGGTCATCCCAGTGCAGGAACAATCCATCCCTATTTCAGATGCATTGCTTATTCAAGTACAGAACAACCCACCCTGTACCAGAATAGCAGAGTCCAGTACAAATAAGGCTCTAGATTCTATTAACTTCACAAAGCCCTTGCTTTGGCATCTTTCAGCTGCCAGCAGCTAGATGGAACCATATATGGTGCATTTTGGGATCCAGGAAGTCCTTTTTATGGATAGGAAGGGCATAGGTCTTATGCAGCTGGCAAGTGTCACATCTGCTAAAACAGGAGGAACATTCATTATCCTTTGTTAATGGTAGAACACTTGTGAGGGATTACAATTGCTTTTTTCAGAACTATTATTGATATAGTTGGTAAGTGGTGGGCGAAAGAACTTCTAAACTCTTACTAAGAACAGGCACCTGGATCACAGTTATACCAGATATATCATATTGAAACATGCACACACAGATGGAACAAATACAGCCTGCAAACCCTGATTTTTTTTGGGAAAAAATGAAACTGCAAATATTCCAGCATGGTTTGGCTTCTGAGGTCCTATTGTCTCGTACTAGTAGACTAGAGGTGTTTCTGCACTGGATGCAGAAACCGGATTAACCACCCCCCTAGAACAGATTTAAAACACTTACCTTGGGTGCTTCCACACTGCAGACCGCTTCAGGAACCCTTCATGGTGGCCGCTTCTGCATTTCAGTGAGCGAGATCCATTTTTAAAATGGGTCTCACTGCCGAAAACCGGATTAAAATGAAGACCTCAAAAATGAGGTCTTCAATCCGTTCCTTCACTTGAATCCATGTGGAAGCAGGACGCTTCCGCACATGGCCAGGCGAAGGGATGGATGTCCCGGCGGCCGCCATCTTGGGGAGGGCAGAAGCAGGACGGTTTGCCTCTTTCCCTCCCCCATGTACTGTGCGCCACGGGAAACATGCTGTGACTGGCAGCTGCATGCTCCAGTCCCACGGCTCTGAGGATGGCATCGGTGTTGTGGGAGGCTGGATGCCCCATTTGCTGCAGCTTCCATGCAGCACCCAGGCGATCCACCCACCCAATCCGGCCTCCCCGTGCATTTGTGTATGTGTGAGGGGCCTTCGGATCCATCTGAAATAGAGACAGATCCTTGGGAGGCCAGATTGCTGGGAAACAGATTTTGTTAAATCCGTTTCCCGGCGGCAAATGCGGAAGCACCCTAGGTCTTCCTACTGCAGCACAATAGATTTACACTACACCTCCAAAGGTCCCCTAATTTCTGGTTTTCAATAGGCTAACCAAGGCTGCATCCAGAGCTTGCTTACTTGTTCCATATTCCAGAATAAATCATTCTGGAATATCCATGCTTTATTCCTGAATGTCCAAATATACCAGAATAAGTAAATAATATCTCGATGCAGCCATAGTTTTGTGTTATACAGCAATCTATGGGAACCAGTATTTAAGAAGTGCTAATGTTAAAATAATTCCTCTTGCTAGTAATAATTAGATGTATGAGTACAGTAGAAAATGGAATTAAAATAACTGGCATCCTGAAAGCATGGGTAACTAATTTATCATCTTCAGAATTTGTTGAATTACAGTTCCCATCAGACCAAACAATCATGGCCAACAGCAGTATGCGGAAAGATGTAGTTCAACCACAATTAGCAGGGTAACGTGCTTGTCATCCTGGCCTTAACGGTACCTCCAAGCAACAGCTTTTTGTAAACCTAATTATATGTATACTACAAAAGTAAAACACTCAGTACCCAGCTACACAAGCTGCACAGAAACTTTCCAAATTATGCCCAAGGTATTACTATGACAATTCTCATTATTCTAAATATGTTATGTTCAGATATGCTTGGGGCAACTGAACAGTTAATGCAAAAACACTAACTGCACTATACACATTTTAGGGTAGAGAGAAATCAACATGAAGAATAATACATAAGGCAAGCAACTAAAACAATGGAAAGCATATGGTAGACAGATGTATAATGTGTCCAGAACGCTATAAAGCCAGGTGGCATTAGATTTTTGATACTATGAATATAACTATTGTTGCAAATACAAATGAAGAAATGGGGTGTAATATTAATGGACTGAAAACAGAAAGTATGTTGGTAAATTTAGACACTCTATCTGTCTATCTTATTTATATATCATAGATTTCCAGAGTCTCTATGCGGTACACAAGAAATAAACCTAAACCAAATATTACAAATAAAAATACATAAATAGCTCTCACTCAATATAAAGCATTCTCAAAAACAGAGGTGAAAATGTGGGCTTTTAGTAGTTTTTAGAAAGACCTCAGCAATACTGCTGGTTGGATTTCAGTTGTTAAAGGTGTTACAGAGGGCAGGGCTGCAACTGAAATGGGTCTCTTTCTGGTCCTGATTCCAGGCATCACATGGGCTCTAGATACTCTGAGATCTAATAGATAAGCTGAGTGCATAGGATGAGTATTGATGAGGCAGGAGAGGTAGGAGCAGAAGCCAATATGGCTTTATAGGTCAAGACTAACGCTTTGAATTGGACCCAGAAGTGCTCAGGTAATCAATACTAGTGGAGCTGGAGATTCACCCTGGCATATTTTCTGTGGTTGGTTACAGAGTGAGCCACTGCATCTTGAAATCACACTTGCTGGGAAAGAGAACAAAATTAAAATGTGATGATTAGTGGGGTGGCCAGCGTGACTGGGTACAAGTGGAGCTGCTTGCATCCTACAGCATACCATTCATGGCCTTCATTTCATGTCCATGTGGCACTCACAACTTATTCCTTTGATCTAATGCCAAATGGTTCAGATTAAAGGAAGACTTGCTGACACAGAATGGACATGAAACAAAGTCAATGAAGGTAAGCTCCCATTCCAATATTTATTGCCACAACTGGATCTATAGACTTCTGGAATTTTTAAATGGTTTTCTTATGGCACACAACCGCCAACACAGACTCAAGTAGGCCTGTTTTTAACATTAATACAAATTCTTTGTTGAAAGGAAAGGGCAAGAATTGCCTTTTAGATGGTAAATATATATATATATATATATATATATATATATAGTCCCAATGTAAGCTGAAGGACAAATTAAACACCATGCCTTCCCACTGACCTGAAGCTAGCAACATTCATGCACAAACAAAGAAGCAGGTTTAGCAAAGCTACAATTAACATTGCATGAAAGTCCATTAAACCTCTGAAAGATGACAGGATTTCTGGCGGTATTAAGGATCCTGCAGCATTCTCGTGCTCCCAATGCTTAATGTTGATATATTCAACCACAAACTCAGTTTCAGGGCCAAATGTGTGGTTCCAGGTGATGTTTGCCCAGTTACTGTTAGGTGAAGCTTTTACGTCCCAGATGTGCTGCCTTCCAACACCAGCTGGTGAACAGGTTAAAACAGAGGTTAGTAAAGTTGATTAGGTGCAAGAAGACGCATTTGTACTAAAAGGTTAGATTTAATTTATCCATTTCAAGAACACATTTGGATGCAGACAAATTTCAGGGGTGCCATACAATAAACTGGAGATGTTTCAACTATTTATCACATGGGTGACACACATAGGAAGCCCGACACTGACACTTCAAATAACAGGTCACTATAGTATTAATAGAACTTGGAAAGGGGAAGTTTTCATATAAATTATTTGATTAATAGATCAGATAAAAGCGTCCACTTACATAAATGGAAGTGGTAAATTTCCTTACAGTCCTAACCTTTAACTGCACTGTGAGCAGTTTGAGAAGATACAAAATGGCTAAGAAATCTCAAAAGCAAGGAAACAGCCCAGTGTAAATTTTGCAAGTCATTGCAATTGGAGAGATTAAATAACAATCACAAATTTTGTTACAGATTTTTATGATTTCTGAGTCACACAGTTTATAAAGCATGCTTCTGTAAAAGCAACACGGCCAGTTGCTTCTGGGAGAGCAAGATCTGCTTTCATGTGCAATTTTTTATCCAGCTGCCTGTGCCTTGCAATGCAATGCAGAACAATAGGCTTCTTATGCTGGGTGTCAGTTTGGACACCACAAGAATCCCTCTAAATCTTACAGGATTTGGGCTACCTTTTATCCTTGTCTTGGCAAGTTCATGTGTGTCTGCACTCTCTTCCTTTGATCCCTCTGTACTTTGAGGACAGAAAAGAGCAAAAATAAGACACTCATGTGACTTCAGTTTTGGAGGAGAGGGTAGATTTATCTTGCTTATGTCTTAACTAACTTCTAAGCTGAACAATCTCAATTCTCACTGGGACTTTGGGCCCAAATAATTCCCATAGAGTCTTGTTTGTCACTTATGATCTTCTGGAGAGGCCCTCTTGGAAGCTGCATCATGATGGACAGTGGATAGAGAGGGCTTTCTCCATTGTCGCCTCAGGCTTTGGAGCAATCTCCTCTCAGAGATAAGTCGTGCAATCCACATTGAACACCTTCCGGTGTCTAGTAAGAACATTTTTGTTTCCCCAGACATTTAGTGGTTTTTAAAGTAGATTTGAGTTTTATCAAATCTGGGATGCTATATAAATAAATAAATAGTGAGGCTCATCTCTCAGTACAATATTTCTACTGATATTAAATGGTGATATCTTCCAACTGGTAGTGGGAAGCTTTAGGAAAACCATATTCCAATGGGAATTTCTCTCTCTCTTCTATGAATCCTAGGGCTTCAGAAGGGAAATCTCAGTCTTGATTTCTGGTGAAGCACAACTTTCATAATACGTTGCCTTCACGGTAAAAATTTGGGCTCCCATGCTATGTTTATTAAGAAAAACAAGATATGCAACTGTTGTATTATTTGTTTATTTTAATTGTCTGTGTTTAATTTTTGTATACTCTTCTTTCTTATTGTAATTGGTTGTAGTAAATTTGAATCCTTTTTTGGGAGGGAGGCAGGATATGAATAAAATAAGTAAGTACTCTCCTTTTACATTTAATTCAGTTTTGTTCAGTGTATACATGCAGGGTGCCTCAGTAAATTAATAATGTCTGTTGGCCCCCAAAACTCAGAGGAGACGGGGGCTGTAGTCAGACATAAGACGTTAGCAGTCAATTGTACACACATGGAACAGAATATTTGCAGTACATGGAATTCTAGATCAAGGAGGAAAGACAGAGATTTAGTGCCATAGTGGAGGGCAATATGTGGACAGTCCTGAATTTCCTGAAAGATTTCTGCAGTAAGTTTTAAGATGCAGATGATCCAATACAGGACACATACAGCCAAATTCCTAAAATGAGGTCCTATATATTCTTCTGAAGTAAATGGCATGCTGACATGAAAGATCTTTACAGCTTGCCCAAAGCATCTCCAGATAGTCTACTCAAGCAGAGAGAGAAAGGAATGACAAAGATCTTCTGCTTCAATATTGCATGAATTAAAAGTGAAACTCAGCACACATCAATCTGAATCTGACCACTTTCTTAACACTAAAATAGTCCAGGAAAGAAAAGGTTTTTCTTTGTATTCTCTTCAGGACACGCACTTCAGTTCAAGCTACCTTGGGACACTAGGCTACTAATTCTAGTTAATCTGTGGACCATAACAGTTGGCTGTGGTCACACCTGTACTTTAAACCTTCTTCAGTCCTTTTTCAGATCTGACTACTCACACCTTTTCATTTCTATCCATTTTATTTGTGGATTTTCCATTCAGAAAAGTCCAGGTGGAGGGTGGAAAGTCCACAAATAAAATGTATACAAATGAAAAGGTGTGGGCAGCCAGACATAAAGATGGACTGAAGAAGATTTAAAGTGAAGGTGTGACCGTGGCCTAATAGTTGAAATGTTTTAGATGTTTTAGCCCAGAAGCTCTGAGTATTGCTTTAGGCTATTATCTCTGAGTTTACTTATCTGCAAGGAAACCTTACTGTATTTAGTGGGACTTATTTTTAAGCAGACATAAAAATATATCTATTAGCTGTTCTCAAAAGGAAATACAACTCAACTGGCCAGGAAGCGTGCTAGGACCTTTCCTTCTGCTTGCTGGTGCAGTCTAAGGGAGGCTGGTCCGGTATACCAACCACTGCTGGTCTGGTACGTCCTCCAGTGTGGGATCACCCTTATTTCAAGCAGCACATTTTTCAAGAATAGCTACTACCTTATATATTTCTGCTACCAACAATGCTAGTTTAACTTAAAATACCTATAAATTCATAAACAGATCTATCAGTTACCAATGCATGCTGATTCATGCAACATTTTGTTTTGAACAGCACCTGAATATTTGTTATTCATCAATGAATTGCAAGCCAGGCACCAAGCTCACAGACTTCTGCTTAAAATGCATATGAGCACTTCCATTGACTCCAATGAGTCTCTAGGCATGCAAGACATTTGAAGCTGGGCTTAACTAGTGTAATGGGCTACCTCTCCAGGAGCATAAAACTACAAGAAACTGTGAGATATTCATATTTGAAAGAAAATAATTGTAGCACAACACTACAAATACTTTCTTGGTCTATTTCTGCTTCAGAGCCTTATGCAGGAGATGTGGCCTTAACGGAATATCCATGCCAGAAATTTAGACAAATGTTGCATTGTTCACGCTAGAACTATATCACACTTTCCCTTGGCATTTTAAAATTCATTTTGAAAGAAACTAACTTTGGACTGAAGAATATTTGTAAGGTACATGCTCTAATCAAATTCTGAGTATTGTGTATGAATGTTCCTATAGATTGTTTATGGGATTTGCTACATAAACAAACTTGAACTAATACCTAGATAAACATATCTTGCAGCACATTACTCTTGTACAACTTTGTACTGCATTTCTAGCAGCTGAATCTATCTAGTGTTGAGCCACACAGTTTGTGTTGAGCAGTACAACATCACTTATGTGAAGTCACAAAATATTTGTGTATCTACAGATCTTAAGGATATTGCTGCTCTTTATTTTTAAGTGCATTCATTTGTTAACCAAAATCTGAATATCTTGGTTTCCAACCCTCCCTCATGTTTAACCCCAAGAGGATATGATAATTTCCACGCTATTTAATGAAGCAAATCCATGCCTGAATTATCAAATAATTTCTTTTACTTTGCTTGTTTTGTGCTGTGGTGTGGACATTGGGCTTATTAGTGCACTAATTACAGGATATATGGTACAGTCTATTTAACAGGCAGTGTATTTACTCCATATTACTCTAATCTCCACAAAACAACGGGAATCTACTCTTTCATCAAAACTAAAATTATGGAGCTGTTTAGATATACTTTTTCTTCAGTAAAGGGTGCATTTCACTTGGTTGTGGCTAAAGATTATTTTTCCTGCTATTTGCAGCAATTTAATATGGTTCCCTGGTGAGTTTTCCAGTGCTGGATGAGGTTGAAATCCAAACAATTGTTCAAGACAACCTATTAAGCTTCTGAGTCATTTCTTCCTGAATAGTAGCCAGTTCGACTAACATAAAAAGTCAACACTGAAATTTAGGGTTAGGAGAAGATGATTTATGCTTGCAAAGATGGTTCATTGTATTTCTACGTCAGTTGCTTAATACACTTATTGACACACTGCCTAGTATGTATGCAAGGGGAAATGGCTGCAGCTGAATAGTAGAGCACCCACTAGCCACCTGCAAGAGAACTACTGTTGATATACTGGACCATAAAGGGAGTGTGGATGGTATGGCTCCTTTTCAACCAGGTCCTCTTTAGCCTGGCCCTGGACAGACTGTCTGCAATGGGGATAGCTCTTAGTGTGGGCTAGTGGTAGGCTCGGTCACTGTGAACTGGGCTAGATAGCCCAGGCCAGCACAGTGCAGGATAGCCTGAGCTGTGTGGAAAGGACATTATTTTGCAGCTTGGAAAGATATAAGCAAAACTGATCTGTAACTCTGCAGCTTAATTCTGAAGTATCCTCACCATGGTTACATACCAATCTTTGAATGCAAAACTAAAGGTTTCATTTAATTTGGTGTTTTGCAACTACCATAGTACTACCAATTCTCCTTGCTGGATAGCTGGAAAAAGAAAAAAAAACTTCATATCTTGATGTTAATACCCAGTTATAGGCTTTTGTGTAACAATAGTATGGTTGAGACAGAAAGTATTAAAGGAAGGAGGAAAACACTGTACCGGACTCCTCTTTTATGAGACCTATTGTGCTAGCAACAATTCTGGTGACTGTTGGTGCTTCTGTGGTTGTTGGAGCTTCAGTGGTAGTTGGAGCTTCAGTAGTGGTGGGAGCCTCAGTGGTCGTGGGAGCTTCAGTGGTCGTGGAAGCTTCTGTAGTGGTAGATTCTACAGTAGTGGTTGTGCTGGTGGCTTCTGTGGTAGTAGTAGTGGTGGTGGTGGTAGTGGTGGTGGTGGCGGCGGCCACAGTTTCACTAGCTGCAGTTTGGTTGATAGTTGTTGAAGAGATTAGAACTGGGAGAGGGAAGCGTAAAAGCTGCATTTGGAGAGGTAATCTATAATCTGTTTTGAGTCCTGTGACTTGGTCATTCCCCAAAGCTAACCACCCATATAAAAGAAAGCAACATGGATTAAGTGCACACACATGTGCACAAACACACCATTATGCATTCAAATAGGGATTAGATTAAACTAACCAAGCAGTCTTCAAACTAACAACAACAAAGCCTAAGTTTCATTTGCCCCCCCAACCCCCAGAGTTTTCCTGACAATTATGCAGTCCCACTGCAGAACAGGCAGGTGTGAGCATATTATTGGAATCTCTTAGCTGAAGAAACATGCAAGAAATTCCACCAGAAGGTGCAAAACAAACATGCAAGGAAGCAGCGGGAAGTGCCAGACCTTGGCCCAAACAAATAGCTATTTTAATGACTATTCACTGGCTCAATAGGTCACCTGTCTCAGTTGCAATTACAAAATTGTAATATTCCAGCCCCTGAAGATACTAAAAGTAAGCATTAACTAGAATTCTAAGAAAAAGAAAGAAAAGAAATGCCCTTTCTTTACTCACCTTTCTGTGATCTGAATGTGTAGGTCTCCAGGTTCTGACCACAGAAAGGCATGACAGTGCTGGTCCAGTCCAACTCTTATCTTGGCCTTGAAGCTTGCACAAGCTCTGGGGCCAGGATCTGGGCACTCAAAAGAGCTGGGAACAAAAGTTACTAGCCTCAAAGCTACCCAGGAACCCATTTTGGCAGCATGTTTTGGTACACTGCCAAAATGGGTGCCCTGGTAATCCAGAAGATAGAAGTGTGCCTTCTGCATGCCACTGTGTTCCAGCCTAGTCTGTGCTGGTTCACAGACAGACCTCAATGCCGAGGTCTTCTAGTCATCCTGATGAGGGAACTGTGGACTAGGATTACACTCTGTGTCGACTGATGAGGCACACTAGCCAGCTAAGTGACTGAAGAAAGAAAGAACTGCATGAAAACAGGTCTAGCTTCTCAATCCCCAGACTACAATGGAAGAAGACATGGGAAAGTCAGACAGTGTACTGAAACTTTCATGTGGTTTCTGTCATCAAAACCTTTTACATTATCACAAAGCTTTTTAAACAGTGCAGGTTGTCTAGTGGCTCCAAGTTAATAATCTGCGGGAAGTGTGTTTTCCCTTGCAAATACATTTGGTTATCGAGTATGCCTTCATTTTCAAACGTATAAAAAGATAAAGGCTGTACCCAGACGCGCCAGTTATTCTGAAATATCCAGCTATAGTGGACTAAGTAGCCAATGCCTGGATCAGCCCAAAACACCCTCAAGTCGAGCTTGCCTTCTTTAGCAGAGCTGCTAGGAAGTGAGCCTGAGACCTTCTGCTTGCATAGTAGATGCTGTATTGTGTGCTGTACTAAGGTGATTTCACACTTCCCTTCCCTTAACTGGATGGGAAAGGTGCACAATGAAGTAACACTGACTAGCACTTGAACTTGTGAGTGCTAGTTGAGGACAGCCCAGCCCCTGCATGATTGATTACTCACCTGTGTTCAGTTACCAGGCTGATCCTCTGCAGGGTGCCACCATCTTGAGTGTGGGGCCCTGTGCAACTGCTTGTGTGTCAGTGCGCAGTTGCATCAAGGGCTCATCTGAGGTCCTAGTGCACTTGCGCAGGACTGCAGATGACCTCCTCAGCTGGCAGAAGTGCAGGTGGTCACCACTGGATGCTTGCAGGTAGTTTTCGGTTACATAGGGTAAAGGTTAGGTGGTTTGTGGTGCATGATTTTGTGCACCATAGCTAATTCATAATTAGGCAGCATCCGGGAAGACAGGGGGTGCTTGTAGGATGTAAGGGCCTCCTGTAGGTGCAGATGCACCTGCCCAGATGTTGCCTAATTGTGAAGTATGGGCCAAAGTGCAAATTGGGCCCTACCCTCCACTTGACATAAAAGATAATTGTTATGGGGTATATAGTAATTGAAATACGATATGTAGAATAGCCTGCATCTAAATATTCTGCCAAGAACAAGCATTCAATTGAGAATTCCTGCTTCCCTGAGAATAAAGTAGTCTGTTCCTTCATCTTGCAGGAGAAAGCTTTTCCATTCTACTCACATGTAGACAGCAGCACTGCCAGAGACCTAAGAACAGCATTCCTTACATGCTCTTTGCTTTATGAATAAGCCTAGAAGAGATTAGTTATGTATATTTATATGTTATGTGGTGAGGTGCTCAAGGATAAACATATGGCCAACTGAAAGGTTTGTGAATATGTTCTGTTGACTGGGAAAGCTTGAGAAACTTGTTCTACTGAGCCATATTGCAGCCCTGTGGCTGGTGCCTGTTGGGCTAAAGGGCAGAACAGAAAACAAGAGACGGACAGGCAGATATACAACGGATGTGTTTGCACTTACCTTCTACCAAGCTTTGGTCCATTTATTCGTGAGGCCCATCTGTACTGGGAAACCATGACAATTTACCAGACGTTGCCATAGGCTCTTCCAGAACCATTCAGAGCTGGACTGCTAAAAACCGCCACTGCATCCACCCTCTCTTCCAGTGAAGTATGGTGAGAGTTGTGGTGGTGCGACTGTGACTGCACAGTCACATGCAATGTCCAGGTCACCATGGTAACATCTGTGCGTTGGAAGTTGCCTTGGATGTTGCCATGGCAATCTGCCCTGCCCTGCCCTACCTTGTCCCAGCCATTTGCACTCTAGTGCTGCTCACCTGGTACCAGGCTTTTCCAGCATTCAAAGTGCAAATTGCTGCCAGTCTGCTAAGTCTTTACTAGCCTGGTATAGTGTTGTCATACCATACTTGGCTGGTAAGTGCAAAACTACCCACTAAATAGGACAAGTTAATATTGGACACAACCAGGCCGCTACTGTATTCATACAAGCAAGCAATCCAATAAAATACAGTGTAGCACTTATACAGTCTAGTCACCCCTGTGTATAATATGCATAGAAGGAAAATGAGCTCAGATCTAAACTACTACATGCCATGTGGCACTACCAGCTTTGACCTTGTGTGATAGCCATCTCTTGTGCAGTGCAAAAAATCCAAGGCATCTAGGACCAGGAACTTGAAATAACTGCACTTGTTTGGTCAGCATTGCTGGATGTGTCTGATGAAGAGGGATACTTTTGTAAAGAATCTGACATAGCAGATGTTTTTTCCTTGTAGAGATTGAACAAAGAGGTGCCTGGAGTGCTTGCCTAGACTAGCTTCTGCCACAAATTTATAGGTAGAAAAGAAAAAAAAAAGACCTCCAAAATGGCAAAAGACAAACATGGACTTTAGAAAAGATGCCATGAATATTTCATTATTACATATTGCTGTTGGGGTCAGAAATAAGGAACAGCTTAAGAGGTAAAAAGAAGTGTCACAAAATAAAACTGGAGATATACCAGAAAGGAACAAAAAATCTCACAGAAACCACAGTTCAATTTTGCAGCCTTGTTAGTTGCCTCATCAGTATGTTTCTAGCAGACCTTTGCAACATGATGCTATCATAAATCATGTGCTCAAGCAGTCAAATCCTGCATTTGGTTCCACATTCTGAGCTCAGTGACATAATGCTAAAATCATAAGGCTGCCTCCAGATGGCAAAAGAAAATATGGCATCTAAAGAAGATCCTTCGATTGTTTCCTGCCGCCCCTTGGCAGACATGAAGAGTGACTGCATCTGAAAATGAGCTCACTTGGGGCTACCAGAAGACAGCCAAGCTGGAGTTCCCATAATGATGGTGTTACAGGTTATTAACTCACTAACTTGGGACTAATTTGGGAATGCTAGAGTTACGTCTGGCATTGCCAGTATACTACTGAGACAGTGGGTTTTAGCCCACACCTGGAGGTACCCATAAATAAGGCCAAGCTGATTTCAGAGCAGTTGACTACATTAAACCACAGCTTCATTCTATGGAATGTTGATTTTTGGGGAGAGTGGATTCACCCTGGGCAAGAATTGCAGGGCAGAGGGAGGAGCACAACACCTCCCACAGAATTAGCAACAATCTTCAATTTTTTAAAAATGGGATTTAAAACATTAATGCACAGGCAGGTGTAAAAATACTCTGGTTCTTACACATACGGGTCTTTAGTTTTGGGTTAGAACTGAGAAGTTGAAAAGGAAAAGGCTATTCCAGTTCTGCCTACTCAGCAATTTTTCTATCTTTGGCAAGTGCAGCAGGAGCTGACAAATTTTGGATTAGAAACATATTGTGTTAAATTGGCCATTGGTATGTTAAATCCTATTTTCTTGTGGTGGCAGAATTCAGCTTTAAGCAATCAAAGCTTCTTTAAACAGACAATTAGATTTACAGTCTCTTAACAAAATGGAATGATCCAATTTGTTACAGGCAAAGCAAAGCAAAATCAAATTAATGCCGCACTCTACCTTTAGGATTTCTCAGCTGGCAGCCTTCTGCCAGGACAGTTTTATACAAAAATCAAAACAAAAAAACAATGTCACCTGCCTCCTCTTCTCCACACTTTTAACTCTCCATCCCATTTAATCACAGTGATTTGTCACCGTTGCATATTTCCAAATTATTTGAAATTAAAACAAACAAGTCAAGGACTTTTTTAAAAAAAGATTATATCTTGAGGCTGAAGAAATTTATTTCACCATTTATACTTGTACTGGCACTCTGTAAGTGCTGAACATTTTAAATCTGATCTCCTTCTTTAACATTGCTGCTGTATCCTTGTATCATGAGGTTGCTGGCAGCGGGAATGGAAGTTGAAATTTAAGGCATAATTTAGCCTTGTCTGCGCTTTTCCCAAAGGTCAGGGCCTGAATCTCTAAAGGATATGAATGGGAAGTGAAATAGTGCTTTTGGCTAATGATAGGATAAAAAGGGGTCTTTGTTAATAAATTCTGGGTGAAATAAGCTGCCCTTGGTTAAGGCAGAAGGTCAGGCCACATGACGAAAATGCACCCTTCTGGCTGTGAAAACGGTTACTGGCTCATATGGCTCTGTGAACAGATTTCTCTAAACATCCATGGCAAACTCCTATGAAAATAAAGAGTTGTCTTAGATCCTTCTCTGCTGATAACGAGAAGTTGAAAAGGAAAAGGTGGGGACATGCAAAGTAAACTATAAATTCTCCAAAAGACCAGGAACAAATCGAGCATCCAGACTTTGCAATGCCCAAAGCCTCTGTAAACTTGCCCAGTGCTTCCCTAAGTGCTGGCCTGGGTAAGTGTGATAGCTGGGATCGCTGGGCCATAGCAATGGGCATGCATGGCACCGTTGTTGCAGTGACTGAGTAACACAACAAGCATGGTTGTGCCTCCTGGTCCCATGCTCTGTTTGCCCAGAAGAGATGCAAATGGAGCATGCCGGGTTGTGCTAGCCTCGTAGGTAATAGAGTTGTAGTGCACTTTTTTTACTCTACAGCTTTACGCCCAGGGGACAGTCTATTGGATGTATGGACAGAAGCGGCTCCACACACTCAGCCTTCTTTTTGCACTGGTGGGCCTTAATTCCAGATTACATCCTGGAATAGGGACCAACCTGTTATCTGCATGCTGGTACATACTATAGCAAGCCCCAAGCCCCATGGAGATGGCAGGCCCCTGTTTTGGGATATAGTGCAGAATAAGGGCCAGTGCACAAAGGGCCAATGTTCTGATGAAATCAAGACCATCTTTTAAGGAAGTGCCCATAATTTAGTGACAGGGATCTGCTATGGGTGCAAAGGTCCAAATTTTGCACACCCACTCAGTTTCTTGCATCTTCGTAGGGTGTTTTTCCACCGAGCTTCTTTGATCTGGATCTAAGAAGATCTAAATCTAAGGAATGGTTACTTCCCTTAATCCAGATCTAGTAGATCCAGAT
>MTQE01001134.1:70524452-70548835 GCA_014337955.1 Aspidoscelis marmoratus | reverse complement strand
GCCGTCGGCCTTCCTGTTTCACAGCCCGCAGCTCTGTGGAATACCAAGGAGCTCTACGGCCTCTACAAGCATGCTGAGGACACTTGGGAGTGATCGTGTCAATAGCCCTGCTCATCTCCTGATTCCAGAGAGAAACCAGGGCTTCAACAGGAGCACCAGTCATACAAACTGGAAAATCCCCCAAAGCATTCAGGAATTGCTCGGATTCCATAAGTCTCCGAGGGCAGACCATCTCAATAGGTTGGGGTACTTTCTGTGGTGATTAAGCAAAGTGCACTCTCTGCTGCCATTAAATATCCCTGAGCGGCTACAGATCAGATGACTCCAATTTCCAAATATTACAGCTTGCACGGGCATAGCCTTGGCAAAGGAAGAGTATAGAAAGCATAAAGAAACCCCTGATGGAGAACCTAGGGTGTGTCCAGATAGGACAGGTTTTAGAAAGCTCCACAGTTCCCGTGAAGCAATGCCTAATGCTGTGCAGCAAAAAAACCTCCTACTTACCTCAGCATTGGCTTTTCCCTTTTTTTGTTTGTTTGGGGAAGATTCCATGAAAGTTTGCCCTCACCAGGAAACAGCAGCCCTCTCAGATAGGTAGCAGGCCTCTCAGAGAGGGAGGAGCTAATCATGTGGTCAGAAGAGCCTCACTTGCTGTTCTGGAGCATTGGGAGAACATGGGAACTTAATTTGGAGAAAAGCTAAGCTTTGCATTTTTTTTTATTTATGTTTAGAGGCACCCTGAGGCTGTGATCAGACACAGGAAAAAAGCATCTCTGAGACAACTTTAAAGCGGGTTTGAAAAGCGTTCAAGATGGGATTGTTCACATGCCATTCTGCCCTGCCCCTGACTAATATTCTGGGCTAGAATAGTGTGTTAAAGAAGGGCTGAGGACACAAGTGCTACACACTGGCTGCATCCAGACATCGATGACTTATTCCACTATATTTGGATATTCCAGAATAAAACATGGATATTCCAGAATATTTATTCTTTATTCCAGTATATTAAAAAATAGCAGAATAAGTAACTGATGTCTGGATGTCACCTCACCTGTCTCTCTGAGGTGCTTCTGAGATACCTCGAAGGTGCCCCTTTTGTTATTTCTGAACACAGGCCGCAAAGGAGCCTCAGAGAGTGTGGCCCTCAGATTCTCAAGCCTTTCTCATCCATATGTTCTAGCACAGAATGTTCATGAGAGGAGGGAGGGGCAGACAGGTGTGTGAATAGCCCCATCTCTAAGCCTTCTTTTAGACACCTCAGAGATGCTCTCGTTCTCTCTCTCTCTCTTTTTTGGCTGTGTCTAATCAGTCACCCACACTTCTACAAGGTTCTAGCAAAGACACAAAGAAAAAAAAAAGAAGGGAATGGATCAGATGGAAGAGGTTAGAAGCTGTGACATTCTTCGCTAGAGGTTATTCTCACAGCATGTATCTTCCCTCAAAGGCCAGACTCCCAAGGGATTTGGCATATAAATAATACAGAGATTTTAATTGTATTGACTTAGCTTAGAAATTTTGTGTCACATCATTAGAAGAGAAGACCATAAGATTTAATCATCAGTGCATTGTTTATTAAGGATCTGATGTCCCCTTGACCAAGTATTTGTTTTAAGAGCAGACACAAGTTGTACACAGATAACACAAAAAACCCCCCCTCATCTAGGGAAGGACAAGTTAGTAACTGCATGTTTACTTTTAAAAAAGATACATTGAAAAGAGGAACACAGTCTAGCTATCTTGCCATGGAGATATAACTAATATAATTTTGTTTTTTTAAAAAAATATTGTCTGAAGAAAAAGAGAGAAAAGACTGCAGATGTTGGCAAGAAAATGAAGAAAAAACTAATAGTTCAGATAGAAGAGCAAAAAGGCTGCTCTTGTACTTGTTGGGCTTAGGGCTAATCTTCTCTTACAGCAAGGCTAACTTAAAGGAGGGCTTCCCATGGCTTCCAAGATTCAAATGAACAGTGAAGCAAAGCTCAGCTGTTAAGAACAGAAGGGAGAATTTTGCATTCCAAATCTAATCCCTTAATGAGAGCTGTGCCACAGACCTAAAGATAAAGTGAACCTTTGATTAGAAGCAGAATCATGTTTCATATGAGGAGTGTCAGAGACGTGCTGTGAAGAGTAACAGTCATTTAGGCTGCCATCTAAGGAATCAGCAGCTGCACACACTGGTGTGTGGTGGTGGAAATCACGCTGGCACCTGAGCAATGAATCTCATTATATCACAAGGATTTATGGACTCTGAAGTGATGTAATATTTAATGCGATATTAACTTTATTTTTTAACCTACCATGGAGACAGTGTACTCAAAGTGTACTAAAATGCAAAATCTCATTTTGTGCTGATAGCACGAAAGTGTACCTTTATTTTGCCAACTTTAGCACAGAATTTCTTATGAAAGTGATTAAATTTATTTGGATATGCGAAGTCCTAACAAATATGGATGAGCCATATCTAAGAGGCAATATTTCAAAGTGCTGCCTTCAAAAATGAGTCTGGTTCTGTAGTTGCTGGCAGCTAAAGCTGCTGGCAGGCCAACTCACAACAAGACAAAATTGTGTTCCCTGAAGCTGGGATACTTTATCTATCAACCCACATGTCTAACCAAAGGGTCATCATGGTGTTAGTCAAAGTGGATAATTATCCTTTGTGCTGACCAAGGATATGCTTAATTTAGCCTTCAACAACAGCTAAAACCAGTAACATGTTAAAATCCTGACACTCCTCATATGACACTTTTGCTGTGTCTGATCATAGCCACTATGGCACTTTCCGTACTTACTTCTATACTAGAGTATGTTTTGGTAAAAGGGCTTGCTGTCCACATGCTAGTGTGGACTGCATCAGGCCCTGCCCCCAATAATGCTTCATCCACACTGGATGAAGTTCCAGTCCAGCATAATGCACTAACATGGTGCCTTATCCTTAAAATGGCACCTTATTCCTGTCTTGCTGTTGACCTCTTTAAAGATGTCCACAACAGTACCAGGGCTAGTATTCCAGGCTATGAAGGCATGCAAACAGCATGCCCCCATAGGCCAGAAATGATGGGGCATCCTTTTGGGTGCTGCTCCAGGAAGCTTCACTGGAAGTGTTGTTGGAAGTGGCACCATAAAAAAGAGCCCTCTCAGAACAGCAGTTTTGCCTCAGAAAGTTCTTCAGAAGCAATGGCCAAAGATGGAGTGGCACCAGCTGTCCACATAAGGATGGCCCTTTTGTTCTCCAACAGCAACCCATTCCATGGCATTTAGCCCTTTTATGAAACAAGGGAGAGTGGAAAGGGCCTGAAAATCTTTATGTCTGTGCAAACCTATGTGGTAATTGGCCTCACTCAGCACAATTGATTTTGAATTAAGTAGCCAATTCTGAATTGAAACATACACACACACACAAAGAATAGATTCAGACTCTCTGCTACAAGGGCAGAGGAGTGCCCACTTTGACTTTATGAATCAGTCATTCCTGTCTTTTGTTTGCTAGCCAGACAGACATTAGAGTTACTTCACGCCACTCCACCACTAATAGTGTAATTCTATGCATGCCCTTTAGACATAAGTTCTAAGAGGGTTACTGCCAGGTTAAGTGCATACATGACTCCATCCTTAAAGTCTTTAAAAATGTGCTGATATACTTCTAAAGATCTAGTACCCTTGTGGGTTAAGGAAACATACAAATACATCCTCTCATACTGATATTTAATTATTCAAAGAAAATTCTAATGGCATGTTGGATTACAATAACTGCTTTCCCAGAGTGTGTGTACAGCTTATGTGTAGGCCTAGAAATGCTGAATTAATATTTGATGAATTCTGATGGGGAGGCAAACCTATTTCCAAGAGAATTACCCCTACCTACCTACTTTGGCAACGGGCGGAAATTGAAAAAGAAATAACCCATTAATTTGCTGCAGATCTAATGACTGCAAAAGAGATAAACACACAACCATTCTGTAAGTGATACGATCATGCCAAAACGAATGAACCACAAATGCAATGAAATGTGGATTGGTTGAAGAAGCAATCATCTTCATTTTTCTTTCATGCCAGCTCCTACTCTTAATAGGGTTGCAATTGATTTTTATATGAGACAAAAATCTCACAAATACTCCATTTTACAACAATTGAAAGATAAGGGAGTGATAATTAAGTTCAGTATAATTTTCCTTTAGCTTAATACGTTAGCTTATATATACATATGATAGCACAATATTTTGATCTCTTCCCAAAGAGATTTTATTTTCCAAACAAAATAGCTCTTGAATCATACATATTTGAGGGACTCGTCATTAAGGACTAACTCTAACAGGAAAATTATATAATTTTATGGATGCACTTATTTGGGGTTGTAATATATTTTAGGGGATGTGCATGAATATTCATACCTTTCAGAATTTGTGTGAATTCTGACATTCGTGGACGAATCAAAAGGGGGTGACATTTGTGGGCCCTGTTCATCTGGTGAATTGGATTTATCTGGTATTTGTCAAAGCTCTGGCCAAGGCCGGGTACCCCCCGCAGCCTCCTGCCTCTCCTGTGGCCTCCTGTCCCCCCTTGACTTTGGTCATGCCACAGACACTGCGTGCTCTTCAGAATCTGAAACAGGCCTTCCAGGTTTGTGCATGAAGCGTCCCATCCAGGGATCATGATCCTTGGATGGAGAACTGCATACACAGACCTGGAAGGGTTATTTTAGGCAGGCTCCAAGCAGCATGCAGTGCATTGTGGCTGCAGCTGGTGAGTTTGGGAGGCAGGAAGGGAGGAGTTGGGGGGGTTGCTTCATTCATGAATGTTTATACACATATTCTTGCACAAAGCTGAATTTCCACACACATTTTTTTGGGGGGGGGGATTGGGCAAAGCTGAATCCATATCCATATTCAATTCACATCAAATTGAATGTGGGAAAATTTAAAATTCTATAAACTGTTATCTGGAAAATGCCAGAAACTCAGACCATTCTTAGTTTTCAATGTGTCTTTTTATGAATCTATTGAAAATTCATCAGCAAATCTGCTTCTCTCAGAATGAAAATCATTAAGTAATTCTACTGTTAGCAAAAAGAGTTTAATTTTCCTCTTGTCTAGTGATGCAGCATCCCTAAAGTAGGGATACAGGAAGATTAGAGAAGCCATTTTTGCCTTAGAGGAAACTGTTAATTCTAAGGACCTGTTTGCACTATTTATTTAAGAAATTTATATTCTGCCCTTCACTATTTGGTGCCAAGGCAGGGAAATGAATAAAATATTGAATATTAAAACATAATTTAAAATATAACCCACCTTCCCTCCAATCCCCAACCTCCATCCCTAAAAGGACAGCACCCTGAGGAAGCTATTTAATTAGCAAAAGCCTGGGAGAAAAGCTATGTTTTCACCGGGTGCTGAAAACTATACAGCGTAGGCACCTAGTGAAATTCTTAAGAGGGAGGCTGTTGTGCAGTCTGGGGGCTACCATAGAAAAGGCCTTCCTGAATGCCCCTATGTCTCATATCACTGCATGAGAAGGAACTACAAGAAGGCCCTCTTCTTGATGTCTCAGTCCATGGGCAGGTCTATATGGGAGAAGACACTTCTTCAGATACCCAGGGCCTAAGGTGATCAGGATGGTCTAGCAGGCTCTGAGATGGAGCATCTGCACCGTGTGGTGCCACCTCCATCCCAGAATAACCCAGAGCTGCTCCACCGCTTAATTGAGAATATCTAGGGCACTCTCAGTCACCCCCTGGATGCAACGTTTGCATTACCTCCTATGCAAATATAGCCTTGGAGCAGCGTGGTGTGGCTACAGCTGCACAATTGCGCACTACATCACTGATCACCACATCAATGGCCCAGCACACACGGCCATTGCTGGACCGTCCACACTTCAATGGGACCCAGGTAAGTCTGGGTTAAGTTTGGAATAGGCTGGTGCTCACAATGTCAATACAGGCCACCGTCCCTACCCTTAACTTCTGTGGGATAATATTCCATAGAAGTATGGAAAGGTCCTAAATGATAGTTCTTTTATTCAACTGTCATGTAAACATTAGGTTTAACTTAAGTACTAGGAAGTATCACATTAGAAAGAAATCATGGAACAAAAAGCTTTTTGGTCATGAAGAACATCGATAAAATATGAACTGACTAATTGATTATGACGCACTTATTTAGTAGGAATTGCTGTAGAACCATTCAGAAGGGCACTACTAATTAGAATGTACCTAGTATGGACCTGGCAGCTTTTCAGGTTAAATTTATTGAAATTAGACAGGCTTATTTATGTAGGCCGCTTAACCATTTTCACACATTAATTGAAAATCAAGAATTTTAAAATTAACAGCACCAGGATATATTAGTACAAAATACTAGTTACTACTAAAATCTTCAAATTATGATTTAACTTGATTTAGTACAAATCTTTATATTTATTTAATAATTAAAAATTTTCAAATTATTGGAGAAAATGTTTCCCATTAAATAAAAGCCTTTTCTTTTTTACACAATACAAAATATTTATCTGGCTCTCAGTCGCGTAACTCAAATGGTTAGAGCTGGCTTTCTTAACTGATGCCCATTTTGGTGTGTAACCTTTCTTCTTAAAAAAAGAAATAAAACAAACTAATGATGCTTCCTTTCTGCTTGAAGAATGAAACTGATTTATGGAAGAAAAGTCATACTGGACTGAGGTAATGGTATGACTGTTAGACTTCAATATCATCAACATGCACAAACAAAATACTGGACAAGATGAGGCATAGTAATCCACAGAATGTTTAGAGCCTTACATTTCAAAAATGAGTCAAGACTGAATTCAGATTTTGCTGGTGCACCTTAACTGAGTTCACTTCAAAGATCTGCAAGTACAGGAATTAGAAAGCATAGAAATTGAATTTTTAAAATATCAAGAAAAGAAAACAAAGTGTCTGTTTTAATAATGGCAAGAGTACATTTGGTGCAAGGGCAGAATGTTTGTGCAAGGGCAGGAATGCCTACAAGCATCCCAGCTTAAGAGATATTATGTCAGTAAAGGAGGGAACAAAACTGAGCCTTAGACCCTTTCTGCATGGTCCTTTAATGTAGATTCAGAGTCTGTGTAGTACACATTTAGGTCTTGAGATCTAGGAGACATTGCGGACCACTGGTATGGCTCCATCTGCTTTAGATGGAGACTGATCCAGATGAGACAGACCTTTATTGGGTCTACCAATAGACTAGCAACCCTCACCCAAAACATGGAAGACATGCAGAAGATATGCCTCCTTTGTTTGGGATTATTGGGTGTGTGTGCACATTTCAATGATGTGCCATAGCACACTCCTGAAATGTACCCCCAGCCAAGGTCCCAAGGCTAGAAACCTTTGTCCCTAACCCCTGGCATGAGCTTCAAGGCTACGATGTGGGCTGATTTGAGTCAGCACCATCAGCACTCACCTTCCTGTGGTTGAGATCAGTGGCCTTGGCTATTCCAGACCCACTAATCCTGACTAAAGGCAGGTAAGTGCAGAAAGGGCCATAGCTGGCTGCAAAGTCCTAGGGCCAACTTAGCAATAGTAGCAAATTAATAAATTGTTGAAATTTCAGAGGAGAAGAGATAGGCAGGTTACCTGAATATTGAATAGGTTTTAATACAAGCAGTTTTAGCTTTTGGCTGGTCACTGTTCTTTCATTTCAGAGACCTGCAGTTCCACACCAACTTCCTAGGGTTTAGACACAGACCATGACTCCACCATCCCTGGTAAACCAGCTGGAGTGGGGAAGTGGCTCAGGTGTGGCCAGGATGTTGTGGCACGATGTCTCATTGCAGCCAGCCAGATCACCCAAGGAGATGCATAACCACCTCTCAATTGGTCAAACCATCCTGGTGACCCTTCTTAATTTATTGTGAAGTATTTTCACAGCTGCTGCAAAATTCTACAAGATGAACTTGAGTGTCTTTAGAGTTGAAAACTTTTGCCCTGCACCTCATAACCCTTCCTTTAACCTAGGGTAGCAGGAATGGTCTCCATCAACATTAACATAGAGACCTATGGAAATGCAGTGGCCTAGGTCACCTTCAATGTGCAGTGGCTGTAGTTGTAATGGAAAAGTGCAAAGATCTGGCACACAGAAAAGAAAGGAAACAAGAAATAGTGTCACTTATATATATATTTGTTCCAGTATAAATCTCCCTGAGTTTAAGGTGATTTATTCTCTAGAAAATAGGCAAATGATTTACCCTTTTGTGCTGTTTTTATGCTGTTCATCAGCAGCACAAGTAAGACACATTGTATCATGTCGGCATGATCTTCATTATGGAGGATCTTTGTTTTCCATAGAACATTAATAATGCTTTTAGTTCCTCAACAATTATCAATAGTTATATCATATTTCCCTTGCATATTGGAAATAAGAAAGATATAGAAAGGTAATCTATACTAAAGAAATTAGGGGTGTTTTTCCACTGTCACTAAAAGTACCGATTAAGTACCCATTATTGAGTACATAATGGCATTTTTGTACCCATTAATGGGTACTTAATGGGTACTTCTAGTGACAGTGGAAAAACACCCTAGGTTTACAAAATAAGATTTTGTTTTAAAAAAAGTGTAACAATATGATTAGTGAGGAAAAGCACGACTGGAAATTCAACCTTAAAGAAAATGCAAAATGAGTTTTAAAAGGAAAAGTCTAGGACGGGAATCTTATCTCAGTTGAAAACACAGCAGCCCGATAACATCAGCACAAAGTGGATTGTTTCTCTTGCCTGAGTTAACGCCTAAACCTGGAGGGTGAAAGACCCCCAAATGCACATTAATTTTCCACAATCTCTGTCATTCTTCACAAAGCCAAAAGTATCCAGAACTTCATATCATGAGAATACAGTGTCTTAGGGACTGTGCCCTCGTTTTTCAGTGCTCCCTAGGCTGGGAAATAGAATGTCTCTAAGCAGGCTATCAAAATAAAACTACTGTCTTATTTTGCCTGTTTGCTAGATAACCCCTAGAGAAAACAATGCTGTTTTATGCCTCAAACAGTATCTGTATTCTTGTAATTGATTGCACATATTCTTGAACAAAAAACAATATCCTCACACTTTGGGGGACAATGCCCAAACAAAAACAATTAGATAGGCAGTTGATGTCAGGATCTAGAGGTGGAACCTGGTCCATTCCCAAGCATGAGAACTGTGGCCATGAATTGGTGACAGCTGGATTGGCCCGGCATCCAGAAACCGGCACGATTCTAGGGACATTTCTGGGGCTGCAGGGAAATGCTGGGAGCCTGCAGCTTTAGAGGCCAAATAACTTTTGATCCCTGGCTCTGAAGGTAGGCTGAGACAGCTTGCTTGTCCTATGGACAGCTGGCAGCAAGTGCCACATCCCTTGCCCTATTCCTGGCCTGAACTATTCATTTCAGGCCAAGAATATACTCTGCGGTGTACATCCTGGTGTAGAAGCTGCCAAAGTCTCCAGCCAAGTCCTTTTGTTTCTCAGTTTCTACCCAACAAGACCAATTCTGATCTTGTTCCCAGCTCATGCCAGTGCCATGATGATTAGCTCCCTCTAAAGCTAGTGGCTGGTACTGCGACCAAGGAATGACTGATTGACAGGGTGCATTGTGTGAATATTTATAAAATTCTGATTTGTGCAATCTGTCAGTTACTGTGGCTAGCTGCAAGGAGGACTACCCATTGTATTTTGCTGGAGCCATCCGGGAACATCAGCTTCCCTTCAGCTTTCCAGTGTCTCTGCCTTCCAGTCTCTAGCTATGAAACTCCCATTCTGCCCCTACTGGTTGAACACAACCCTATGCTTCCCAGTCCTTGGTTTTAACCTACAATCTGGAGCTATTAGATCTGTTCTTGGAACACAGCTTTCCAAAACATATTATTCAAAGTCTTTCTGGAGATTTGCCTGAGACTGACGTTGGGGTGAATTTCCAGAGAGTTGGGTACATGCTGGTGTTTTCAAAGTACCCTTCAACCATTCCAAGTGTTCATCCAAGCACTCAAAGTTCTGTGCTGGACAAGGAGCTCTTAAAATGGTTTTATATTTAAAAGTGGCATTGGTCTAGCACGCAGCAAGTGCTTTGCGACTCTACTGATGAGTGAGTTTGCCCACCCATAATTTTTGTGTCCCTCACAGATTTTTAAAATGAAATCTGAATTGCTACAAAGAAGACCCATTATAAGAGGGATGGAAGGACCATAGACAGCAGACATGGGGATGGGAGTGGGATGCTGAGGTCTGCCAGGTAGGGAACCTGCAATGGGAGTGGAATAACAAAAGAAAGCAAGAATGGAGGAAAAGTTTTGAACCAAATGAAAAAGACAGTTGTGGCAGTCATATTCTGCCCTGAAAATGAAGGTTCCTTGGTGTTAGGATGGATAGCAATCCACAGGCATCTCCAGCCTATGAAACTACAATTCACAAGTTAGAAGGCCGGTATGTCAGATCTGGCTCACAAGGTTCTTCTGCAAGAACCCTACTCTCTTCCAGGAAGAGGAATGCAAAATAGCACATATCCAAGGCCATTGGTCACCCGCCCTTCCTTTAAAGCACAATGCAGACAATTCCCATTCCCCGGCAAACATATTCTTTCCCACTATCCCAGATGAGCTAAACAGTTATGCCTTCTCCGCTTCTCAGTATCATTAAGTGGTAGCATTAGACAAAAGAAAACAAAGCAACATAAATGCAAAAGCCTATCATGCATACATGCGCAGCAGCACTTTGAACATTATGGTGAACCCTTTCAGTGGGCCTGTTCTCTGCTTTGGAAAGAGGAGGAGCTCCATAAATACATCTGTCTAAAAAGTCCCTCCCCAGTGAAAGGGTTAACACAGCACATGCTCATACAGTTGCAGCACACCCAAAATACAAGCCTAAGTTCATATTGCCCATGCCAGTGCCTGCTGCCAGCCAGTACAGTACCTGAGGTTGGACGAACTTCAGAGGGAGCAGCGTCAAATACAAGGAAGGGAACATGAAGAGAAAAGGGAAAGAGAGAACACAGGAATATATAAAACCACAATACAAATATGACAAACATAGCAGATTGAGGCTGTGATAAAGAGAAGACACATTAGCACCTAGTTTCTTACAGAGACCCTGCAACCACTGCTAGTATCTATCCCACCATCTATTCACACCAGTGTAAAAAGACACAGCACATTTGTTCACTTTCATTTAAGGAACATTGGGATCCAAAGAAAGTATGGTTTTAAATGCAACATTATACATCCTATACTTTCCATCTGACTGTCGGAACAACTTTGCTGCCACCTCCATACTGATTACTAGACACTTATGTCAGATGAGAAGACATGCAAGGCAAATGCCTAGGAAATTACTGGATTTGTTTCAGATAATGTCTCTGAGAAACGGAAGCTATAGCTTATTTCCATGTGTAAAACCCTCTCTTACATTTATAGGAAAAAAGAAAATTGGCAAGGTTTCTTTCAGGCAATATTCTTCTGTGCTTAGCTCTGTATGCTTCACCATCTAATGGACCTTAAAGTATTGTCTATAGAGACTGCTTACCATTCATTAACAATCTGAGTGACATACATCCCAGCTTCTACTAGAAGAGCCTGCAAAACCTCACTAAGAAGGCTCTGCTAAGTGTATTTTTTCCTTGCAGTAGTTATGAAATCAGTGCTGGATTTTAGTTGTTTTAACGCTACATGCAGAAGTCACTGCAATTCAGTTCTCAATTCTCAATTCACTAACCATGGTGTACAAAATATGTCAAGCTCTGCTAATATTTCAGACCCCACATAATTTTGGGTCATGATGGCTGTACCTATCTACCAAATTATCAGAGGAAAGTAAGCAGAAGACTGTGCAGAGCCTTACACAGCAGAATGTACACAATGCCTTAATGAGAGTCCTCAAGAGGACAAGAAAGATCCCATCATAAGCACTGTTCATAGAATGCCAGCTGCAGTAAGAGGTCAAGGAAAAACTTTTTGACATCACTGTCTTTGTTGGTCAGCACCGATTTGCTGCTGACTGCATGGGTACCTTTGAGGGGGCCTCTATGCAGGTTTTGGCAGACACACAAAAGTCATTCATGGAATTAAATGCACAAAGTGAGAAACCTACATGTTCGCTCCACATGTCATCAACACCCTAACACCCCCAAAACCAATATGTGAAATCCAAACACGATCAACTTGTGATTTGCTATTGATCTGATTCTAAACAATAAGGTGTTTTTGTGTTGGGTAAATTAATCATATTTTATATTGCTTAATTGCTTTCTCCAATTTTACATTAAAGAGCCTTATTGGATATTGTGACCCACCCTGAAAGCTTCAAGTGAATTCATATTATTCTGAAAAAAAGAGCCAAACTATGGTTTGTGGCAAATTAGAAGTGAATGTCTGATTCCTCTCTTTCACACATGTAAAAGACAGAAGAAAAAAAGTAAGTGCCCGAGGCAGAAACTTGTAGTAGTTCATCCTTGTTTATTGTCACAAGGTGAAAGTTATATCTTGCTTTGGAAATTATTGTAAGAAAAACTAGGAGGCATAACTCAGACACTGGCAGGATTCACATGGTGTGGTAATGGCCAGATAGGTGGGAAACCTGCAAATCCTGCATCTATCAGGCCGCTATCCTGCCTCAAGGGAATGGAAGACACCATCAGAGATATTCATTGTGCAGAGCAGGAAAAATGCCACTTAGTTGGTGGCGTTTTCCTATCATCTTTCTACCCCACTATCCCATGTGGACTTAGCTTATGTGCTTTCTTTCTATCCTGCCTATTTTTGAAAGCACAGTCGATGCTTTCTAGGTAGAATATAGCAGGTAGAAACACAAAGCATGAGAATATTAGCATGCAAACAAGCAGGGGACATTCAAACAACACTCTACTGCTTTGGTATCTGGAACAAGTGTTCTGATCTAAGTGTAGTGGGATAAGAATTAAACTCTGCTTTTTCTATGAAGTTTAGCAAAATCCCAGTTCAATTCCTGAGTCCTTGTGCTATACAAGACCTTGCTGCAAAGTTATCCTTAGTTGCTGCGAATTTGAACAGAATTTCTTTCTTTTTTATATAGTATGAAGTACAATAAGTGTGAGAAAATAGTTGGCACAGGCTAAATATAACTTGCCCAAAGCCTGCTTGCTTAAGACATAGAAAAGTGTCTCATTTTAAAAATGTGTATTCAGTGGAAAGCTTTTCCCACATGCTGCAATTCAGGAGATTAAAAGCAAGATTAATGAAAGAGTGCAAGCTGAATTCAGTCTTTCTGCAAATTCTACAGAATGTGGAGAGTGAGCTTTGTTTTACTCTCCCTTCCCTGGGGGCTACTGAACTTTCACTGAGCTAGACAGTCTTTCTCAGAGAGTATTTTATTCTGATCTGCAAATGAACGCATTTTCTTACTGAGGGACATCCATTAATTACAGTGATGGTAAAGGGAGGTGATCCCCAGTTTGCTTCCTGAAGCTAATAGGAGATGCAGATTATGAGTTGTGTCTGTTTTATAACTCTCCTTCTACAAAAATAATGTAAACTTGCATAACAATATGCAGGGGTTGCAACGGGACTTTAACATTGACAAGTTGATTGTGTCACAATGTAATCGATTATTATTACACAATTAGGCCACAGACCAGACCATGGTGGTCTTCTTCTGGACCTCTGTCATTCATGCCTTAAGAATGGACCAGAAACATCTCACCTCTCCTAATATGTTCCATCTGCACATGACCAGACTAGGATGCCCAAAATGATGTCCTGGTCTAGTCTACCAGGAGACCTCTTTTTTTGAGCTCTACTGACCTATTGGGAGTAGTATACTGAACTATGAAGGCATGTTAATGACATGCCTTCATGGCTCAGTATATCATGAGGGACCCATTTAGGTGGTGCAACAAGGTGCACCTATGAAATGGGTTCCCCATGAGATATTGGCACAGGGGCTAACATGGAACAGGTCATCCCAATGCAGGTAAACTTGTCCAACACCAGGAGCAATCCATCCCACCTTGCTACAGATTGTTTATTTTGGTACAGGATGGTCTGCCCTTCTCTGGAATGGCCAAGAAAAGTGCAAATATAGTCCTCAAAAGATTATCCCATATGTAATGAAACACCTCCTTAATGCCATGAAATGTTGCTAACCTCTGTTACCTAGCGAGCATAATAAAGAACAATGACATGTAGACGGCACTCTTTTCTTAGGGTTCATTAAAATAAGTAATATTAAAAAAGAATGTAAGGGATATCCTAAAAAAAATTCATTACAGTGTTACCTGTCATCTAGTTCTTCTCTGCAAAAGGACATTTCTTTGGGGCAGAGCAATCCTCACTGTCAGGGGAAGCAGTGCTGTTAAGAGTTCCTTGCACGACAATCATCACATCCATAGCTTTGAAGAAATATACATATATATTGCTCCCTACTAGTTCTACTGTGAAAAATAACTATACCAACCTAATGACTGACACACTTTTAAGTAACTTAGGAGTATGTTGGGAGAACAAGGTCCTTTGTAATTTGTTGGATCTACATCCCTTGAAAGGTCCATTGGTCAACCACCAGTAACAGTTGCCAGTCAGCAGTTGCCAAAGGGACTTGAGAATATAAGCATGTGTTTTGTGGGGTCCAAAAAGTTTTTCATGCCTGAATAAAAGGCAGCATTTCCATTGGTTTCTAATGCCCCTCAGCTGGTCTTCAACTGGCTGTGTGATTGCTGCATAAGGTATTGTTTTGTTCATTCAAGAGATATTAATATTCCATATGAGGATTCCAGTTTGTTATAGACAGGTATCTCATAACTTTTGATGCTGGTAAGAAATTGGTAAGATTAAATTAGCATAAGAACATAAGAAGAGTCCAACTAGATGTAGCATACTGTCTGACACAGTGGGCCACCAATTGCTTCTGGGTATTTTCAAGTAGAAGACAAAGGCAAAACATTCACTTGCCCTCAACTCTCTATAAATGGCCTTTAGAGACATCCTGCCTGTCTTGCTGGCCTGGAGTTGGTACCTCCATTTCTAGTAGCCACTGATACACTTGTCCTTCATGAATTTATCTAACCCTTTCTTAAAGCTAGCCAGGCTGGTTGCTATCACCACCTCTTTTGGTGGTAAATTCCAACGACTTTCTTGGTGGGAAAAAAAAAGCCTTCCTCTTGTAGGTCTCCTCCTCCACTTCCTGGTTCTAGTGTTTCAGGATAGAAATTTTTTTCTCTATCCACTTTTTCCACACCATGCATGATTTTACATACTTCAATCAGGTCACCTCTTAAATGTTATCTTCCAAGGCTCAAGAGGCCTAGATTTAACAAGGGAAGTGTTCCAGCAATAAGACCTAGCAATAAGATCTAGAAACAGGACCAAGCCAGAGGCACTTGAGCACAGACTTCTTAAGACCAACAATTACCTTTTCAGGTGAAGCCTCACCCCCTCTACAGCTGGATCAATGGTACAGTTCTATACACTAGGCCAAAGGAAAATCTGTAATGCTCACTATTTTTTAGCAAAGAGGCAAGAGCTTAGATGCACTGTCTGAAGTGAGAGGGATGAAAGGCTTTGGATTTCAGACACTGTCAAAGCAAGTTGCAAATGTGGTGCTCTCCAAGGTCCTGCATTTTCATCTATTCCCTTAGGCATGCTCAGTTGGCTTCAGCATAAGGAAAAAAAAACAGGCAAAGGGAGCTGTCAGTTTTCCATGGGTGTGTCTACTGAAGGAGAGGGTGTGTCTCACAAAGAAGCGGACAAAGCAAGGGTTCTTTCTGGGGCCAACATGAAGCTAGATACTAAGAATAAATTCTTGTCACCCACCCATTTGACAATCTCTATCATTTACTTAATTCAAAGGTTCCTGCTACTCAGGTCTCCAGGTGATTTAGAACAAAACAATTTTGTTATTTTTCTGGATGTCCAAGATTTTGTTTTATCATCATAACACACTGTCCACATTCACTCTTGTCTTGGTTTATATTTTAACCTGACATGAATCTAGTCTGCTTGTTAGACATATTTTTATTTATCTACATTATCTTTCAAATTTGATAGACTATGATATTTGAAATGTCCATGAGAAAGCAAGGGAATTATCACATTAAACTTCTAGTTAGGCAGCTGTATAAGAAAGTAAATTAACCCAAAATGCAGGATGCTTGCAAAACAAAAACTGAATAATGCAAAGTAATTTGAATTGAGTTTTCAGGCTTGAAAAAAATAAAACAGACGTAGAATTACCTACTAAGGCCTGAGATTATATGGTAAGTCAGAGCAAACAGAAATGATTTTTGTGATTCAGAATTGCACTATTGCTGCTTTGTGAGATTATTGAAAAGAACAGCAAAATATAACAAGATATAAGTGAAATAAAATACCTAAGTTTAAATTAGTAAATTTTAATGCCTATTGACAACATATGTATCATAGAGTGAAAAGAAAAAGAAAAAGATCAATAGCATGCTAAAACAAAGATGTGGAATGTATGGCCATCCAGCTCTTACTGGGTTGCAATGTCTGTTAGACCAGCCAACATGATCAATAGGAATTTGTAGTCTTGAAAAGCCTTGAGTTCTCAACCCTGGTCTAAAACTACCAGCATTGTGTTACGGCATATACCATGGCCACATTTAAGGTTCTGAGCAACTTTTTCCATATGTAAAAACAATACAAAGTTTAATTAAAGAAATGCTTCTGATACAAATAACGAAAGTGAGCATTTTCCAAAAATTGCTCTGTGTGCGTGTTTTTAAATTCTAAAATGCTTTTCTACAGTCTGCTTAATATTTTAAAATATCACAATTAACAGCACAATCCTACGGTCCTTGGCAGAGGCATACATGATGTTGCATCTTGACCCTCTTCGGGTTGTTGCTATTGATGCATACATACATACATACATATATACATACATACATACATACATACATACATACATACATACATACATACATGCAAATCATTACTATCCACTATAAAGCTGATGAAGCTCTGCAGGCAACATCATACTGTAACGCTGGCCCAGAAAGGGTCATAGAGATGTGGCTGACCAATGGGGGGGGGCAAAGAGAATGTCTACAGGAGCCCCCTGCAATGGTCATCACCCTTGCCAAAACTGACATTCCACATCACCTCTCCAGCCAGCAGATTTGGAAATTAGGATTATCCTATTAACCTGTCATTCTTACACAAATAATGAATTAAAACAGATACAAAACGTAGCACACTGTATTTCTGTTCCAACACTGACCATGACTAAAAAGTATCTATATTTAAATCATTTGAAGGCGTGCAATGAACAAAGGCTGTTAAATTCTCATTCTTGCAACATTGCATTGAAAAAAATTCTGAACAAAAGCTTAAAGAAAAGCTGGTTATGGCATAAAAGCAAGACTTTTACTTATAAGCTTCTTGGCTTTTTTTTTTCATCAGCGATTTCTGTGAAACACAAAGGCTTTAAAAACCTATTCTGTGCAAGGGAAATTTATGTTAGCATATTGCTTGGGGGAAAAAAAGCATTGATAGGAAATCATTTCACAAAGACACAGCAGTGGGAAATCACTTGAAATGTTGATCAATGGTATCTTAGGTCTTCTGAAAAGGGAATAAAGCTGGCAGCAGTGGAACATAATTAACTCCATTGTGAGGTCTACATCCCAAACTCCAAAGCGTTCACAAGTGCAGCCAATAGGAAATTCTACAACCAATGCCTAGATGCTATGCAAGGCATCTATTTAAGAATCAAGAAGCACAAGACATTTCTAACATGCCTTCAATTCTGCATCCCTTTCCCAGATAGGAATTCGTTACTCTTGGGGTGACTCACTGTTTGGATTAAGTTGGCAGGAAGCTATGGATGCTCCTTTAGCCTGGAAGCTATGGATGCTCCTTTAGTCTGGAAGCAATTGCTATGGCCATCCAATTAATCAGGGGCACAGAAACTTGGGCCAGTGGCAGTCAATGAGTTGCAAGCACTGAAGGCAAAGATGGAAAGGAAGTGTCTTAGGGTTTTTTTAGGTTCTGCATGGCACCCTTTTTCTGCATTCATAGATGGGTAATCCTTTGAAATGGGTACCCAGAAGCAGCCTTGTGTGACTGCACCCTTTCTGTCTTCCACATTTCTACCAAACTGTAAACTGTAAACTCTAAATACAGAGAATAAGCATTATGTAGAGCGACTCTATCAGTCATAGTGAAAACACACTTATGGACGCTCATATTTTTTTGCGGAGGGAACTCTTCAGGCTTCAGATGACCAGGCAAGACTAAATGAGGATATCAAAATGGGGTACGTTGGGTGGGCATGGCTTGATTGTCTTAGATCACACAGTAGGAATCACATGAATTTAAACATTCAAATAGGAATAGAGTAGGGGAACTCCACTCTTTGAATATGCACTATTCTTTCTGGGCACACACAAAAAGGATTATTTACAATTAA
This sequence comes from Aspidoscelis marmoratus, assembly GCA_014337955.1. Lineage (NCBI taxonomy): Eukaryota > Metazoa > Chordata > Lepidosauria > Squamata > Teiidae > Aspidoscelis > Aspidoscelis marmoratus. The sequence continues at coordinate 70,530,447 of MTQE01001134.1, read as the reverse complement.
ACTTTGTATTCCATTTTGATTTGGGCTGATTCTGAAATACATCTCAAATTGCTTGCTCTTCCAGCTTCCACATGGCCTGCTCTCCCTTTCTTTTACTCCACTGTTTGGGTGCCTCTCATTTCCACTTACCTTCATTTAAGGGAATTGGTGACTCCCCCGTGGCAGCCTCACCTTCCCCAATCTGGGTTCTGGCACGCAAGTTGAATCTATAGCGTGATATGGGGTCCGTCCTCTGGAGCAAAAACTTTGTCTGATTAGGAGAGAAGTTTTCTACCAATGTTCTGCCACTTTTGGTCCCGTTAACTGGAGAGAGAGGCAAGCTGTGTAGGCTTCAGTCTTGATTTGAAAAACATGCTAAACTATACATTTTACCACGTGTGATCCTAGGATAGTACTTAACAGAAGCACTGACTTTTAAAAACAAATTAGACTACTTAGTTTTTAGTGGGTTACTTAGAAAAGCCAAAAAGAAAAAAAAGAGGGAATGTTAAATGATTATCCTTACAAAACTTTTAACTCTAATGCAACTCCAGGTTAATGCACCAGGTTAAATTTACTGCAACTTTCAAATAATTTTTATGACTGAGCACACTTTTTTAGTTATTCTTTGGATAAGAAGGACAATCCCCATGCATTTGATAACAGTTAGAGGCAGAAAGATTTATGAAGGGGATACACATTTGGTTAAACTGATCTGTTTTAAAAAGGGGAAAGTTGTGGGATTTTAAAGTTAGTTCTTACAGATGCCTCTGCCCCTATTCTGCAATATTTAAACTGGAAGTAGATATTTCTGCCATGAAATGTTTGTCCAGATACTAACCCACACAAAGTACCACTGTATTAAGCTATTAATTAATTAATTATTTTTAAAAAAGAGTGGGACATACAGGCTTGATATCTAAGAGTGTATCCAGTAAGAATGCCATTTGGGTGTTCTGGGTGCTCCCATTCCAAAGTGATGATTTCCAGGTTTGGCTGGCGGATTCTGAAATACCTTGGGGTACTGGGCACTTTAGGGAAAGATCCAGGAGAGAAAAGGGAAAAGGGAGAAGATACATATATGAAAAGTTAAAAATCCAGGTGCCTCGAAATTATATAAATATTGGATGCTGCTGACACAAGAACCCAAAAGAAAGAGCCATAAAATATTGCATGCCGTTGCAACACAATCATGCCTGCATCTTCATCAATGGGCACCTATGCCCCCGTTTCATATTAATGCATACATAAATCCAAAAGATTTAATCACAGAGTGCGGCTGTTGTCTGTGTGGCAGGATGCTGCCCCCTAGTGATCCAAAACAAACTTGGCTATTATCTTGCTGCAATTTATGTTAAATTTTGAAACCACCATTGTTATAATTTTGATAACAACTATAGTATACAGTTACACTGCTAAACTGGATTTTATCATTTCATCCCTTCTAAATGAAATATGGTCTGCTTCTTTTCATCAAAAGCTAAAGCCTTATAATCATAACCAGTAATATTTGCTAGACTCAAAGCATAACATCTGTTTTAAATGGGAATTAAAATACAGTATTTACTTTTCAGCAACCCAGGCCACATTTTATTTGTCAGATGCTTGATATAACCAAAGCCAATCCTTTTTAAAAAGTCCTACTGATTTACATGGGAGAGTAAAGCAGCTACAATTCTCATGCAAGCTGCTAACTGAGCATAATCTATAGGAAAAATGTTTGATGCCCTTACTGAGGGTCCAGAAAAAGCTTGCTTCCTAGATAGATTCTTTATGTATTTCCAAAAATAAAAAGAAAGCAAAATCTATTTGTCAAGGACAAATAGTGCCTTTTACAGGGACTTCTCTTGATATTTCTTCTCAAATTGCAGATCATGAACTCCTTAGGTTACTAGTAAAATAGAGCAAGACATATTGCAAAATGACAGGCAATAAAATGGGAGGATATGTGTGGAGGGGGTAAGAGCTCAACACTGGTGTGATGTGCAGGCTTTGTTCTCCACAAGCCACATTTCGGTGTAAAGAGCATGAAAACATAGCTTGTGAAGAGCACTGGTGGATCCATGCTGGCACACTAAGCCCCCACTCGTTCCACGTCACTGGCCGGCTTCAGTCTTTTTTCTTTTCAAGGTTTTATGAAAGGGGTGTGTGTGCGTGCACATACCCCCATGATTTTAAAATCATTTCAGCACATCGAGGTATTGCAGAGTTTCAGAACCCCTAAAGAAGGGGGTTATCTTTGTAGCTGCATTTCCCATGCTTGTTCCATTTTATAGCAGTTTTGGATCTTGTGTGCATGTAGACTGACAGCCACCACTAAGGGCCCTGATGTACCTCTTTCCTCAATAGATATTTAGGAACTATATCATCTTCTTATGTGACCCACCTCTGCAATGTCCTACTGAATGCAATAAAATAAAATAAATAAAATAAAAAGCACAACCTGATGCAATTCCTCTTCCAGCCCTTCCCCGCCTTTTTAGTGGTTGATAAAAAGTCCAAACTTGAAATAAAACAAGTCACCTCTTTCCATAAATATAAAGATGAAAAGAAATGCAAATTTTGAATGATGCAAGGAATAAAGTGGTAGTAATTCCAAAGATAGTGGACCATTTGAGCAAGTGTCCAGATAAAGTAAGTGCTCTCGCTTTTTAAATAAAACCTCGGTTGAGAGTTGAGTATCCTGGGACTATGCTGGGATTGCCATGGGCATGGATCAGTTGGACAGGATCCGCACAGGTGAAGTGCAGAAAGCCCCACTGTTCCCTGTGATGCATATGAAGTACGAAGCAAAAGTAAGATTTTTTAGTGTAGCTGAAATAAAACCAAAAATTTATTTTCCAAAAGACAAAAGCAGAATAAAGTCGTAGCAGAAGCACTCGGGTGCATCTACTGTGCAGTTATTCTGTAGTTTCATGAATCCCTGAGAACTACAAAAGACTCTGACATCTATCATACGATCTATTAAGATGACAACTTTAAACGTTCAAGAGCTTTCACTGGTAGTTATGAGAAGCCATGAAAAACTATTGATCCAGTAGTGAAAGCAAATACTGGCAGAATTTTCAGGCTTACATTAACATCTCTCCTTGTATTTCATAAGACCTGGAAGGAAGGTGAAGGAAGTTCAGTTGGTTTATATAGATTACTGCCTTGCGTGACAATGACAATTATTTTTCTAATGTTATAGAAGGAAAAGGACATATTTGACAATATATAGCAGACGCAAAACAGAACTAGAAAGAAAGGCTGATGCCATAAATCACCACACCATGTGCTGCTTTCTTCACACATTTTCAATTATTTCTGCTTATACTAATTCATCTGTCTATTACATTACTTAAAAGCTATAACAATACTAGTAACAACAACAATCATCCCAGGGCAAAATGGATTCCCAGCATGATTGTTCAAAGGGTCAGGATCCAATGTACTGAACATGATGCTTCTCCACAACTCAGAAGGACACAGAACAATGTTGGGGGAAGCTAATCTAGGCTAACCCTACTTTCAAGGGAAGGTGAACATGTTGGCTTGTTACAGCTTTTATGCACTTATCTTGCCTTCTTCTGGGCCAAGAGGGTCTGGACAAATGAGGTCTGCTGGTTTGGAACATGGCAAAGCATGGTCCGGAACCATGCTTGTGGATGATGGCACTGGTCCAGACCAGCCCCTGCATGAGTCCCAAAACTGGTCAAGGTTTGGGGCCAGCCTCTGAGTGCTCTGAAGAGCTAGGAACAAAAATTCCTAGACTCAGAGCCATCAGGGTCCCATTTCACCACTAAACTTTAGTGCACAACTGAATTGGGTCTCCAGGTATATTGGAAAACAGAGGCATGCCTTTTATATGCCTCTGTGATCCAGACTGGTCTGAGCTGGTATACTGGTAGTCCTATTACATCAGGTCTACTGGTGATCCAGATCAAGGACCTCTTGATCTGGATGATACTCCATCTAACATGTAGACTGATAGGGTCTAGAAGAGTACTAACTATGAGGGCTCATATTCTGGAACAAAAGGTAAGTGCTGAAAGGCCCTAAGGTTCAGTCTACAGAATTTCACCTAACCTTCACATTTTACACACAAAGGGAAAGAACAGGAAACCTAGGGATGTATTATCCAGGAACATACCTCCTTCAGGTGTTGTGAATTCCAAAATTTCACTTCGAGGCCCATCTCCTCTCCCGTTGGCTACAACCATCTCCATCTTGTAGTTGCTATAAGGAAACAGCCGGGACACTATGCCCCGAGTCCGGTCTCCAACAAAACCCACAGACTGCCTTTTCTTAGAGACCCATAGATTCTTCAGCAAGCTACTTTCTCTCCAGAAGTACGCCTTCAAGAAACATGCAAGGCAAGTTTCCTACTTAAGTGTTATACTGGATTTCAAGAACAAAATCACATTTGTTTTTTCTCTCAAACAAGGATTAGTTCACCACAACAATTCCAAGAGAAAGTAGGAAACCAGTATTATTATTGTTCATTGTAAAGAGCAAGGCATGTGGAAGAAGAAAGCCTTGGCCCAAATCAAATAGAAAGGTAAGAATTACCACCTAAAGAAAGACCAGGCTTTTGATCTTCATGCTGTGCTCTCATTCTACCTCTCACTAGTTGGTTAGTTATTTAGCAATGAAAGTTTAATTTTTCCAGGTTCACTCAGACACATTAGAAGAAAACACAAATTCCAAAGTTACCACTACATAAAGGCTGAAAACCAGAAGCAAAAATGCAACCTATGACCTACAAACTATATCCTACCCGCCCGCCCCCCACCCAAATGCTAGAATTTAATTTTCTTTGATTCTTAAGAGTATTGAAAAACAAGATTTTGCTGCTGGTTTTGATGGTTTTATTTCCTGTTTGGAAAGACAGAAAATGGGAAAAAGAAAAAAGAGAGAGAAAAAATCTTGAGATTTCTGTTTCTTTTTTTAAAAAAACAGAGATGCTCTTAGCTCTCTGTTGAATTCTCCCTACATCATCCAAACACTGCATATATAGATTAATAGTCCATGCCAAATATACAGAGGGAATGACTCAGATGTCAGAGAAAACTGTTTGAGGAACTGCGTGTCTTAGTCACGTCATTTTTTATTTTTTATAATAATAAAAAAGATCGTCATTGTTATCACCAAGATATCAGCTTCTACTGATCTACCCTTTTGCCAAACTAACCAAAAATTAATTGTGAATAATTATGGATGGTTAGATTCTAGAATATATATTTAAGCTTTTGTTGACTAAGGCCATGGTCACACCTTCACTTTAATCCTTCTTCAGTCCATCTTTGGACCGCAGAACTCACACCTTTTTAGTCCTATCTGTTTTACTTGTTGATTTCCTCCCTTCAATCGTACTTTCCTGAGTCCTGATTTTTACAGGTCTCAAGTCATTGCAGAATGTTAATCCATTTTCATTTTTTTGGTGTGATCAGCGAAGAGGACTAAAGGGAACTTAACTGTATTATAGAGTATAGATACTTGCATATGAATATGTCACAGAGGGTGTTGTGATGGTGGGCAGAGATGGAGATCTAAAAAAGTCTTGTAAAGGAGTTTCAAGGATGGGGAGAGAAAGGTGTGAGCATAGCGACCCAAACTGAGGATGAAACTGAGGAAAGATATAGGGTATTGAGTATGATCAGAGTTAGTGCATTTTGAGTCCAGCTTCTTAACAAGACAATTTTAGCAAAGTGTGACCAAGGCCTACGAAGAGACATATTATTTTGTGTACTCTGGATCACAACAAGCATCCATGACCTATCCTGCTTGTAGGGATGCACACAAGTCGTTTTTTTTTTAATTCAATTTGTACTGAACCGTATCGAATCGAATGCAAGAAAATTTGTATTCATTTGAATAGATCCCCTTTGAATGTGGTAGGATTCATATTCGATACAAATGTTCAATCCCATATGAATCCAATACAAATCCCATAGGAAGCTTCATACAAATGCATCAAAACATTCGATTCAAATTTGAATGTCAGTCTTCAAATGTGCCAACATTAGATTCAAAT
>MTQE01001134.1:70508003-70523081 GCA_014337955.1 Aspidoscelis marmoratus | reverse complement strand
AATAATAATAATAATAATAATAATAATAATAATAATAATAATACACTTCACTATGTCTCTTAGTTTTATAGATTAGGAGTAAACAAACAATTCTTAATTTAATTCCACCCTCCAGTTACCAATATGACTTTACATGGAGACAGACCATAGATTTTGACTTTATCCAGATCATGGCTGGATGCAGCCAACATCAGGGGCAGGAGGTGAGAGGCACAGCAGATGCTGTACACCACATGGTGTCTTGTAGCCCCCAGAAACCTCACTGCTATTGAGATCTCCTGTCATAATGATGGAATTCCTGCATGGGTCACTCCTGCAAATGGCTCTGGAATCAACTATTTTTGGTCCTTTGCAAAAGCAGCCTGGGAAGAGATGGGCTTGCAAGGCATCTCCTTTACCCCCTGTATGCCTCCGAGCCCCAAGAGTTTCTCAGACAGGTCTGTGAGTTGAATTACAGGTCAGCTGCACCAACTCAAGGACAAGTTGAGGGTGGGACCATGTCCTTTTCAAGTCCTGGGGTGACTGGAGGTAGGAATATAAAGCATCCACGTGAACATAGTTTTATGGTAAGACAGTGATGCGACAAAGTTATGACACAGCTGCCTGCATCCTAATTTCTTCCTTTATTACAGTATCCAAACACTTCTGCAGGTCTATGAAACATCATTAGAACTTTTTAATGAATGGCAGGAGATGAGCTGATGCTGTCATGACCAGCAAAGCCAGTTGGGTGGTCTGTTTTATTACATGAAGAAAACATCTACACAACTTCCAGTGTGTACATATCTTTATTCCACGAGGAAGAATGAAGTTTAATCCCCCCAATTGTATGCTTCACACATCTTACATCAAAAATGAAAAGTACCCAGGACAAAAGGGGTAAGCCAGAATGAGGATTAAGAAATTGCATGTAAAAATGGGAGAATTCAAAGGATGGATCTGACAAGGCAATAAAGGTGGGAGTAAGGTGGTGCAGTGCATGACTCTGAAGTCAAAGCTGAAATCTAGGTCAGGTTGTCGCTGAAGAACCTGAACTAGTCAGTGGAAGGTTAGGAGTACAGAGGAAACAAATGAGAGGACATCTGCGCTTGGTTGTAGTGCTGCCCTCATGATGTCACAGCCTTGGCATTTTTACAAGCATAGCATCAGAACACCCAATCATATTGCCAGGACACAGTGTAATACTTTTAAGACAGATTTCAACCTGGCAATGGAGGCCTGTCTGCCACTCCATGCATTGAGGACTGTTACACCATGAACAGGGAAATACAGATTTGGACAGGGATGATCTCATTTTCACCTTCATCCCTCCCCTTGTGCCTAGATGCAATTTAAGTCTGAATAGCAAAGACGTGAAAGCAGGAAGCTGTACAAGAGCTGTAAATCACTAGGTCCTAGGATAGAGGATGCCTCCGTAACCTAGCTGGCATGGGAAAGCAACAAGTTTACTGGCAAGTGAGTCACAGACTAGGAGCCTAAGATATGGTCTATCAGAAAAACTATGGCAGAAGCTTATGAGAAAAAACATTGGAACAGCATATAGATCAAATTAGAGGATTTTTAAAATACTTGCATTCATTTAATATGTTCATTCAGATAACTAATTCACTTGCACTTACCTTGTTTCAATTAAAGCAAATGCCTCTGTTCTAGTTCAAAAATCATATGATGATTCTAATCTCACACTTACAAGCCTGGTTCAGTGGCGAGTATAAACAAGGATACAAAATGTTACTAGAGGAACTAACCTGGTAAGATGGAATGAATGCTGTGTGGAAGCCATCCATCCAGATCTTAACCAAAATAGTACCAGTAAGTAGTTAAGAGTTTAAAAGGAAGAATCTTACAGCCTGTTCACACTTAGCTTCCTGGAGGAGCTCCATATGCCACACCACTGCTACCATTTGGGAATGTCTGGGACCTTCCTCCAGCTTTCCTAATCATCGGGAGCACCTGGTGAGATCCTGATCCACAGTGTTTGCTCCCTCTTCTGGGTAAGAACCCTGCAAATAGGCAGTGTGGCCACAGCTGCACAACTGTGCACCGTGGACAATTTGCCATGGAAACATTCTGGTGCAAGCTGGATGTTGCCGCAGCCACTTCTGCAGTGATCTAGCCCACCTGGGCTGCTCCATCTGCACTTTAAGTGCTGATGATCCAATTGGAGAGTGCACCAGCATTTGAAGTGTATATGCTTCCCTCTGCGCCTGATCTTCACCTCAGTGGGATAGTATTGTTATATCATCCCACTGAGTTAAGTGTGAACAGGCCATTAACCCGCAAGGATTCACTGTTTTAACACCTACAGTGTTGTCTGGCATTGTTATGTTGCTGCTTCTGAAAGTGCTTAGAGTTGGGCTGAGGTTGGCTGCTGGGAATTCTGAAAATGAAACAACAACAACAACAACACAACCCTGACATCTCTGTTTAGTACGGAAGTTCTTAAGAAAACTTCTCTCCTTCATTTAAGAAGAAGTTGTTCTTATTGTACTTAATGTACTACTGCACTTAACAGTGGCTTCTTACTGTTGAAATTTTTTAATTGCACATTCTCTTTTCTTTGAATAGGCAATTTTATTTTCTTTGAATAGGAGGGAAGTTACCCAGCAGGCTTTCAAGACCAGATGGAAGCTTATGGTACTACATACATCGTGGGGGTGGTCACAGAAAAAATGCTTGATGCAATTGCACTTTCCCTGGGGACAGGCTATGATGCTCAGTTCAATGGGGGAAGGTCACAGCTGTTGCTGCAAAGGGTTTTCTGCGATAAGAGTATAGTGTGCTGCAGCTACCTATGGGCTGGTTGATTTGCTCTTTCAATCTTTTTATCCAGAGTGACAATGAAGGTGAGGGAAGAACACAGCAAAAAGAAATAGAGTTAGTAAAAGATAAATCAAGTGAACACACAAGTCTCTGGGTATTGAAAATGAGTTACAGTTTGCAGAGAGGAGTTGTAAGCTTATTCTTTTAAACAAGGCACAGTCTGCTTCTTTAAACAGACTTCTTAACTGGGGAATAGGGAAACATTATTACTATTATTCCCTTAAATTATCTAGGCACTGAGAAATCATAGCTGGTTATAATTTGTGTTACATTCCCCTCCTAAACACTATTTGTTAACCTACAGAGCTTTCAGGTATAGCTATAGATTAACTGTATACTTTCATTTTTTTTCTGGTTTCGTGGAACAGTGATGAAGTATTCCACAAATTAAAGTAATTCCATCAATGGTTGTGTCAATTTACCCATTCTAATCTGCACCAAAGTACCTCAGTTTCTAAAATCAATGAAGCAAAACATCAGTCATGGACCAGGTTCTGGATGGCTTCCACTATCTATGGCTGTGATGAAACTAGGGATGTGCACGAATATTTGAAATATTTATTATTCGGACGAATTCAGGTGTTCGTATACAAATTCTAAGTCCAGACATTCATTTTTAAATATTCGTACAAATACCAATATTTTGAGTTATTTGTACGAATAATTTGGCCATTCGTATGTGTACGTATCCGCATGCATTGCAAACCGGGATGCTTATGGATGTATGAGATTCATATCATTGGATACGTATTGAATACTAGAACAAATAGATATGAATGTATTCATATCAGTTTGAATGTCCAGACATTCATTTTTCTTTTATTTGTACGAATTTGGATATTTGAATATTCAATTTGAATTGAATCAAATATCGAAATTTGCATTCGTGCACACCGCTAGATGAGACACAGCAAAGAAAGAAAGAAAGAAAGAAAGAAAGAAAGAAAGAAAGAAAGAAAGAAAGAAAGAAAGAAAGAAAGAAAGAAAGAAAGAAAGAAAGAAAGACCCTCTAAGGCACCTCAGATATGGTTTTGAGGTGGGATTATTCACACACCAGTCTGTCCTTTTCTCCTTTCATGAAAATTCTGCACTAGAAAAGATGGATCAGAGTTGAATATTCTTAAGCCCCCTACTGAACCTCGTGTGAATTGAAATAGTATCTCTCCCTCATCTCTCTTTCACGCTCAGATACCTAATTAAAAAGAACAGGAATAGGGATTGTAATATGTCACCTGAATTTTGAATATATTCATAAATCTAGATCATATGCGGAAACTGCCATTTACACAGCCATTCTAATAGTATTGTTTTCTGATATCAGGTTATGGAACAAGTATGCAGCTTTTATCTGGTAGGTTAAAACATGGAAATATTTGGAGACCTGGAGCAATGAAGAACCATTACACTGGAAATGACTGAGTTTTGTCTCCTACTTCACAAGAACTTTAGATGAAGCATTTCCACCAGATGACTGCCCAGATCCTACTTAAATTACATCCAGCAAAGGAAACCCCATCCCTCTCTTCTTAGTTGACTCCAGAATGACTTTCTCCAAAACAGTATGAGACCAGCTAAAGTATTTTGAAGCTGGGAAATACAAAAGTACCATACTAAACCAAGATAGAAAAGAAGCAATTAAAGATACTGCATTACATTATGGGGGTTAGGTTAATGCTGGGTTCTGTTCTCCTAACATTCCTGTGACACTGACGAGGTTAAGAAAATGTGTTACCCATGCAAAAGCAAGAGCCATAATGAAACAGTGGTTTAAACTGGAGGGTTCACATAGGTTGTAGACATCACACCGTATTGTCTCTTCTAGTTATTCTAAGTGGTTTTGGGTTATTTATATCATTAGCATTTTATCTAACTAATCTTAAACAGCCAGTGCTGCCTTAACTACACATAGGCAAGATCTGCACAGTGCCTATATGCCACTTGAATGCGCCACAAAGCTGCAGTCTTCATGACACTGTCCCCTCATTGCATGGAAGATCTGCATGGACACTACGTTCTTTCCTTATCATATCAGCACAAGTGCCATTAGAGTGCTTCAACAGCAGAGCTCTTGGAAAAGCCCTCAGAAGCTTCTCATCACTCTCCCCTTTTGCTGGTGGCCCTACCACTACTGCCACTGCCACTCAAGGGGATGCATTCATCCCCTCTGCAGTGCTCCAGGTGCTCAAACATAGGACCTGTGGGGCTATTTTCTGAGTTTGAAGATACCCCACTTATCGACACTGAAAACTGATTTTCAAGCTCGACGAGGGGAAGAGGTAGTGTGGAAACAGCATGCCTCCAGTGAAGAATAATGCTAACAGCACAGTGCTATTCTTGAATCAAGAAGATGGAAGGTGTGGTTCTCGTAGGAGTTTCTCCTGTCCTGTGTGGATTCTGCCATCGTTTGTTCAAATCTGAAGTCAATTCCACATTAATGAAAACAGAAGTGACAAATGATCCCTGAACACTGAGAAGGCATACTCATTATATTACTTACTATTCTTTCAGCTTTCTTTTTAAAGGAAATTATTTTGATTATACTTGTATATGGTTTATGTGGACTTTCTGCAGGCACAATTTAATATATGTTGTTACCTTCTTTGACCACCTTTCCCACCTTGATCATCTTACCCTCCTTGACCATCAGAGCAATCCTGACATGGGATCTGGTGGGGTATAAGAGGTTATGTTATTGCCAGTTGCCCTTGGATGCTCTGCATGAGGGCTGAAGAAACTAGGAGTGAGGATTCTCCAGTTGCTGATACAAGGCCCTTAAGACCTGCTGACATTTATTACTACTGGAAGTAACAGATATACCAGAATTGGGAGAAAGGTAGTTTTCACAGGGTATATGATCCACCGTATTCCAATAGAGCAGAATCCAGTTGTGCCCAAGTTATTTTAAGGTACCTTACTTCTTTTAAAAAAAATTATTGCTGGTTTCAGGGGTGGCAGCTGCCACCTAATACAGCTCAAATAAAACACTCTGTAAATGCTGCCCCTATTGCCCCCCTCTCTACTGGAAGACAAAATATTTTCAATAATAAACAAACAGATAGAAGATTGAACCATACATAGGTAGAGTAATTCATACAGGCCAGGGAGCACCTAAGATACTATTGAGCATTATTACCAGATTCTTCTGCTCTCTAGAATCAGCTGTGGCTGCCTCCAGAGAGAGGTCAACCCCCCCTCCCCAATTATTAAGTGGCATTCTGGAATAAACCCAGTCTAGATTTACTGCATTTTGCCCAAACTGCCAGGCAACAGTGGAGAGCAAGTAGATGAACTTACCTGTCTGGATATGGTGCTCCTGCCATTGGTGCACCACTTACATCTGGGTATTTCAAAGTCTGAACTACTCAGAAGTGTGCAATTGCCACCATTTTGGGGTTCTGCACATGTACGATGACCATCTCCAAAATAGCAGCTCTTGGGAAAAAGTGGATGGAGAGTACTTTTTCTTGCTATAGCAATACCACGGGATCTTGCCCCCCAATCCCAGGGTTATGTTGAGATTGCTAAGGACATATCTGGCAATCCCAACATAGCCCCAGGATAGTAGTGGATTTTACGGTCTGTCTGGAGAAGCCTGTAAATGTCTATGGCATTCAAATTTTGACTTTCTTTTAAAAAGAGCTGGCCATGACAATTTCTGGCCATGACAAGATTGCTCTTGAAGGACAGGAGCAGAGTCTGCTTTTTTGTACCCCATACTTACAATGACTATGAAAATACTCACAATCTTCCCCTGAATAGCCAATAACGATGTCCGGCTCTGGAGCAATCCCATAGTCATTCTTTGCCTGCACTTTGATCTCGTAGGGCGTATAGATGGGTGTCTGTGTCACAGTATACTGGCTGACATCACCTTTTACAGTTCTGTTGTTCCAGCTCTCCCGTGTATCTCTCCTCCGCCATTTGACAATGTACTTCAGGTTGGGACCATAAACTTGGGTTGCATTCAGTGGCTTGAAGGATACATAAACATTAAGAAGATCCTTAATCTTTTTTACTTTGAATATTCACAGCTACTTCCATCTTCCACCAACATCTTCACAGTATATATGTGACTTCTGCACACGCAGAAACACATTCCAGAGTAAAGCTAATTGGAGCTAACAAGCATAATGTGGTATAAATGTCCATATATTTGACTCTTCTTCCACAGATACATTAAATATTATCTTTATTTGGTGAATTTTTCCTCTCTGTGTACATCTACAATTAACTGGCACACAGATGCAGACAATGTAAATGTGCAGCGCATAGTTAAACACTCATAATGCAATATATATGAAGGTAAAGATGTTCTTAAGTAGGGTTCCACTTCCGGTGCTTACATGGAGATGACAATATGGAAATGGTTTGTCATTACCCTTTGGAATAGTTTGTCACATACAGTACCTATGTAGACCCATGTGTGCATCAAATCTAACCAAAATGGTCTTTTACCATCTACGCTACTACCATCTTATCTACGCATCTTATGGGACCAACTTTACAGGATTATTATTTTCAAGCTTTTCTTTCTCTTTATACTCATGTGGATCAGTATCAAAGTGTAGACAAACACACACATGCCTGTAAATACATTGCCCCTAGATATCAACTAAATATAATGCCTAATGTACTGTCAAAATGGACTTTAGACCACAGAGGCTGGTGAAGAAAAGGCAGTATAGAAATGCTATGAATGAATGAGTGAACGAATGAACAAATGAATAAATATTAAGTGTTTAGTTCTTTGGAGATACTGCTGAGAAGATCCTCTCCTATGTATCTAACATGGTAGTCAGACACAGAGAAGAGTGTTTTTCAAAGACCTCCTAAGAGGGAAGATGTTTTCAGTAAGAACTGGAACCAGAAATAGGAAAGGCTTCAAAGAAACAGGAAATTAGTAATCACTGTTTTATTGTCAGGGTTCTTATTAAAACTTTAGTTCCAGTACTCTCTATCAAGTTCTCTGACAGTACTCAAAGGTAATTCCATGGAAAGTGCACTGCAGTAACCCATGTAGAGGTGTCATAGCCCTGAGTTTGGGGCAATCAAAGGGAAGACTTCAGGCAAGAAAGTCTAACAGAAAGAGCTCTAGAACTGCCAGATCTGTTACGCTATTCCAACAGAAAAAGAGCCGTAGGGCCCAAAACTGTTTTATACAAGGAGGAGCCTACACCTGCCCTCTGAGTTCAGGACATCCTCTCAAGACTGTCTACACAGTATGAGTGTGATTCATTGCTGCGAGCTTATATTGAAAGGCAGCCAAGCCAGTTGCTGGAGAAAAAAGGCATAATGCTTTCTAGGCTGCATTTAAATGCAGCTTAAAGGATGAATTTTGCCCCCCCTTTTCACTGGATTTTATTCCAAGCTATGTTTCAGAATAGAAGCATGCCCCACACACCACTCTGAAGCTTACTTTTTAAAAGGTAAAGGGTATCCGTGAAGGCTTGGCGTAGTGGCAGTAGCAGTGGCAGTAATGGGGAGGTACTTGGGTGTTGTCAAAAGGGGTGTGATTGTCCAGGGAGGTATCAGGGTGGGGGCGGGGTTTGGTCTTTCCCTGCTGTCTGCCCTCCATGTCACTGCTGAGCCTGGATGTCAGCCCTTTGCCTGGATCCATTTCTGGCTGAGACTCAGTGCTGGGATTATTCAATTCCAGGATAGTCCTACTGGAGGCAGGAAAGTTCTCAGAAAATGCACGTTGGCCTCTGGTCTCTGATGACTTTAAAGATTGTTTCTATGCTTCTTAAACATATGGTGTGACCACAGACAACAATGGTTTTGTTTTAGGTTACTAACAGCCAAGAATCTAGAGTAAAGGTGTGCATATAAAAGTGGGTTCAATTCCCAATGTAAATGTTTTTTTTAAGCAGATGTGGGATTTTTCTACTTTTCTTTTTCTGTTTCACCTAAAAATGTCCTGGGCAAACTGTACATTTTTCTCTTTGGCTTAATGATGGTCCTCCTTCTGTGCTATCATTTCTTCATTAAGTCACTAAAAACCTTTGCAGCAAAAAATACGGGGTATAAATTATTTGCCAAAAGAAAAAGAAGTTATTGCCTTTTAACTTACCGTCCATGATATAACCATGTTATTCTTTGCTGACCCAGCTCCTTTAACTCCTGTGGGGTTAAATTCTGGACCTGCAATAAATCAAAGCATATTCTCTTTAGAAAAAGCACTGGCCTTCCCCCCACCTTTTTTTGCAAACCATGCTATACGGAACCCCCTCTTTAAAGACAGAAATCTAGGAAGACACATTTAGGAGGACCACGGATTTTGAATTAGAATAGAACAAAAAGCCCCAAGAACAGCACTGTGTGCTGCCTGCAGAAAAAGAACACTACCAATATAGAGTAATACCAAAGGCACTGTGCAAACTATTTTTAAAAAGTTATTGTGACCCTGAGTAGGACTGAAACTTTTAACTGCCTGAAAAAAACATAACACAACATGGCATTTGAGAGAAAAATAATCCCCCCTCCCTAGTTCAAAGGCCAGGTTTTATAAGAAATAACAGTAGTAAAACATGCTAGGATTTTTTTAAAAAAACAAACTATTTTTCATTCAAGTCAATGTTTGGGAAGTTCCCCTCACACTAATTAAGGGACAATGATTTGCATAAATAATAAATCAGGATACTTCACTGATAATGAAACAAAAACCAAAGGTGAATGGAACCACAGCCCAAAGCAGTCACATTTCCCCCCTACAATAGCAAATATCTCTTCATCCTGATCCATTTTGCCTTCTTTTTGTGGTCCCATCCATTAACAAAGGACACAAACTGATAGGCTTTGCTTGTTTTGTGTTGCTATATGCCATCCTCATTCATTGACTAATGGACCGATTCATGCTTTTCAAAATGAATAAAAGCTGCCTTTTAGAGATTCTACAGGCTAACAACCAAAACTGTGATCAGACATGGTAAAGGAGCCATTACCGGGGTGAATTTGAGGCTCAAGGAACAGACCTTATACAGTGCACACACTTACTGCCCCCTCTTTTCCAGACAGGAATTCATCACTCTTAGGATAACTCATTGTTTGGGCAGAATTGGACAGGAAGCTATATGTTTTTAAAATGTTGGTTGATTCATTGTCACCTGCCCAGAGACCTTTGGGTATGGGTCGGGATAAAAATGGAAATAAATAAATAAATACAGAGTTTCCTATAGTCAATCCCAGCCTGGAAATGGCTGCTATGGCAGGCTAACCAATGAGGGCCATGGAAACCCAGGCTGGCAGCAGCCAATGAGTGACAAGCACAGAAGGCAAATATGAGAAAGAGAAGTGAGGTAGGTTTTTAGGTGCTTATATTTTAAACTGTGTGAAACTCTTCTTCTTCTGCATCCACAGATGTGGCAACTGTTTAAAAATGGGTGCCCCCCAAAACCCCAAGTTCTATGAAAAATGAAATGTTATTGGGTCACTTTTTAACTGGAAGAAATAATTTTAATAATAATAATCTAAATGTGACTTCTTCATCAGCCTACAGCTTAGAATTCTAAGCCTCACATTCTAAATTAACTGTTAAGATTACACTGTGATGAAATCCCATTCATTTAAGGCCCTTTCTGCTCTGGGGTTTATTCTGGATTATATCCCAGAATAGAGCCCTGCTATCCACACGACAGTGTAGACTATGGCAGATCCTGGGCTAACATGTGGATCACAGGTCCCTATTCCAGAATAAGTCCCAGTATAGAAAGGACCTAAGGATTTTTCACCTTTCCCAAATTCAAAAAATCAAATTCTGAACCCAAAATACAAATAGTCTTATCCCAGTAAAAACACTGCTACTGAATTTCGTGGCAACACCTCAAATAGTTCGACCTTTACTCTTCAAAATACTTGTGAGATCCCAAAGTTACTTAAGTTTCCTAGTAAGACTAATAACAATATTTTTCCCCAAAAGATCTATTGAGGGATAACTCCAACAGCAGATTTTCCTGAATAGGGCTATAACTTATGTTATGGTGGAGCTGCCATCCTGGCTGTGGCCACTGCGCATGTGGGGGCTGAAAAAGATGGCTGCACATGCACAGTGAAAGCAATCATGTACTTCAGGGGATTTTGCACTGTCAAAATACCCAGATATGCACATCAATATGTTGCATGACGAAAACACAAGCCCTGCACTGTCTGGTCAACAAGTGAGTATTCTGGAGGAGTTTTCTCTGGCATTGCACTTGTTGGCATGATATTTGGATGTGGTCTGGCATTAGCTGTAGTCTTTCTTGCCTCAAGACAATACCCCATGATGATTATAGCACTCTCTCTTCACATGCATACTAGTTTTCCATACACACTTTGATGAAATCATAGTTTCCATGTCAAAATATATCTGACCATTCAAGTCAGAGAGCACTTACGTGCCCCGTTCGTGTGGTATCGCTCAGAAGGCAGGCTGGGGTAACTGCTTCCTACTTCATTCACAGCTATTACTCGGAACTGGTAGTTGACAAAGGGTGCAAGTTTCAGGATGGCAGAGTTCACACTTCCTGGGAAACGAGAATGGTTGTGCCAGACTCCAGGTTGGAATCGATCTTCTTCAAATTCCACAATGTAATCTATTTAAAACAAAAGGAGGAGACAGCAGAGGATGAAATGGAGAAATACTGTCATGGAGCTTCGGAAGAGTGTGGGAGACAACAGAAGGCCTTGCGTGATATGGACCATGAAGCCATGAACAGTGAGACATGACCGAACAACCTAGTAACAACATCAAACTAGGATGAGTTTGAACACTTGCCTAGTTTAGTTCAAAACTGCTAGCACTCAGACTTTCAAAAATCATAAAATATTAATAGTAATATTATCTCAGTCTAGAAAAATAGGCCATTGCACTGACCTGTAATAGGGCTGTTGTTGTCATCACCAGGAATCCACGTCAACCGCACACTCCTCTCATTCAGATCAGTGAGTTCAAGATCACGAGGTCGTTCAGGACGTGCTGCAGGCAAAAGGATGTAGGTAAGGATGGGCTTCTCTAACAAACTAGTTCTCTTAGGAAACAAAGAATAATATCTTTAAGTGAAAGGAGGCCTGATGCTAACCACCTTGGAGTATGGCTAAGGAATGACACATGAATAAAGCTGAAGCCTTTTCTGCACTTACCTTGCTTTGGTCTGGATCACTTGATGGCACTGATTCACCCCATGCAAGCTTCACAGCTCCCCCCATCCCCAGGCCTCTTATGGCTAGGAATGACATTACCTAGCCTTGGGGTCTGGCAGCAGCACCTGGTAGTTCTGGATCATGGAGGTGTGCTATCTGCATGCCTTCCATGATCTGGAACAAGGCCCTTATGCCAGTTGCTTCAGAAGTGGAGAAGGCATTTGCAAAGGTGAGACCACTTGTCCTCTTGACCTGTGTCCTTCATGGCTGGTCAAGGCCAGCAGCAAGACACTGGGTGCCCATCTGTTGGAGCCTGTCAACTCTTTTCTTGAGCAAGGAGTGTTCTCATATGGATTAAAAGAAGTCTTGGTCCATCCCCTCTTAAAAAGACTTAGTTTGGATCCTTGTGATCTAGCAACAAAAAGTATACTAGCATTCGGACCTGGGAACACTAGTACATTTTAAACTAAGCCCCATCACCCGGAGCCTTACTAATGTCCGGGTGTTTGTCTGATCACTGGTGGGGTTCTGCCACCTTGGGATGTGAGCCTGGTGCGACTGCACGTGTGCCATCGCTGTTGTCATGGCAGTGATGATGCTCTGCACACGTGCAGTTGTGTTTGAGGTCATCTGAGGTACTAGCTTGCTTCCACAGCACCTCAGATGACCCCTCACACCAGAAATGGTGCGAATGGTTGTGGGCTGGACAAGAACGGTAAGGAATGGGATGGGAATGCTAAGGGTTGGGCTGTATGTAGTGCATGATTTTGTGCACCATCGCTAGTAGATGGAAGGTTAACATCTGGGAAGGCAGGAGGCATTTCTAGGCTGTAAATGCCTCCTGAAAATGCAGATGCACCTGCCCAGATGTTAACCTATCACAACTACAGGGCCAAGTACAAATTCAGCTCAAGTTCTATAAACTGTATGGTGCAAACATCCCCTTCACTTGGCTTGTGATCAAGCTGAGCCTAGGTTAATGTTTGGGGTTTGGTTCAATAACAAGCTGAAACTTGTGGGAATACATGGAGCTGATTTGACTTGCTTGATTACAGCAGGACCTCCAGCCTCCTCTCCTCAAAACAAGGCCCCTTCCTTTCCAACTGTGATGTGGTCTTCTGCCCACTGTCCTCATAATGGAGCCTTCTCACTCCAGATTAGGAAGAGGGGGGTAGGAGGGAGGGATGTTTACATTTTTAATTATTTTATTCTTATTGTGACTCACCCTGGGATGATTTGGTGAAGGGCAGGATATAGATTTCGAAGGAAGGAAGGAAGGAAGGAAGGAAGGAAGGAAGGAAGGAAGGAAGGAAGGAAGGAAGGAAGGAAGGAACTTTATGAATGAGGAAAATGAAGGGCACCCAGCAGCAGTTCTGGCATCAACTGTTGGCCAAAATGGATTGCCCAAGTCATGCACGATTCGTCTCTATCTAGGGACAATGCAACTGATCTCAACTGTCTACCAGTGAACTTCAAGTGTGATTCTGCACTGGACCAGCAAGCATACTAGGATCCTCCCTTTTGCACACTGGAATGGTTCAAGGGAGGCCTTGACAAAGAGCCTCCCTTACGTTGTATCTGTACTATTAGACTGGCAATTTGAGGTTGCAAGCCATTTTCTGGGCCTCTCTGTTCTGCATTCCAGTGTGGTTTAGGGAGGCACTGTTCCTGCTAATAGGCTGCATCCATGTAGGCTGCAGTGTAGATTGGGACAGTGGCAGATCTGTTTTGATAGGTCCACTGCTGCCTCCTTCTGAATAAATTGGCCTAGGGAAGTGCATGAAAGGACACGTGGCCTTTATGGGTATCTTTAGCAGAGGGGCCTGATTTCAGCACTGCACAGAATTGTGTCACCAAAATGAGTCCCCCGGGACCTCTGAGGCCAGAAGCTTTAGATTCCAAAGCTCAAGTGAACATGGTATGATACCAGAATTTAAACACAGAGGGTATTTTTCAGTAGAAATCTGAGAAACCCATTTTTAAATACAAGGACAAAGACTAGATATCCCAGCTTTACAAGAAATGAAAAATATAAATGGAGTAAAGACCAAAGATAAACTCAAAAAAACAAGGAGGGTAAAGATTATCTGACATGACAAGATTCAACAGTGAAGTCTGATTAAAGAATCCATCCTTAGGCAGCAGCAGTGCTTCGATATGGTATTTAGCATGTAACAATTGTGCAATGAAGATCAACACTTACTCCATACTGAGGATTTACTGTTCAGGACTATCTGTCACAATCTTTAAGAAATGGTAATCACATCCATAGTCTCTTGCATTTCTTATTAGAAATATTGCAAGCCAAGGCATCAGTGTAAAAATAACGCACAACAAATAATGTAAAATAAAAATCCAAAATTATAAAAATAACAGTATTAGTAATTATTACCTTTGGGAAGGATCATACGGTTAACAGGAGAAGAAACTGCAAAAACAAATATTAGCTATTTAGAGAGTTAGTTTCATCCTCGAATTTATCTTGATGAAGGGATGCAAAATGCAGTGGTGCTGCCAGGTTTGAAAAGCCCAGAATATAATGCCCTCTGAGAGAGTTCTGAACACTCCCCTAGCTCTCTTCTGCTTGTGACCCTCCTCTCATCAACCTTCTTTTGTTGAATGGAAGGAAAAAGGAAAACAAATAAGTGTTTTGTAACCTCCCTGCCATTGGAAGCCTGAGGAAGTAGAAAATGAATTCTACTTTTTTCCCCTAACAAAACAAATGATCTTTGTTTTGCTAGGGAACAAGCAATCAATTTCAGGAGTAAATGGATTTGTCCCTGGATCAAAACGAGACTGCATTGGAGTGGCAGTTCTGCTAGGCCCCTACACTGACTCTGAAGCATGTAGCAGCTTTGGGGCCACCTCTTCTTAGCCAGGAATGAAAGTTCCTAGCCTCAAAGCCCCCAGAGGACCCATTTTGGCAGCACGCTTTGAGATACCAAAATGGGTGCTTCATGGTATACTAAACAATGGGGGCACGTGCAATCTGCATATCTGATGTTCTTATAGCTACCAGTCCAGATGGCTTTAAGGTAGGATTAGACAAATTTATGGATGACAGATGTATCAATGGCTACTAGAACGAATGTCTAGGTACATCTTTCAGGCTGAAGGGAGGGGGGACTGGGGCGCTTC
>MTQE01001134.1:70457719-70501460 GCA_014337955.1 Aspidoscelis marmoratus | reverse complement strand
CAAACCATTTTTAAACCGTTTTTAAACCGTTTTAAGTGATAATGGGAACGCAGCCCAAGAGTGCTTTTTATGGCCTTCAGTGAAGATTCAGAATGTTTTCATAATACCCCTGGGGTGCATAAAATATCCATGTGAATGCACTAAGTGTCTCCTTAAAAATTCAGTTCAGTCTACTAGCACAAGCCTAGGTAGACCAAAGGGAGGGGTGAAGGCCCATAGGATGTTACAGATTCCTCTGCACCAGAAATAAAATGTGACAGTGAAGGCTTTGGATGTGCTAGATCCAAAGTTCTTTTGCTACCAGTTAAGAGACATACATAGATTCTTGAACTGAGAAGATATATTCAATGAGAAAAACAAATTTGTCTTAAAAAGATCAAATCACTTGATGATGGCTGTAGAACCTCCCTCTCTCTGTGAAGTCATTGGTCTCTTTGCCATCCCAATAGTACCAGCTTATGATCACTTGGCTCATTATACAAGAACATGTACCAAAATGGCTGGGACTCAGGCTGCATTGTGAAGAGGAAAAAAGAGCTTCAAAATACCTTTGGGAGGATCTTGTGTGGCCCTCGTGTTCTTATTTAATCTCTAATCCATCCTTTCTAGCCTAGAATGTTCATGCAGGAAGGGGCACACTTCTGTAAATGATCCCATCTGCAAACCATCTCAAACATGCTTTTTTCAATTGTGGGTGAATTCAGCCTCATTTACCTTGCTATCTTTTCTACTCAGTACCGTTATAGTGAGAGAAAACCCATTTTTCATTATTTATTATGCAAATACTTATTGATAGTAATAGATTTTTTCTCATCATACAAACTCTGTTAACTCCTTCCACAATTTATATTTTAGTGATAGAAATACTGCCCCAATTGCAGATAAATAACATAAATGCTGCTGTAATTTTCTCACTTTTTAAGGTATGTATGGTCACTTACATTCATCTTTCAGAGACTCTGTTAATATGCTTATTTTATAATAGAATTTTATTGTTATGTTCTATTGGATTTTGCAAAAAGAGGGATCATTTTAAAATATCAAGGATCTCAAGGGTCATTTTAAAAAAGCCTAAATATACGGCCATAGTCAATGCATTCATCTCTAACTGTCAGACAAAACTTTGCCACCTAGTGAGAATATATATTCATATTGATTTGGAGTGTAAATCAAAATGAAATGAATTATGCAAAAATTCATGTTGGACAGATTTAGGGTACCTAAAAATGCTGGTTTGGTTGATCTCAGAATTTTGAATAATCCCACAGAGATGATGTGGAGAAGCAATAAAAATCCTTACCATCGCAGTGTGGGGATCGGCGACCCAAAGAAGGGACAGTTGAGGCGAGTTCGGTTGTTCTGAATCACTTTAATCAGCTGGTTACGAGGGGCAAGGATTCGTGGAATCACATCTTAAAAAAATAATACATTCCCTGTAAAGCCACGAACTAAGTTTGATGTTGGTTGTACAGAAAAACGGCGATCTGCTCTAAATTACATTAAGGGCCTCATTATGTACAGATCTTATGGCTGATCTGAACAGTTCTTATTGTGGAAAAAATCACCTCTGAGCGGGAAATCTTATGGTAAACATGGATTATAGTCCTTGTGTTGCTTGTAGAGTGCTTTTTTTGCAACAAAAGTGTGTCTAATACCTTCATTCACTTCATTTTCATGTTGTGACAAGAAATGAGGATTTGTAGAGGTTCGTGTGGGTGATCCAGGAAAGTGTGTAAAGATGCTTCCCTCCATCATGGCAACTAACCATGTGCAGCACTGCATGATTAGCTTGCTACCAATTCTTTTGATTTTCTTTCATTTTTGTGCAGGAGAACTCTTGGGGACTTGCGCTTTTATGTAGAAACACCGGAAAAGATATTTTACCCTCCTGCGTGGAAGTGTTGATACAGATCTAGGCAACCACACATCTGATTTTTTTGGGAGGGAGAGAGACTTCTTTTTTTCTATTTAGGAACAAAGCTAGAAGATTGGCAGGCTGTGCAGACCAATAATTCACAAGGCAAATTTGCACTTTGGTTCCCATCCTAGGAGATGATGTGGCAGATTGCTTTAGGTGGCTGCACTTGCGGACAGGCAAAGCATTTAAATCTTAGCTGGCACTTTACTAAGTGCTGGCTAAGTGCAAATTGGGGACCCTGCAAACAGTGTCAGCGGGCCTGCGCAACACCATTGCTAGGATGACTAGGTGACACAGTCACACGCTCCCACTTGGAAGTGGGGCAGATGCAGCATGCTGGACTGTCCTAATCTTGCTGCTAGTATAGATGTGGAGCTGTTTTAACTGCTCCACACTTATATGCGTGTGTGTGGGGGGAACTCTGCCCTGTGCAGAGCCATCTCTAGTAAAGAAACTGCACTGCATGGTGCAGATGCATGGTGTGGGAGCTCCCCTTGCCTTTGCTAAGGATCTGTGTGTGAAAGAGGCCAGTGTCAGGAAAACGATTTGAATGGGGACAGCAACATGATCCAGGTTTGACTTGCAATCTATTATGTGTGTTGGGAGAATAAACACACTAGAAGAGTGTTACATCTTCTACATGTGTTCCTTCCTGAAGGAAAATTCAACTGTCACTACAGTGGATTCTGTTTTGAAGTTCAAGGTAAGGCTTCAAGCGTAGCAAAGCCCCAAGGGTGAAACAGCTCTTTTATGACTATAACCAGTTTCAAATGCAATTTATTTGCAGCCATTTAGAGTTTTGTTTTGTTTTAAATAGTTGCTTAAGAACAGTACACATCATGCAATCCTAATGATATATAAAAGTCACCGAGTCTGCTCAATCTTCTGGTCCTATTTTCCTGTTGTATATTCAGTTCTCTCACTTCATCCAGCATGGACAAGGCATTCTAAGAAGTGGTGAGGCTTCCTCTGCCCTGTACCATAGAGGCCCCTTGACCTTTTCCTAGACCATGCTAGTGGCCTTTGTGGAAAAAGACAAAGAGTCTGCTGAGTCAGGGAGCCTTTTCGCACTTAACTGGAGTTATTCAGGCCATTCACTGGATCATTCTGTTTGCATTTGACTGCCATCACAACTCTCTTGAAGTTGGCTACTTCCTCCCTGGAGTAATCCAGCTGTGGACTGCTTGACCAGAAGAGACTAGGGGCCAATTCTCACTTTGACCCATAGTTGATAATTAGGCAACATCTCTGGGCAAGTGCATCTACACTTGCAGGAGGTGTTTTTATGATATAAACACCTCCTGCCTGCCCAGAAGTTCCCTAATTATCAATTGGCTGTGGAGTACCAAATTGTGCTCCACAAGCTTACTAACCTTCCCCAGAAGCTTACCTGTTGCACCCAGCTGGTGACTATTCACTCCTCTGCTGGATGAGGAGGTCAACAGAGCTGCTGTGCAACTCTGGTGCTGGCAGCTCGGCAGACCTCCTGACATGACTGTGACTGCGCAAAGTGTCAGCATTGTCATGGTAATGGCACTGATGCACGCACATTTGTGGAGGGCCCCACACTCAAGATGGCGGTGCCCTAAAGAGGACTGGCTTGGCGACTGAATGGATGTAAGTATTTGATTGTGGGAGGGAAAGGCTATTGTTGCCTAGTGCTCCCAAGTGGGAGCACTAGACATCATTAGTCCATCATCTTTCTCATCCAGCAGACTGGAAGGGAAGTGTGCAATCGCCTTAGCTTTCTTGTGAACTGCAGTGCCTGCAGCCTCTTTTGTGAGCAATGCAGTGAGTGGGTGGGCAGCCAAACTGTGACTGTGCAGCCATGCACAGCATTCAGATTGCCATGGAGACATCCAATTGCTCACTGGATGTTCCTCAAATGTTGCCATGGCAATCCAGCCTGCCATGGCCATTAGCACTTTGAGCACTACAGGATCAGTAAAGGATTTTTCCAGCATTTGAAATGAGAATGGCTGCTGCCGTGCTGGCTGTTTACTAGCCTAGAAATAAAATTCATCCAAGTCCACTGCCTTAGTATCAACACTGTACTGTGCTGTGCCACATTTTTTTGCTACTTGGGGTAGCAAAATTCCCCATGCAGGAATTTTAGTCCAAGTTCAGTACTGTTTGGACTATTTTGGGGAACTATTTTTAATCTGGATTGAGTTCTTGTCAATTAATCTGAATATAGCTGTCCCCATGCAGCTTTTTTAGTTCTGATTTTGGGACTATTTTTAAATGTAAAAAACAGGGCTTTTAATCCCTCCACCCTGTGCAACCCTGCCTGCAATAAAATAAATTCTAGCCACAGATACTTTCTTTTTCACATCTCCCACCTCTCCCTTTTGAGATTTCTGGCAAAAAGTGCACTCGTCTCATGCACATCTGTGAGGCAATGTAAAAAACAGGGCTTTTAAATCCCCCCACCATGCAAACCCTGCCTGCAATAAAAGAAAGAAACGTGAAGGGAATTACTTTCTTTTTCACACCTTTCCCTTTTGTGATTACTGGCAAACGTGTGTGATAAAATGTATAATTTCACGGTTCCTAAGCTTCTGCCCTTTTCAAAATATGTTTCCAGCAAAAATGTTTTAAAAGCCCCTTTAAATGAAAGAAAAATAAAAGCCCCTTCTCCCCCCTTTCTGCCTTTTTTGTACCATATGGAGCTTTTGCAAGCATGGCAAGGGGGGGGGCTTTACATCTCTAAAAAACCACCCACAGCTGGCTGCCATTGGCCAGAATGCTAGACCTCCACCCCAAATAGCCCGGTATCATCTCCATGTGGGAGAAAATAAGCAGACTCAGTCCTGTTTTCATCAGGACTTTTCCCCCTTCTCAATATAGGCAGGATAGTCCTCATAAAATCTGGGAATAAGGAATTGCATGGGGACGCTGGGTGCAGAATTTGGATTTGATTCGGATTAATTACAGTAGCCAATCTGGGGACACTCCTTCCCAAATTTGAACTGAATTCAGATTAAAGTGCCCACGGAGACGCAGCCTTGGTGTTTCACTATTGTCATACTTCCTGGATTTGCCTCTAGATTATCATTTGATTTCTGCTTATGAATATATATTGACAATCTGGTTCAATTACACTCTTGGTTTGTTTCTTGGACATTAGCTCTACCTGCTTTATCTTGAGAAGTCTTTAACCTTACTTTGCTTTGTCTCTGACTTTGTCCTCACTTCCAACCTAGCATCCTGTTGCATTTCTGTTTCCTGCCTTGCTCCCGCTTTTTCTTCCTTACTCTTAGGTTTGGCCTCTAAAAACTTGATCTGACCTTCCTGATTCCCATACTCAGTGCAGAACTCACATCCTAACCCTGTCAGCTTCTTTGGCTAACTATATTTAGAAGACTCAATTGAGAACGTTATAGAATTTGCAAGAGCAGGAGGTGCTTGGGAAGTCTGCAGAACACAATGTAAGGGGTTTTGACAGATGAAAGGAAGAAAGCTTACTAAATCCTCCTGTGACTTCCAAAACAAAGTCTGCATTGTCAGTAATTAAAAAATGACTGAAATTTTCTCTCCACCTCAGTAATATTCAAAAAAAGTTTCTTTTCTTATTTATCGAGGATGTTGTTTTTGTTTTTGATTTTCATTGTAAACTGCAACTCATTTGTAGTTCAGGACATTTGGGGATCAAGATGCAACTCTTGCATTGAATAACTGAAGAAACACATCCCTGAGCTTTTGTAAGTTATTCAGCACATGGTCCAGCTGTTAATTGATGGAGGCAAGAGAGATAATGGGAGATTTTGCACTTCCCTTCCTCTCCTATGGATGGGAAAAATGGGCGATAAACTAACCTTGACTAGTGCGAGTGCTAACTGCTGACACTCACCTGTGCCCGATTGCCAGGCCGTTGCTCTTCTGGGCATTGCCATTTTGAGTGCAGTGCCCTCCGCGACTCCACGTGCATCAGCATCGTCACTATGACCATGCTGACGCTCTATGCAGTCACAGTCACATCAAGGGGTCATCGGAGCTATCAGTACACTTGTGTGGCAGTTCCGATGACCTTCCCACTGAGAATGGTCACTGGCTGAATGCAACAGATAAGTTCCAAGTTGTATTTGGGAACTGTATGGAAAATGACTTCATGCTCCACCACTAATTTGTGATTAGTGAACATCTGGGGAGGCAGGGGCTGCTTGCAGGTTGTAAGCAGCTCCTGCAGGTGCAAATTCATCTGTTCACCTGTTCAACTATCTGTTCATCCATCTGTTCACCTATTTTGAACTACAGGCTGAAGTGTGAATTGGCCCAATAACTGTGTACAGACATAAGAAAAAAGGGGGAGGGGCAGACTGGTATGTAAACAATTCTACCTCTAAGACACCTTAGAAGTGCCTTTTTTTTTTGCTGGGTCTGATCATAGCCAATAATTTGTTGACTAACAAAGTAATTTATGCAGTCTGTTTGCTCAAGAAAATCTTCATCTGCTACAGAAACCAGAAGCTCAACTACTAAGCTTACCCAACACGCTGACAAAGGCATTGGCTAACAGGTATCCATGTTCGTTAGAAGCATTGCATTGGTACACAGCACTACTGCCAATCTGAATGTCTCGAAACATAACAGTGTCACCAGTTACTTCACGGCTTGGATTGGGAGGAGAACCTTTGGCACAAACAGAAATATGCACATATAACCAAGAGGGCAGCATTTAACTTTACCAATAAATAATGTTTGGAATGGACAGATAGCTTGTTAAAAAGCTTTATTTGGCTGATTTTGCCAAAATAAATAATTGGTATACTGGCAGTGGAGTGTATAGTAGATAGCAAAAAAGAGGATCCCTTCATCTCAACATAGTATCAGTTTTTTTCTCCAGAGGAACAAAGTGGACAGATGAGCACAGTCAAAACATATATGGCAGCTCTGACTCTTATTTAGCTCTAAGCTTCAGAGCAGAAGAAATGCTTCTGTCTCCATGATGCTTTATTATCATAATATTGTTCTCTGAAATGTGGAATTCTTACCCCACTTTAGCTGATCATGTCAAATGCAGTTACTGTAGTCATAACTAAGACTATATTATCTTTAAAGTATTTCACTTCATTTCCCAGATTTAGGGCATCAAGAAACCATGAAAAGCTTACAAGCCATTCAGCTCACTTACTTTCTATAGGTTCTCCATTCACCAGCCACTGGATTGAAGGCTTGGGGTTACCATTGGCCCGGCAAACCAGTCTCCCATCTTCACCAGGAGCCAAAATAAGATTCTCTGGTTCATCTAGCCAGTATGGAGCAGCTGAAGAACAAGAGAGGGGTGAAGCAGTAAACAGCATTATACGCGTCTTAACCAAACTGCTCTTGTCTTAACTCAGGACGTGATTTCAATTAATGCTAATTTCATCATTTGCTTATATAGGAAACAAGGACAATTCTTCTAATACCTTAATAAATACCACAAATATGGCACGTAATGAAGCATTTATGCAATTTTTCCTTTTAAAAAAGATGTACATAAGAACATAAGAGAAGCCTTGCTGGATCAGGCCACAGCCCATCTAGTCCAGCATCTTGTCGCACACAGTGGCCCACCAAATGCTCATGGGCATCTCAAGCAGAGACAAGGACAAACCTTCTCCTGCTCTCGAGTCCCAGCAGATGGCCTTAGAAGTGCCCCAGTTCCTCCCCCCCTCAGCCTGAAGGATGCACCTAGGCATTTGTTCTAGTAGCCATTGATACATTTGTCATCCATAAATCACATGTACAGTCTCAAGAACAGCTAAACACAACTGGAGTAAATATCCATCGCACATGTTCTGCTTGTTCTAGATAGTTGCTACTCTTATAGAAATATATGGTGGTATAAAAGATTGTTTGTCTATGGGCACAACAGGTAGCCGGACCCTTGACTCCATATTCTTTGTTGAAGCTCAGGCAAATTTGCACTTGGCCCTGTAGTACATGATAGGGTAACATGTGGTAAGGAGCATCTGCACTTGCAAGAGGGACATTCAATAGGGATGTGCATGAATGCTTTTTTCGTGTTTGTCTCCAATTGAATGCAAGAAAATTTGTATTCATTTGAATAGATCCCGTATGAACGTGGTAGAATTTGAATTCAATATAAATGTTTGATATAAATCCGATTCAGATCCCTGCTATGAATTGCCTATGTATCCCTTACAAAACACCTATGTATCCCCTACGTATCCGTTCTGAACATGTCAAATCTGTTTTCAATCCACTTTCAATCTACTCTGGATCTTCTGTAGATGTGACAGGGCAGCTACTCCCCCCCCCCAAGTTTACGAATGTAACAAAACTTGATACGAGCATATAGAAACATTTCATTTGTATTCGAATGTCAATCTTTGAATGTACCAAAATTCAATTCGAATGTCCAAATTTGGACAAATTCATACAAATTTCGAATGTGATGAATATTCATACACAATACCTAATTTTCAACCCAGAAACACCTCCTGCTTTACCAGGTATTACTCTATCGTTTGCTAGTGGGGGTGCATGAAATTGTGCACCACATGCATCCCAACCCTTATCAGAAGCTTACCTTTGTTGTCCAGTGCCATGACCATCTGCACCATTTCTGGTGCTACGGGTCATCTGAGATGCCGCACAAGCCTGCTGGCATCTCAGTTGACCCCAAATGTGACTGTGCAAGTGCAGCGTGTAACTGTCACTGTGGCTCCAAAAAGAAGATGGCGTCACCCAGACACGCACCTGGACAAACGGGGCTTGATGCAGTGTGTACTAATGTTCCCAAGTGCAAACACTAGTACATGTTCATAGGTAATGCACTTTTCCCTTCCAGCAGATGGGAAGCTAAGTGTAGAAACACCCCTTGTGTAGTTTGCAACTTCAAAAGGGATCTTTAAAGAACTGAATGCATCCATCTTCACTGAGCTGGACATCTGGAGAAGGGAAATTATTTTGGGCTTCCAGCTCTAACTAGTTACCAGGGAATGGACTGTGTGGAGCTTAAATTGATATCTAAGAGGTTATAGAGGGTTTTTTGGAGAGAGGAGATAGTAAGACAGGAAGTACTTGAAAAATAAGCTGAGAAGGAAGACACATTGGAACCAGCATTGTCTCCGACAGAGGGGAGAATATGTTCTTCCTTAAGTGCCTGGGCCTACTGTGGGGTATCTGAAGAGCACCCCAACCAATACATGACTGAAGAGCTCTTAGACTAACAAGGCAAAGGCTGTTGGACTTTATAGAAAACTCAACTGTGGAAAAAGACATGAAGCTTCAGGGACTTCCAGCTGACGAGGACATCAGTGAGGGAGGGGACATGCGGCGGGCTAGGTCTGCATATCATAAGCTGAAGAACTGTGAGAAACGAGGTGAGAAAACTCTACCATGGTGTGAATAAAACAAGTGAATTGTTTGCCTGGTTTTGGCTGATTAAATAATGCTGACAGTTCTTAAGTGTTGCTGCGTATTGACAAGTAAGCATCGTGTATATATCCATACACATACAAAGGTCTGAATAATTCATACAAAAGTTTCAAAAATTCAAAATTTATTTGAATGTTTAAATTTGAATTTATAGACATTCGATTCACATTCGACTGTCCAAATTGAATTTTGAATATTTCAAACATTCATACACATCCCTAGTTACTGTCACGTGACCAGTCTACAGTATCCTTGTAAATAAAAACTTTTTTTATTAATTGTTCTTGAATCTTGTCTCTTCATTGGACTCTTGTGCTGTCTAGGCTAAGGGTGTGCACGAATATTTGAAGTTATTCAAAATCAAACTGAATTTCCGGGTATTCAAATAGAATCTCGAAAATTGCATCTGTGGACATCCCTAGTTTAGGCACCTATTTTGTCAGTATGGAATGAACCTGCTTTTCTATTAAACCGGGAATGTTCCCGTTATGAGGAATGAATGTTAACAGAACAGGTGCTGTTCTTACATAGAGCAAGCACTTATATGAATTACATTTAAATGAGCATCCATGAATAACAATGCTAGATAAATACCAGATATTCACAAAGCTAAAGTCTTTAACTAGTTTTGAAAAATTCTGAGCAGCCCATCCTGAAATGTGCTGCTTGCAGTCCAAGATGGTACAGGCTAAGGACAGCTTCGTCCTACAAATGCTAATAGAGAGTGGTAAACAAAGAATAAAGAGTAAATAATTTATTTCAATCAATCCTCCATCCCGCAGTTTGGTGTACCTTATTATTTGCATATGAAAATAGCAAAAATGTGAAGCATTTGCCTTGGCATGAAGTGAATTTTGGTGCATTGAATTATTTATGCTTCGCAATACATGCCCATGTGTAGACATCCAACACACAGTTTACCACCCTCAGGGCATATTTTCTCACAGAAAATGACACTCAAATATTCCCATGAAATCTATCAAGCAATAATAAGTTTATATTCTTCAGTGATTAAATGGAAACTCAGGTAGAAGAGAATGAAAATAGTTCAAAAGAGAAGTTTGGGAATGAATTATAGACTGCTTTGTCTTCACCTGTTACACAGGGGTTGCTCCCAGTTTGGTCTTATAGTGTGCCTCAGTCATTTGGAAGCACATTTGTCTGTTCAACAAGCCTCTTCCAGGGGTCTTCTGAGCTGCTATTAGAGGAGCAAGAATGAAACAGAAAACAGAACGTACCCTTCACTCTCACGGAGATTGTGTGGCGGCTAGTGCCCACTTTGTTAGATGCTAAGCAGAAGTATTCCCCAGAATCCTCCTCAGAAACATTGGCAATGTGAAGAGCTTTATTGAAGTTCTCAAATTTGGTCCTGCTTGTTGGTAAGTAGCCTCCTTTTTTGTGCCACACAATGTCTGGAGTGGGACTACAAGAAAGAAGAAAATATTGCTTGTGTTGCTTGAAATCAAGGTCTTCCAAACATAGGCATTATAAAGAAATTCCTAGAAACCTAGCCACTGAATCCAAGGATGTGTTTCACACAGTTAAAAAATGAACAACAAAAAATCCCATTTTTGAAGTGGCTTAGATATCACTTAGAGACGGTCTGCATGATGGATGGTTCATACCAGTCTGTCACCCTACATTCTCATGAACATTCAGGCCCAGAAAAGGTGGATTAGAGACGGGAAGAGAACATGAGAGCCACATACTATCACCTCTAAGGTGCTCTTTAGCCGTTTTCCCCCAATGTATGAATGCAGCCTAACTGTAAGATATCTTTACTAAGCCTCTTCTCAAATACCCATGAAAGAGTTGTTAAGGGAGGCTGAGGAGATATGCTTTGGTTAGTGAGAGTTCTTGACTTTATGATAGAGCACATTCATGTAGCAGTTTTTGTGCTTAAAAGATTTCAGACAGAAATTCAGGGAAAGATCTCTATCCTGGATCACCAAGACCAGGTAACTCTGAACTAGGTGGTTCTTTGATCTGATTTGTAGAGTCACCTCAACAACATTCAGAACAGTCATTTGTGTGAAGAACTTACCAGTGATAATGTTTCATAAGTATATGATTTACTACTGGGAATAAAAAGAGAAGCAATTGAGCACAGGGGAAGGACATAAGTCATACTGTAGGCCTTTCTGCACTTACCTTTGAGCCAGCCTACACTGTATACTGCAAGCATGCCTTGTACATCACAGACTGGTCCAAGGGAGGCCCCATTAGTCACTGGCAGGCTCTGTCTTCAAAACAAAGGATCTTTGATTTGGATTGCTGGTGAACTTGATTATCAATGGCCCAGTGGGCCCTGATCCAGAACATGGAAGCATGCAGGAGGCACACCACCATTTTCTAGACTATCAGGGACTCATTTCGGTGATGCATCAAAGTGCTCCAGTGAAAGGGGCTACCAGGACTCAGAGACTAGGAACTTTTGTTCCTAGCCCTTTGGAGTTCTCAGAGGACCATTTAGCCTGGCTGGTACAGACCCATTGATGAAGATCACGACTTTTGAATGCAGAAAGGCATGCCTGTAATATTCTTTAAATGCTCCCATGATCATTGAAATTTTGGGTATGCTAAGAAAAGTGCCACATCCCAGTGACATTCATGTCTGGGTTCTAGGAAATACTTTCTAAAATTAACTAACCCTGCAGAAAGGAGAAATCAATAACAGGCTTAGATTTCACCCTCCCACACCCATCAGAAAATCTGCAGGAAAGAAGGAAGAGAAGAAATATGTGACACGCCATGGCTCTTTTGATCCCCCCAAAGTACATACACTCCTGATGCAATGCATTCCAGCAAGAGATCCTCCCCTCTGAGCACCATCTGACTGCTTGAGGTCCCAATGGGATACATGAAGCTGGGGTGCCTTTCTGTGATACCTCGGGCTGAAATCAGGACACAGGGGAGAAAAAGGTACACATGTAAATCCTGCTTTTTAGGATTTTCAGTACTGGAAAACGAAAGCCACCAACAGCAAGAGACAAAATTCAAACTAGCGAGAGATGCAGGAAACTGGAGTGCCATTCCAACATTGATGACCCAATGTGGAATTAGAAAAAGATACTGAAATAATTGATAATAATTAACAACAACAACAACAGTAATAATAATAAAAACAGACAAGGGCAGGAAATGAAGTGGAAGGAAAAAATGGAAGAAATGGAGATGTCTGCAGAAGGTCACATTATTCATCACAAGAACATATAAACCTCACTAAGCTTAAGTATTCAGCATTTTATGCT
The DNA here is from genome assembly GCA_014337955.1 of Aspidoscelis marmoratus. Classification (NCBI taxonomy): domain Eukaryota; kingdom Metazoa; phylum Chordata; class Lepidosauria; order Squamata; family Teiidae; genus Aspidoscelis; species Aspidoscelis marmoratus. Next base: position 70,488,902 of record MTQE01001134.1, on the reverse strand, counting down.
TTTTTAAAAGAGCTGTCAATAACCACCACCATCACACTCATTCTTAAAAAGTACTATCACACGCCAAGAGTTTTTTTTAATTAAACTGAATATCTTAAACATACTGTATTTATTTAAAAGTTGAGTTATCGTAAAATCAAAATTGCAGAAGAATATTAGAAAAGTCCACTTTCTTTGCTGCTTTAAAAGACCATACAACAACATAATAATTTCAACAACATCTTTACATGATCATTTCTAGCTTGAGGAATTTTCTTCCTGGCAATTTTCAGTTTTTTGAGGAAAGGAAACAAATCTGACCACCAACATTAATGTAACTTTGAATCCAATGTACCAATTCATATTTTCAGTTGTCAAAAGTAGGATGCATTTAGAACTCAGCTTACAAAAATCTTCAGCGCCATACATTCAGATTAAAATTAGGTACCAGATCTTCAGCTAACCCAATGATGTTCAGCTTTACTGAACAGTAAACGTAACAATGACAGATGCTGACATAATAAATAAATGGGTTGCTATCTGTAATTGGAGCACTGAAGATTACATAAAGCCCCCTCAAAGACTGCACTTATCTTCAATACAACAACTTTGGACAGGAAATTTCTTTATGCTTTTGGTACTACACCACTGGCCTGAAAGGGGGAAGAATAGTTTTTAATTATGACTATCAGTGAACAGTTTTAGGCAGCCTAACCATATAAACTCAAATATCTAAGGGAACATTTTCTTCCATATCGACCTGCCAATGCCTTGACATCTGCAGGAAAGCTACTCCTGGCCCACCACCTTCAGTAACTAACGAGATTGGTACCCAGGATAAGGTCTTCTGAAATAGTATTTTCCCTGAAGTGTGTCAGATATCTTCTCTATATACATTTAGAAGACTGGTAAAGATTAGAGGTGTGCACAAAATTAAATTAAAATTTATTTTGCTATCAAATTGAACATTTGAAAATTGAGTTTCTCGTGAAATCGGACTCCCCCCCCTCCGTTATAAAGCCCTTTCTGTCACCAAAAACATAAGGAAACATGAATATTCAATCAAAATGTTCTTTTTTGCGAGCAGCAGGTATGTTCACTTAAACCAAATTTTTGGATGTTCAAACAATCAATTTTTTTACTTGATGGTGAATGTCTGCAAATTCAAATGTTATTTTGCACATCACTATTAAAGACTGAGGAAACAGCTTCTTCTCCACAATTTAAAGCACTATTATTGTTTTTAGTGGGTTCTTTTAATTTTTTTAGTGTTGTAACCCACCCTAAGACGTTCGTGTATAAGGTGGCATAGAAATACAATAAATAGATTCTATTTCCCAGAACTTTTTTGCTGAGACTCATATATTCCATCTTGTATTTAATAATGGACCTGTTTGTTTTTGTTTATCTGTTTATGTATGATATAATTCCTGGACTAATCACTTATTTGCTCCTCTGTGTTTAAAAAGCCCACATCTGTATTGGAAAGCATACAAAGATTTGTACTGATGTTTTGTACATAGTTTCCATGCAATCCATTAGAACAATCTTAGTTGCTGCCAAGGAAGATACATTTTAAATTGTTTTACTTAGCTACAGCCCAATAATAATATTGCATACTTTGTCTGAGGAAAGCTCCAAGCATAAACCTTTCTATCATCAGGAGAGGCAGTGAAAACTACTCCTCGGAGGCCATGTCTTCACTTACCCAAGGAAGTGGCTGCAAAAAGCATGCTGCCCCATTTGCAAGTGCAACCACTGTTTTGAGGCACCTGTTCTGTAAGGTGAAATTTTACAGGTCTACCAGTACTCCAGGGGTCCGTAGAATGGAACAGGGAGTAGTGCAGAAGGGTCCATGCCTCCCTATTTCAATTTTACAGAGGAACACACTTTAGAAATTCACCAAACTGTGCTGTTGAAATGGGTCCTCAGGGGGAACCAAGGTTAAGAACCTTAGTTCTTAGTGCTCGGTGACCTCCACAGCCAGTGTGGTCCATTAGGTGTAAAAATACCCTAAGATTTAGATGTGGAACATAAACCTTGTGGAAAAGACAATATCAGAATGAGGGATTGCTCAAAGGGACAGACAAAAGGAATATTTTTTCCACTCTGCATAGTTATATTATTGAACAAGCTACCATAGGATGCAGTGTTGGGCTTGATAAACTTGCAGATATTATGGTAAGACGCTAATATCTCTTGTCCATGCTGTACATATATAAAGATTTTTCTTTGTAAGCCTCTAAGAATGTTGATTTCTGTTGAAGCTGGTCATATAGCATTGAAATATGGTTAGCTTCAACTCTGTCACAAGCACGTTAGAGAAGTACTGCTGCACATTTGGCATTAATCCCTTTACCAGGCTTTACACTGTCTTGAATGATGCCATTATTCAAATACCAGAATAAAGAATCATTTTTGTTACCCTAGCCCTCCATGCTCCGATGTGTATACAAAGATTTTAAAAAACATACATACATGATAAGTTTCTAATATAGTAAAGTAGCTTACAGATTTATAACCCAACTAAGCTTCTCTTGTAGCACATTCACATGTCCTGCTCTTCACTCAGGAAATCTCTGCACCTACATTTAAGGTGCAGCCCCCCTTTTGCTTCTTTTGCCATATAGGGATTGGCCAGTCATCCATTCAGGCCTCCTTGTATTCCACTCACCGCAAAAAGAACAGAAAGAGAGCACACCTGACTTTCCTGCTTGAGCTGTCAATCAGCTACAAAGCATAGTCTGATTGGTCAATTGCTGAAATGTTCAAACAAATCTGAAGTGAGGGAGAAACCTCACTTTCCCTGCTTCTGGATTAATATGACAAATACTGGTGGCACTGCAAAAACAGTCACAAAACTCACAGAGAGCTGATTTTCTTGGACTATCACTCTCTGGTATTTTTCCTATTAACAAAACTGTTGAGTAAATGGCAGGAAAATTCATTTGTTTCTCTGTGTTACACTAATGCCACTCTTAGGTTTTGTTTCTATAATGCATTTGGAAGTTGCCTCAAGACTAACCTGGATTGTATTGGTGTATCATAGAAAATATTTTAAAAATAAAAATCTTAGGTTACAGCAGAGCTCCTCTTATACGGCCCTCCCATAGACAGTTCTGCATTCAGATGCTACACAGATATATACAGGGTGTTGGTGGGATTGGGAGTGGAAGTACTTGCATAGAACTCAGCACTAATATTTCTTCTTTGTCTGCCATCTGCAGGATTGGTGCTACAATTTTGGGAGAAAACTGATCTCAGGAAAAGCCCTTATGCTCTTCAATATCACATGAAAAATATCTGCTCCTAAAGTGATAGGCAGCAAAGGTTTCTCAAATGTTTGACAGTTACAAGGAATAAATCCCAATCCAGACTGATTATGAAGAGCTAGGAAAGATGCACAAGAGAATAGAGAATAGTGAAGAAGATACAAGATTAGATTTCTCTATGAAGGAAGGCTAAAATGTTTGGATCCTTTATACGTTTAGAAGAAATGTGATGCACAATTATTTTTGCGCGTTTGCTTCTCACTGAAGCAAATGCAAAGGAAATTCACATTTCTGTGAATGTGACCACCACCGATGTGTGGAGATTTGCATTTGGTTTGAATCTGCTACAAATATTTGCCGTGAATGTGAAAGCATTCAGCACAGATGTGGAGCATTCACAGTGGATAGTAGCCAAAGCGGCTTCCCAGTGGTTTCCACAGCAGATTCAGATCCAATGGGTGCCACTGGCAAAAGTGGCCAGCCACCAGGACCTAAATCATGAGATTGGGTGGCAGCACTTCTAGATAAGATTTGAATGTACAGAATCAAGTGTCAAATCTGTACATTTGAATCTTATGTGGAAGCACTGCTACTCGGTTGCATGATCTGAATGCTCTCTGGCAGCTGGCCACTTTCACCAGCATCACCTAGCTGGATCTGAATCCACTGCAGAACTGACTGGGTAGCTGCTAGCTAGTGGTTCTGTCACCTGAATGCTGTCAGATCGGCAGCAGGTTCTCACATTCACGAATATAATGAAGCTTCAAACAAATGCACAAAAGCATTCACTTTACATTTTGAATGTCAGTTTTCAAATGCAGCCAATATTTGATTTGAGTGTAAAGCTTAGAATTTGTATGAAATCTGTATGAATGTAAACCTGACAAATAATTCATGCACATCCCTATGATGGAGCTACCAAAAAATATTAAAGAAAACAATGCCTAAAGTAGGAAAAAGGAAGGGGAAACTCATTTAGTTTTAAATAGACCAGCAAACTTTGAGGAACGTAGAACACTTCTTCGTATTATTCCAGCAACTCCGGTCAGCAGCCAGATTTATGGCTTTGTCCCAGCAAACAGAACCAGTATAAAAATTGGGGCAACCTCCAGGTTCAGCATCGGTCCCTGAACATTTGTTGCTGGAAAGCAACAACCAAGAGGCATCTTGGAGACTTCCTAAAAGTATGCGGTTAGCTGGATAACAGGCTTTCAGCATAAGCAGCAGGACTCGTATGTTCATGATTAGAAATTAGTTTTTTTCACCCAGTGGCACAAGATTAGAACTGATATAACAAAACCTTTCTCTTGTAAATCCAAATAACACATTTCTTGTAAGCACCCATTTACCATCCTCTAGATTTACAATAAGAACATTTGAGTCACTTCTCCAAAGTGAATTTCTGTTCATTTATTTTCAACTGCTGTCCTCTATGCATGTTGCAAGGACATTTCTGAAGCTAATTAGAGGATCTTGGAACACTGTCATTTACTTAGAACATGCTGTGCTTCTGGCACTTTGTGGGCAGGGGCAAGGATTTAAAAACCATGTTCTAAACACAGATAGCAATTAGATTTACTTCTAAGCACCAGAAGCAAAACTACTGTATTCCATTTTGTTTTTTTCATAAAGACATTTGCAAATTCTGCCTATCCATGTTTAATATGTCGTATATCTTATTAAACACTTTTGTATGACAAGGATCATCCCTAGCGGAGATCAAATAGGCTCTGACCTCCATGCTGTCACTCCTTGATGTACAAGCATTAAATATAATGGTTGTAAGAGTGCCTGCACTGTGTGATTTGCATTGGTCCCTTCAGCGAGAGCCCCATGGTGAACATACTTTATTTAAACACTAGCTGTATTGTACGCCTTGATCTGAATTTGCTACAGCACAACAACCCAAATGGAAGTTGTGGCAGGGAGCTTTAATAAAAGTGCTAAGGCTACACACACAAGATGGGGGCAGGAACTGGGTTTCCTCTGGAGGCCCTTTCCCCATTTTATGTAGGTTTTCTGTATAAAAATAAGGCAGAGAAGATGCAGAGGGGAAGTTTCCTCAAAGTTCCCTCCCCTAATTTCTTTCCAAAGTCTTTATGACTTGAAGCTAAAACAATTTTATTGGAAATAATGTTTTAAGATTCATACTGTGAGAATTTTAAATCATATTTTACTACAGTGGGCCATCTTGAAAGCTATTATTCTTGAAAATAAAATATGTTTAGCAAAATATTTATATATTGTTGTCTTTGAAAACTACAAACCTGTGTAAAATAAACAGAATTGAGTCCACTGGTGGTATCTTCAGAAACACATCCACAAAGTTTTCTTAGCAGTCACATAGAAATGGTTTCTTTTTCCCTTCTCTTCTACAGATTTATTCATACAAGAACTTCTTCTCACCCTCTTTCTATTATTTTACTAATTAAATTGCAACATTCAAATTGTATACAACTGTATAAATTAGTGTGGTGATACAACTTATTAAGTTTCTGCTTAGATGTACAATGGTAATTGTCCTGAGTTCTTAAATTGAACATACGCACTTACTTACCCAAAACCATTATATTCCTTCTCTAATCCCAAAATATAATATATTTTTAAAAATAAAATGTTTTCGATATTGTTAATGAATCTATAATTAGACTCCAAGTGTTATGTTTTCTTCATTGGCATTCCCATTGTATGCTTTTTTTTTTGTACTGTTAAATATTCAATAATTGCTAGTTGCTACAGTTTATTATACCAATTATCTTTGGTTAATTTTTTGTTTGCTTTCCAGTTCTGTGTGATAACTAATTTTGCAGCTGTAAGTATAATTTTTATTATAGTTTTAAATTTTAATATTCTGTATTTTTTGAAGTGCTTAAATAAGTTATTTCCAGATCAGAGGAATGAGTACCTCACAAACCAAATTGAATTAGCAAAAAATTGTGTTGCTTGCAGGTATTTATGAACAAATCATAAAAGACTAAAGAGAAACATTTTCCCTAGCACAAAATATAGTAATTTGACTTCTGTGAAAATGAAATGCTGTATCTGCAACAGAACTATAACCAGTGATGATAATGCTCGTGGAGTATATGTGTTGTCTATTGATCTAAAGACTGACACATTTTATCATCTATTCAGGAAAGTCCCATGATGAACATTTTACATTATTTACTGCAGCTGTACTGCAGTTATTAGCAGGATGCTCTGGTACTATATTGACAATACAGGCTTTAAAAATACAGTGTTTCTATTTGATACAATACCTCTTCTGCCTTTGGCAAAAATAAAAATCCTTGAAATTATTTACATTATCACACAATTTGCACACCACTATCAATCTACTATGAAAGAATGACTGGGTCCCAGGGGTGATAAGCAACTGCATATCTGAAAAACATCTTATAAATTCAGACTTCTGCCAGTGTTTTATTCTCTTGAGGAAATTTCCCTTAGACAAAGTTGAAAGGACAGCCTTTCAAGCACTCAGACATGAAAGATAATTATAAAGGAGATACATCATGAAGAATTTCCCCCTCTTTACTCATGCCAACTAGTATGATTTGATTCTTATAAAGGCAAAGGATATACTTCTTCCTTTTACACAACAGAACCTTATTATTTTGAAAAATTCAGGAAAGTTCCATAGAACCACGCACTGGAAATACAAACAACGATGTTCAGAAAACCAGTTCTTGTGACACAATTTGTCATTAAAGGTTTAGGATGATCAGGATGATTTTTATTATACACAACCAATACAAATTTTTAATCAATCCATTCAACATTTCATAAATAAAGAGCAAATTCACAAATATGATCTGCTTTGAGGACACTAGCTGATACTTTTGACAATGTTTGAAATTAAGAAGACATACACCGCAGCTACTGAGGATTAAAAGCAAATGCAATTCTGAAGGTATGAGTCCAGGAGATTGAAGTGTACAATGTGTATGGGGAAGAACTAATATGCCAGTGAAACTGTCTGGCCATTTTCACTGACTGATCAGCATGAGATGTTAACATAACAGTAAGTCAGGTTAGGTACAAAGGAGTTAGAATGTGAAGTTCTCCCAAAGTCAGTATTGACTCACCACTGTATATGTCAGTGTGATTTCGAAAGGACGTTTCATTATGGGGATGCTCTGTAATAAACAAAATAACATGAGCGTACCAAAGGCAACAAAGCATGTGTGGAGGAACAAAAACATAACTGAGGAAAGGGAGACAAAAGGAAAACACAAGCACCCAACATAAATTTTAATGGGAGCAAAATTTTAAAAGAGGCAATGTCATTCACACAACATTCAGAACAAAAAGAAATTAAACAATTTGGAAGCGGCAAAAAGTAGCAATTAACAAAAATGGAGTATTTCTACAAAATTTAGAGTGAATTAAAACCCCCCCACAAATACTCCAAACTAAAGTGTGTACATATTTCTGGAGTAGTATTGGTCAGTTTTTCTGGACATTTTTAAACACTGGAAATTATCAACAACTTCAACATCTGGTTGACTTGTAGGACAAATAGTTATTTGGAGATTAGATATAAAGCATCTGACAAAAATAATATACCCTGCTAATTTATTCTAAGCACAAAGAATGGATTAGATAACAGTCAAGCAAGAGTTTTAATAGTGAATGAGGAAGTCATTTAAAAAAAAATGACTGCAATTTTGACCAGCCATGTGTTAGAAAAACAATAGATGCCAACAGATCAATTATTCAGATTCCAGGAACAAAAGGACAAATCTATAAAGTCACTGCGGTATGTATTTCTTTTCTTGTTCCTTAACTGTTACCAACAATTAGTAACTTGCTTTTACATCCTAGCCAAGATAGGTTTCTTCAATAGGATGAAAGCTAGGAAGCCAGAAAAAAAGGAAAGAAGAAGATATTCTACTATTTACTTATTTCTTACATTTATATGTCACTTTTTCCCATAGTCTTTAGCCAGCAACAGATAATATATTGGAGAAAGAGAAATATTTCTGTTTCCATGATTGTGGCTGGACTTCATAATCCGAACACTCATCTGTCAGGGATAGTCTAGTCTGAGTAGCTGGAGCATGGTGACCTCTGAGGTGTCTACCAGCTCTATGACTTTATGATTCATAGTGAAAAAATGCAAGAATCTACTACTGCTCTCATTCATGGGATTCTATGCATTAGCTTACTTTATTTACTTATTTAAAACTCCAAATACAAAGAAGCTAGCAAGAAACTAGCAATTGAAATCAGTATTAAAAACTTGATGGGGTTGGAACACTTTGACACAAGCAAGGAATGTCTGGGTGAAGAGGTGGGTCTTTGGTAGGGCAGGGGTCCACTTGATGCTGAATTGGCTTCATGAGGGCATCCAAAACGTGAGGAAATTGCATATCCCTGTACCCACTAAGTAAGCAAATATCCCACCATAGATGCTGTCAGTAGCACTTTAATGGCAGAGCAGCACACTGAGACCTCATCCAGATAGAGGATACATAGTGGAATCATCTCATTCCATTCCTATCTGTGTCAACCCCATCATGGCCCATTTCAGGAAAACCCAATGCTGGTGACAGGTTTTCCTGAAATAGTGCTCTAATTCACCTTGTAACCAGAGCATCCATTGTCACTGTGGCCATCGTAAATATGCAAGGGCAAAGAAAGATGACCACACATTGCAGTGGTAGCAATTGCACACTTCCAGATATACCCAGATGCATGTGTCAATAAAATGTGCAGAGAAAGTGTGGGCTCCTACACTAGCTAGCTAATAAACAATAATTCCGGAGGAGCTATACTCTGGAATATTGCCTGTTAGTGCTATATCTTGCCCATGCCTGGAGCTGGCCTGACAATGCTCCACCACCCACCCACCCCGGCCTGAGAATACTGTTAATGTGGACTTGCCTGAAGTGCACTGTTCAGGAAAAACAGAATAGCCCTGTTTCTTCCAGGGCGAGTTCCTATGTTTCCAAAAAGAGTCCCAGGCAGAAATGTTAGAGCTGGGGAGCAAATGTTCCCTGATTTTGACATTTTCATCATGGAAGGTAGAAGTTTGTTTCCTGCTCTAATGCCAGGACAACAAATTGACATAATACACATCTTGCCTAGGTGTCTAAAAGATGTAATAGTAGGCACCCATGAACATCACAGAAGAGAGTCTTCTAGAACTTTGTTGCCACCACAGAGGCCTGGTTCTGTATGATGACATTCAATGGACTGTGATAACCTCAGCAGGACTGTCCCAGATTATTTCAGTGATCTTCCAGCTTAGTGAGTCCAGGACACCTGAGTTTTAATTCAATTCCAAGTGATGAGTCTTTTCTTTGTTTGTATATTATCTAAACCAAAGGTGGATTTTCTAGGGTGCATAATATGGAAGTAAAACTGCTACTTTGCTGACGTACTTTCTCACTCTAAAGGGAGACTGAAATAGGAATAATAAGACTTAGGCTGTGATCAGACAAAGCAGAAGTGGTGACTCAGAGGCATATCAGAAGCCACCTCAGAAGGGCAGTGCATAGCCCTCATGTTGCCAAGCCTTCTCTAATCTATCTTTTCTATCACAGAATGTTCATGAGAGGATGGAGGGACAGACTGGTGTGTGAACAATTCCATTTTAAAACCTTCTCTAACCTGCCTCAGAAAAACTATTCTTTTGGCAGTGTCAGATCACAGCCTTAGGTGTAGCTGGGCCGATAGCAATTAGAGTTTTTAATAATAAATATCAAGCAGATGACTAGCTTAACACAATATCAGTAGTGACTGATGGGTAGAAATGACAGAACTGGATAACTAATAGTAACTATAAACACGCAAAGGCTGCACACTTACATGGGAATAGGGTCAATGAATTCAGCAGGATTCGTTTCCACAATATAAACTTTGCTTGGGGCCACAAGGCATCTGCCCCCCATCCCCCTTTTTATTAAGTTTGTTTACAACTAGGAACTGAAGAGACCATGAGAGTCAAAATACATTCTCAGCACCGATTGTTCAGCTACCAAAGCAAATTGCAATAGAAAAAGATGGTGAAGAACAAAGCAGGCACAAAAGCAGGGGAAGGCTGCTTGAGCCAGTGTTAGAGATTAGCTGTGTGCTTTGGTTTGAGTTCATTGAGGGATCATGCGCTGCACACTCAGCAACCGTATGAGGGTGCATGTAAAGGCAACCAAAAGACTTTTTTTTGCCACCCAAGCATCTCCTAGACCAGTGATGGCGAACCTTTTGAGCTTGGTGTGTCAAAATTCACAAGAAAACCTAGCTTAACTCGGGTGCTGTGTGACATCTAGAAATATCCATAATTTCGTGATATTTGTAGCTCTAGTAAAAAAGTTATATTTTTGATATATATTTTATTAAAAGAAAAAACAAATTCTTTACATTAGTGACTTTTGTATTGAATTTCATTTGCTAAATCTTAATTGAAAGTTGGTATTTCATACACTTCAAGAACAAGCAAGCACTACACGCCAGGTGCCAGGGTGACCAGGTGTGTCACCCAAAAGGGCTTGGCATGTCACCTGTGACAGGCATGTCATAGGTTGGCCATCACTGTCCTAGACCATGGTAAGATTTTTAGTCACCAAACCTGTCCTATTTCTTATTTACTGTTCCTTTCAAATCACATAAATGAAATAATTTCTTTGTACCGTATAGATGAAGGTCATGTCAAAGAGATGACAAGGATGTCTTTGGACCAACAGGGAAAAGCACCCAGGGTAGGGGTTAAATGAGTCCTTGATCTGTGCTTCATTCCCTACCCTGAGGAGGCAGAGGATGTGTTAACTTCAGAATGGGATTTTCCTGCTTTGAACCAGCCCCACCCTCTTGATTCCCATTGTTGTGCTATATAACCATTCTGAAATGTATCAGCAAGTTTTTGCTGCGTGCACTGCACAGTCTGCTGCCATGGTGGCTGAAAAAAGAAAACTTTGCACAACAATGGCAGGAAAGAGGAAACAGAGGCACAGAAGTATCTCTTATCTTTGTAATTTAACTACATTTTAATTTATGCAAGAGCTACAGTTTTCTACATGCTCATATAAATCCATACTCATCTTTTCACCTTTCACCCAGGCCACAAAAAAGGTCACCAGGTGTCCTGGACTATTTGGTCAGTATACATGTAGATGATGATGAAGAAGAAGAGTTGGGTTTTTTACCCCGCTCTTTCCACCCCTTTAAGGGGACTCAAAGTTGCTGACAAAGCTTTCTATTCTTCTCCCCACAACACCCTGTGAAGTAGGGTGTGACTAGCCTAAGGTTACCCAGCTGGGTTCATGGAGGAGGACAGAATCAAACCTGGTATTCCTAGATAAGAATCTGGCTCCTTAACCACTAGACTAGCAGTGGGTGGAGCCTCCCTTGAGCCATACCAAGGATCATACTAGTTGCCTTCAAAAACTGCTCCACAGGTAAGTGTGGAAAGGCCCATAATTTAGTATGGTAGTGTGTGTTACAGAATATTCATGGTAAGTTTACACCTACTCTTTTTCAAATTTTTCACACAGATTAACACACAAGGTTTTGGAATATTTTTTGAGACCTGATATGCAGAGTCTTCTGTGACCACATAAGAGGTTTTCCTCAGAACCTGGAATATATAGGCCCCTCTTCCTCTAAGCTCCCAAGATTATAACACTTATTAGGTAAGTCTGGGATGGTTCCAAGTTTATTTTTGTGAAAATAATATGGTTTCCCCCTACCCTGCCCAAAGTGAAATGTGCCCCACAAATAATCCCCACAAATACCAACCAATACTAGAGTCAATAATCTACTCCACCTTTTTCCTTTCATAAGTATATAGTTTTTGTGGAAATAAAATATCTAAACCTAAGCCAAATCAAGGAATAGGGATGTGCACAAATATTCAAAAATCTGAATATTCTGAATCCGATGAATGTTGACATTCAAACTCGAATTTGATTTCCAAAAATCCGACTTTGCATATTCAAATTTGAATACGGACTTTTGAAAATCCGATACGGATTTTTGAATGATTTGAATGTGTAGATTCGCATCTGTCATATACGAATCTGCATGAAAAATATATGTATCTTCGGCTTAAAATACGGGATTAAAAAGGGATGCATATGGATTTTTATATAATGCGCACAGATACGTATAACAGATACAAATGTTGTCAACATTCATATCTTTAAATACGAATCTAACATTCGAACTTACGGATTCGAATGTTATGGAATTGAATTGGATTTTGTGACATTCAAATCTTTAATATCCTAATCAAATCTACTCGGATTCGAATGTAAAAAATACATCCATGCACATCCCTATCAAGGAGGACTTCTTAGCCTACAGACATCACTGAAAAAAACAGATACAGTAGAAGAATCTTAAGGAGAAGCCATATTGCATGCATCCTGTGCATTTTTAGCCTCTGCTCTGTTAACAGAACATAGAATTTTAATAATCTCCTCCCTCAGTTCTTAAGAGAAGACGCTCAGTGTTGAGTTGAAACTGAGGTCATCTGCAAGTAAGTACCAGGGACCAATGATGTTGCTTCCACTCTGCAAAATATTCTTCCCATGGAGATTGCTAGGAGGTGCTTATGTCTTATCAATAATTTAGCTTTCTTTTCTACATCTTTTGAGTTTGCTGCAGCTTTAGCATGCACTGTTCACTACCTCCAAATTGTCAAGGACTTCCTCTCCCCTCACAATGACATACAATAGACTAAATAATTCAGAGATAACTGAAATTGGAAAGAAGCAGGCATTCAAGATGTGATCCTAACTAAGCAACTAGTATTGGGTGAAGAAGAACGCTAGAGATTTAAAGCTAGAAGTTCACAGCATGGAATTTTTCCTCCCTAGATTTTCAAATCTATGATTATTCTGGATAAGCATAATTGCAGGGGCAAGTATAATCTGTAGACTCTGAGAAGGAACAGACCCATAATCGTTTGACAGAACAGACCTGTAGGAAGATGTGCTGATGTTCCCAGTCCCTTGCTTCCAAACATATTTTAATGGCATCATGGGTGAACCAGAAATGCTACAAATTTTCCCTGCAGTAGCAGTGAAGTATTTCTGGATACAGGGAAGCACAGGAAAGAAAATCAATAACAGTCAAGTAATATGCAGGAATGGATTTCCTTTATAAACAGCAAGAAGGACCAAAATGGACCAAATTCTCTTCGTGAGGTTACTTTGGCTTGCAAAAATAAAAAAAGAAAAGAAAAAAAAGGGAACAAATTTAAACTTAATTTTGAAAACTCCAAAAAGAGTCTGCTGTAATACTTCAGAAATGACCCACTACCTCCATTAATGCAAACAACTATTTTAAGAGTATTACCAAACTTGTTAAAAGGTTCATACCAAAAAGACAGTATGGACTGAAAAATATAAGGTATAAGAGCATCAGAAAGGAAAAAGTACACACCTTATTCTAAAATGTATAGGGTCATCATCCTTTTGGAGATATTCTAGCAATTATTCAGTGATCATGCAAAATATTAACACAATCTGTAAAAATAACAGTTGCCTATCAATATAGGGAACTGTGACTTTGCATACATGCTAAACACTTGTTCTGTAGACACAGCTGCTGCAGACTGATCCTCTGATGTCTTCATTCTTCAACTAATTAAAGACAGGATCTGTTCAATTCATAGATGTAAAGTTCATTTTACATCCCTATCTCATTTCATGTAGTATCTTCCATAAACAAGGAATAAATATTACATTTTCACTCTTCTATAAGCATAAAGAGCAATGCAGAACACACAGAATAATGCTTATATAAAATAAAAATACCATCATGCTTGAAAGGAGATCATTTCTTTGAAAACTGCCAGAACAGGAGATAAAGAATGTATCTTTGCTCACGTAGTTCCAATGAAATGATCATAAAAGATACTTACTGGTTAGCACTTTAAGGGTGTAAGGATTTTTTTGCTGGATGGTGTGGGTGAAGGCAAAGCGAGCATTGCAGCTGTAGTCAGTTAAAGCATCTTCCTGCACGACATTGGAGAAATACAGGTCACCATTCTGTCCTTGGGAAACACGCTTGTCTTGGTGGATTGACTCCATGGCTGAGGAAAAAGTAATTTGTGTTGGATTCCACTCCTGTACACTTTTCTAGCACCATGAACTATTGGCAATTATCTGTTAGCTCATGCATCATGTCCAAGGGAAACATTGGCTCTTTCTGCGCTTACCTTTGATCCAGATCAAGGAACTCTATAGTCCACATTCTGGCCTCCCATCCACAAGATAATGCCCTCCACAAGGAGGCCCTGCACCCTGCTAGTTTGACTTTTCTGTACCAGGCAAAGCAAGATCTGGATAAAGAGGCCCTTAATCCAGATTTCTGGTGGATCCATTTAATCGGATCCACCAGAGACATCAGAGCTTTGTTTTGGAACATGATAGGTGTGAAGATGGCATGCCTTCATGTAATGGGACTAGTGGGAGTGAAAAGCATCCCACCCCGCCCCCCAAGGCCCTAAGACTGGAATTTTCATTTCTACTCTTCAGAGGTGTGAGAGGTTGTGACTACAAAACTCATGTAAATTTCATAGCCACAGTGTATGTTACTTCGGATCAGCACTGATCTGTCCCATCTGTCCCCATGATCTGTATCAGTGGGCCCATTTATTCCAGCCCCACTGATTCAGAACTAGAGCTGGTAAGTGCAAAAAGGGCCATTGATTAATTCTATCCAGCTGCCAGTTCAAGACATTTATGTCAGGTCCAACCTATATATCTGTTCCTCTTTAAGCAGAAGCGTGCTATCTGTCCACTGCTTGATGCCCTTGTCTGTCAAAATTGCCATGAGGTAATCCCATGAGAGTTGGGTAAGGCTATCTATCTGACACAACCGAAGTGGGGTAATTTCTGGCTTTGAATCCAAAGGCAGGAGAGTTTGAACACAGGGAATAGCCCATTGGTTATTCCCTGTGTTTGAATATTCAAACGCCACTGAGGGGAATAGAAAGTCCTCCTGAGCAGTGGTGACAATGGGGCAGTATCAGGAGTAAGTCAAGAGCTGTTTGAAAAACTTCAAACACCTCTGCAATGTAAGCAACATAATGACACTTACTGTGGCAAGGCAAGGAAGAGTGTGGTGTCCTTGCTAATGTCTTGCTCTTCCTCCATATAGTATACACAGTGAGAGGATAGTGTTATGCAGACACTGCACTCCCAGTGTGCATTCAAGGTACCCTGCAGATGCAGCCATCGATTGTTCTCATTCTGGCACAGTTCTGTGATTATTTCATAATACTGCAGACTTCTTGACCTGCGCATGTTCAGGGACTGCTGATACCATTTTTAAAGAACATCTCACACTTTGGTCTCCATATAAAGTCTTTCTACTTACAGCTGCTCATCCAGAAGATGGCAGGAGGTGGCAGTCCTGGAGGGGGATTGCATGCCAGAATCAACTGATAACCTTCATGAACTTCTTGAATGTCCAGATTTTCCTTTGGCCACAAAGGAGACTCTGCAAATAACAATCATCATCATCATCATCATCATCATAAACAAACTGATAAAGTTTTGGAACATAACACCCCTGATATCACCATTGTAGAAAAAAAGGGGGTGTGGCTAATTGATGTTGCTATACCAGGAGACAGCAGGACTGAAGTTAAACAAACAGAGAAAGCTACAAAATATGAGGCTTTAAAGATTGACATTCAAAGACTCTGGCACAAACCCACAGTGGTGGTCCCAGTGGTGATCGGCACACTAGGTGCCATTCCAAAAGACCTTGGATGGCACGTAAAACAGCTCAACGTTGACAAGGTTACAAGGTTACCATCTGTCGATTGCAAAAGGCCACCCTGCTGGGCTCTGTATGTGTTATCCGCCGGTACATAACATCATCTTAGGGACTCGGGAAGATCCTGGTGCATTATGAAATATCAAAACCAACATGTTTAGTGTTGTGTCATATTGTTGTGTTTCTGTCAATAACAACAACAACTCCTCTTTGGAAGACTGGCATTTTGTTTCTAGTATGGAGAGAGTGAGAAGTAGGGGGAAAGTGTTTGCAAGTGAGTGCGTGAATCTTGTCTATGTAAAGTGAAGTTGGCCATCTGCTGGAGAATAGTCTTCTAATTATTAGAGTGCTAGATAACATGTAAATATGAACATTTATCATTTACAAAAAGTAACAGCAAATAAAATCACGGAGTAGAATGACTTAAGCAATAGGTTTTGTAATCTTGCCTTTACTCACTTGAAACTTGCAGGAAGATTTTGTTGGAGATGGCAGTCCCCAAGTCATTTCGAGCAAAGCACTGATATTCCCCCTCATAGTCTTCTGGTCTGCCACCACTGCGAAAATCAACATCCAGGGTCCCTGACCAGTGTCTCATGCTTACTCTTGGGTCCTTTGCAACATTGAAAAACTTCCCATTTCGCGTCCATGTAAATCTAGGAGTACAGGAACAGAAGACAGACAACTGGCTTAAGTTAAAGCAGCATTTTCATGGGCATATTCACAGGGTGTTTTTCCACTTAGCACTAGAGTGCCCATTAAGGGTCCTTAATGGGTCCTTAATGGGTACTCTAGTGCTAGTGAAAAATCACCCGCAGTTCCTTATTGGAACTGATTCCATGTATTACGGAGATGGTTTGCTACCTTCAGTACTTTGGGTGAATACAGCATATTTGAAATTTTCTTCTTTGTGATAAGCAAACGTAATCACAAACTGAGAACTTGGAAAATTTAGGCTGATTTCCTGGCATAAACATTATAGGGCATCCATCAAGCACTTTTTATAATAAAACTAACTACTAGAACTATAATAGAATCTTTGTGGAACAGAGACCCTCAGATTTATCTGGAAATAATTTGCTAATACTTTTGCATGTGTTCAATATATTTGACATATGGGATTGTGTATGCTTAGATCACCTTTTTAGAAAATGCTGTAGAAACAAGGAAGATGACAAATGCTGTAGTGGCCATCATTTAGGTTTGAGTATTCCCTCTACATAGAAGCCCTGTTTATTCATCATCTGAGCTCTTTGAAGAAATGAGTGAATCCAGAGAGCAACAAATAATTTATAACTGTACTCACGTGGGAATGGGGTTGCCTTTTGCTTCACATTCAATGAATATGTTGTCTCTTGGATCTACGATATAATCCTTCACAGACTGTTTTGTAATAGTAGGGGGTTGAGGCACTGCAAAGCATCAGAACAGGAACAAAGAAAATGCATAAATTTCCACGTTTTTCCATTTGCAATAGTGTATTATCAAGTACAAGGGTGAATGCCTATTAAGTCTTTTGCATAAATCGGAAGGACCCTACACAAATATATCTACTTCAGAAATCTGGGTAGCCTCTCTTACTTGCAAGCATACAATCAATTCCCTATGAACCATCTTCATGCCTTTAACAGGGAAGGTAAAGAATAAAAGACAATGGAAATTTCTACTGTACAAGGGCTATCAAAACACATGAAAATTGCACAAAGGAAAAGTTGCCATTATGAGTGACAAATAGTTCTTCTTTTAAAAATGTCAAATAGTTCCTGAATATATTTGCTCATACAGACCCATTTTTCGTTTGCTGTTTCACTTGGCAGATATAGAAAAGCTTTGCCATTATTTTCTTCTGGGGAGTTGACAGATACTGAACCTGCAACCCTCTGCTTTCTAGGCAGGTTGTTCTGCTGCCAAACTGTGGCCTCTCTGATATAGAAGCTAGTAAAACATTTTTAGTTGGGGAAAAGAATTTTCCCGGTGTAAAACCATACCATGTATTCCTCACAAATGGTACAGGAACTAGGGATGTGCACAGATATTCAAAAATCCAATTCAAATTGGATTAATATTGACATTCAAATTCGAATTGGATTTTCAAAAATCTGAATTTCCAAATTCAATCAAATTTTGAACTTTCAAAAATCTGATACTCTGTTGATAAGAGTAGTGTTCTTGAACATATGTAGGCCATGTCCATCTCTGGAATGCTCCATCTGCATTAGACAAAGTGTGATTCCAGTCAGGGAGGTCACTGATTGGGAATACCAGTAGGCATGATTAAATCTGTCTACTGGTGTACCAAGGGGCATGATCCAGAACCTAGAAGGTGTGCAGAAAGCTCTTGTCAAATGTTCTGGACTACTGGGGGACACATGGCAGTGGCATTGCCATAGCACGACACTGAAATGCATCCCCCCAGAAGGCCTGACACTAGGAATGTTTGTTTCCACCTCTTGAAGGTGCTGGAGTCTGACCTCAAAACCCTATGCACCTCACAGCCAAAGAATGGACTGGTCTGTGGTCACAGTCAGTGCAGAAATGCTCTATGAGAACTCGCAAGTAGATTCAAAAGACTATTTCCCTCTCCTTTTAAGAGATAAAGACTGCAAAATCAGTACAAGGCTACTGCATCATAGAAAGCTTGAAAACTGCAAAGAATGAGTTCGGAAGAGCATCAAAGGTCTGATAGTTTTAAATTGGCCTATTTACTTCAGGGAGGCTCTGTGACTCTTATTGGCATGGTGCATTCTTCTTATAAAACTGAGGGCAACATTAGCAGTGAGGAGCACAAAAGGTCAATGTCAGCAGAGAAATGTATCTGTTACCAACATTAGCATGATGAATAAAACATGTCATCAGAGTATTCTATATTGGACCTACACATTCTTCATCAATCTTTTAAAGACTGTCATCAGACAATGCCTATATATTGTGCTACTTAGGGATATTCCAGAAGAAACCATTTTCAAATTTCTGGGCAACCATGCACAGTACACAGCACAAGCTACCTGGTCTGGATGCTTGGCTCCCACGATGTCCTCATGCACTCATCTGGGTATTAAATACTCAGAAGTACACAACTGCCACCTTGCATGCCTACACAACTGCTATTATAGGTCCAGTTTGTTCCTGCACATGTGTGGTGGCCATTTCCAAAATGACAGATTGCAGGAGCAACCATCCAGAAAAGGTAAGTGTGTGCACATTTTATATAAAACCTGGGTTGGGAGCTGATTTTGCACAATAGCGGTCCATTCTGCACTAGCATGGGGATAGCAGGTCCTTAGTCTGGGACACAATCTGGAATGTGGAAAGGGCCGATGTTATAGGATATAGCTCCAATATCCCAAGGATATTTTGGATTGCCCAAGATAATCTTGTGTTTTGCAGCCTGTCTGGAGGCAGTCAAAGTGTTGTGTTCCCAAATTATTAAATCTTTTCATAGGGTCATCATAGGGAAAACTAGGTCTGAGAAATGAGGTCAAGAGTTACAAAGACACATCCATTGGCAAGCAAAAACAGAAAATTGAGATCAAGAAAGTCATCACAAAAGGCTACCATGTACCTCTTCCTGAATAAACATGGCAACCTCAAAAGTACTTGAAGGAAGATGCTACAAGGTAAATTGTTAGATAAGGAGGGTATCCTATATCTTTCTAAGTAAAGAAGAAAAAGGTAAAGATCGTTAGTTGAAAAAATAGACAGCAATATGGTAGTATGCTTATAAGGCTAGCAAACAGGATTGTGTTGGGCCTTTCATGGTCTTGAAACTACATTTTTATTTAGTTCAGAATTTTCTGGAATGTCTTAGAAGTGCCCATGTGGTATAGCTGCTGTTATTGTCTGGTGTGATATGTGATAAAACAGATTTGGATAGGAGCATCTGGGAACTTTTGTGAGTGCAAAGATGAAAAAGAAAAAGAAGAAATTTGCAGGCATTAGGGAAACCTCTACAGCACATTGCACATATGGGTTTCAAACAATCTCAGTCCTAAAGAGTTGCTGGATGTATGTCCACGGTCTCTATGGCCAGACGCCTGGGGTCAAGCAGTGCTGCTAAAGCACCTTTCCATGAAATCTGCAGGTGCTTCCACAACTCCACTTGTGTTACACTAGGCTGATTTAGACAGCATCTGCACAGAAGTCTCTGTCTTAGGGTGCTTCTTTGTGCACCACAGGGCAGGTGCATTTGATGTGCCCCTCAGGCATTATTGCTTCAGGTATGGGGCAGGATAGAAATGTGAGTGAGTGAGTGTGTAAATAAATAAATAAATAAATAAATAAATAAATAAATAAATAAATAAATAAATAAATAAATAAATAAATAAATAAATAAATAAATAAATAAATAAATAAATATTTCCTCTTTTCATACCCTTCAGCAGGGGGGTGCATGGAGACTAGCTTCTCCATGAGCCCAGCAAACACATATGGAGCATGGAGACACACAGGCAATTGATTAGTAGAACTGAGCTGCAGTTTGACACAATGTTAAGTAAACACAAAGGCCTTTGGCCCATATTATTCTTCTTTCTTCCTTCTCCTTCCTTTGCTAAAAGCATATACCCTTTTCCTTGTCAAAAACTGATTCAGATAGTCACTGATAACAGAATTAGAAAGTTATCAGGACTCTCCTACCCAGCTCCCCAGGCTTGATTCCTACCTTTAGAATTCAATCCAGATACTGCCCACCCTCTGCCTGAATACTTGCAACAATGATGAAAACACTACATTTCTGAGTAAGAAGCACCACTGCTGTACTCTCTTTCATGGTTATCTCTCTCTCCCACCCCCACCCCTCCCCTCTCAGTATTTAGTTAGAATCTCTGTGGCTGTATATGAATCCCATTGTCCCATATTCAGCAGATGGACAAACAAAGAAGAAGATACTAGGAATGTGCACAAATATTCTTGACAACTAGAATTTGTACGAATATGTACGAATATGTAGATTTGTGGCCAAACTGAATAGGACCTACATTCATAGGCCCTATTTGTCCACATATAAGATATTCAGGTATCTGTCCAAGCTTCAGTCAAAGCTTTAGTGGATACCAGATCCCCCCTAGCCCTCACACCCCCTGTGGCCTCTGCCCCCCCCCCATGGGCCCTGTTGCCGTACTTACTTGCCGTCACATCTTTTTCCTAGGATTTCCGCATGCATGTTCATGAAGAACCATAATAGGCCTCTGGAAGGCCTATTTCGGCTTCCGTACAGCAGCAGAATAGGCCTGGGAATGCCACTGGAAGTATCCCATGCACCTCCTTACCTTTTGGGGTGTGCTCTGGTGGCATAGCAGAGCTATTCTGGTGCAATTTGGAGGGTGATATGGGCCTTCTGGAGGCCGAAAAACACTGTCAGCTCTGGGGTCACATGATCCCAGAACTGAAAGTGCTTTTCCAGCCTCTGGAAGGCCTATCGTACTGAATCAAATGTGGGAAATCGGCTTTTGTACACATCCCTAGAAGATACAGGGAAAGGATAGTGGGGCAGATGATGTGGGGGCAGGCAGCAAGTCTGAAAGGGGAAGCAGGGAGGGTAAATAAACTGTGATGTGAGCAAGACAGCCAGGTGGTTAGGTTGGAGAGAGTGAATGGGAGACAGTGGACGAAGGAAAGCAAAAAAGGTGACTACGCAAGGGAAGATGTGAGGGCGAATGTGGAGGGAAAGGGGGAAATGGCAAATAAGGTGTCCTCTAAGAAATCCAAGGCAATGCATTCACCAAATCCAGACTCACCACCAAGGGCCTATTCACACTTGGCTTCATGTTGGAATATATCATGGAATAGGACCTGAGGCCAATTCTCACTTGGCCTCTTAATTTACAATTAGTTGACATCTGGGGAGGTGCATTTACACTTGCCAGAGGCATTTACAAGTGCAGCCGTGCAGGACGCCACAATCAAAGTGGTGGTGCCCTGAGGAGGATCAGACTCATGACCAGAAGAAGGTAAGTGTCCGGGTGCGTGGTGGGTAGGCTATCGTGTACTAGTGTTCCATAGTGCAGCTTTCCCATCCAATGGATGGGAAGGCAAGTGCAGAAACATCCCTGCAATCCACGTGATATTGCAGGCTATGGAAAGTCTCAAGTGAGGCCTGAGTCTGCATTAGCATGCTGACAACAGATCCTGACTCTGAGATATATTCCAGAATATGGTCTAGTGTGAACAGGCCCCAATATATCTTTAAAATACAAAAACTATCTGATATTCTTTTTACTATTAACTTAAGAATGGTTAAGATTGGATCTCTGCTTTCTTTGGGTTCCAGTGTCCAGTGCAATTATTAGGACTGCAGTAGAGATGTGCACAAACTTAAAATTGGCTATTTGGTTTAAATCTAATGAAATGCCTTTTGTTTCAATTTCAAACTTATTTTCGAACAAGCAGAGTGTTCAGTTTAAGCTTGAGCCTTTCAAATATTTCCTATTTGGAACGGCATTCCAACAGGGTGGTATCAGCTAGTCCATTTAAATGTACTTTATGATTTGTATGGTTTGTGTTTATGATTGTTGTTTAATATTTGTTCACTTACTTATAGAAAATAAAATATATTAAAAATACTCCTTTGTTCAATTCAATTTCAAATTTTCTCTTTGAATAGGCAGGGTGTTTGGTTTGAACTTGAACATTCTGAACACCCCTAATCTACACAAACTGTGTTCAGTTTCAGCCTATTTGGCACAGTTGGAAGCCTCTTTCAATCACCCTGAGTTGTGTTTGGTTCTTAATTGTCTTGCATCCTTGTTATATGATGTCTGCTCTTTCAAAGAAAAACAACTTCAGTAAATAGAACTTACATGTATCTTGAATACTTGCTGTTAGTTCCAATGTGTAAGCATAGTTAAAAGAGAGAAAGAGAGAAACAAGATGGGTTAATCGAATACTTTTAGAAGCTAATATAAATATCTAAAAAGGTTAACCTAAACATTAAACTGAATAATTATTAATAGTATTAGCCTATATTTCTTGTTCTAAGCTTTTTTGAAGCATTAGACAAAAACAATGCAAAAGGAAATCAAAAGGTTAATAATAAACTACGTATGTTAACATATATTGGCCCATGATCAACAAATATTCAGAATTTTATAAAAGTAATAATGCCCTTCTTTTATGGCAGAGGATAAATCCTGAATCATGATGAACTTGTTTCCAGTACTGAATTCAAAAGCATTTTCCAAGTCCTTTCTTGTTTTAAAAAAGTCCATAATTCTTCTGCAAAATAGAATTTTGGATGGATGATTGATCCACAAGATTGATCCATGTTGAGATTTGAGACAGAAAGTAGTATAATAATGGCTTTAAATAATATATTGTAATATGAATAAAACAAAGTTTATTACTTCTTCCTTACTCATAGTAGCCCTTTCCAATTCACTACCATCCAGAGGCCTATTCACACTTAGGCCACTAGTCAACAAGTAGTGAACATCTGGGGAAGAGTATACGCATGTCAATTAGGCTGCTACAGCCTACAGACATGCCCACCTTCCCCAGAAGCTCACTAATTGTTGAATAGATATGGAGCAAGAAATTGTGCTCCACACCTTTACCAACGGTAAATAGATGCTTACCTGAAGTGTTTAGCAGCGTGACCATTCGCTCTATTTCTGGATCGCTGCAGTTGCAGGCGCAGTTGTGTTGCTGGTGCTGATCGATCGCTCACCCATGCCATGATCGGACCTCTGATCCCTGGGCGTGTCGATCAATCACAAAATCGTGAGAGGGGTGTTTGATCACAGGTTAGCCTGTGATCAAACATGCTCCTCTCTCAACAGTGTCCTCATGGCCAATCACAGCCACGAGGAGGTGGAAGTTCCGGCTTTGGCTGCATTGGTGTGGGCTGGCAAATGAGAGGACCATTCACGTTTCTGGTTGGTAACAGATGCTTTGGGGAAGCTTTCCTCCCAGCAAATGGTCCACCTGTACCTAAAGTTTACCGGCCTTAGTTCATGCCAGCATAATCAGCTAAGTGCAGGAGGGCCTCAAGTATTTTCAACTACAAGTGCCAGTGTATGAGTAATACAGTTATGGGAGTTTCAGGTACAAGTCTCAAGGGCATCAAATTGTGTTACAATGATTTCAAAGTTTAAAAAGTTATACTTTGGGGAACCACAACCTTTAAGTTATGTACCCAAAGTGGCCAATGGCTAAAGATAACAGGAGGTATGATTTTAAAAAGAAACTTTTTAGAAGTTTCAAAAAAGTGTTTTGATATGTGCAAAAAAGGCACACTCTCTTGAAGCATGATCTAGTATTTAGGTGTATTAGCATGCCCCTAGGAAGTGGAGAGGAGCCCTTACTAGGGCATATGTCATCAAGCTTTGCTGAACTCCTGGTGGCAGGATGAAGCTTCATATCGTTTGAATATCCTGGAGCTGATATGGTCCTGGGAAAACCTGGCGAGACCCAGAATGCACTTTGCAAAGTGATATGGTTGTACACAGGTTCTGCAACACTGCTAGATAATTTGGTTAGGAAAAGTACTGCCTTTTTAAAATTATCTGCCTTTTTCAACACAGATAACATTTGGTAATTGACAGCTGTAAGTTGCCTGATGTTACCTGCCCTTGAGAAAGCAGGCAACGCTAAACAGGCAATGTTTTTGGTTCTCATCCCCACCCCCATGTTGGAAAACGTGTGCAGGGCCACAACGCTTTGCCTCACCCCTACCCCTAAACTTTGGAAAACCTTATGAGCATGAATAGGCTCTGCTTCAAGAGCACATGTCTGAAAAAACATAAATGGCAATGCATTTTGCACACCTCCAGCATTGTTTCAGATTCTGGCTGCATTCTAGTACAACTCAGCGCATCTCTGGTGATTATCACAGCTTCCTATTTCTATAATTACAGTGACAACACAAATAATAATTACAAAAAAGTTTAGTTTAGGACGACTTCAGGTCATTTTCCAAGATGGACTACCCCCATTAGATCATTCTAACTGGAATCCTCTTTTTCAGAGGACTCAGCCCATCCTGGCATTCCAGGGCATCTTCACTTCCTCAGTTGTGACAGGCTAAAGGATGCTGAACCATGTTGTGGTGGGTGGGTCCAGTCTTTCCTTTCAGCCAATGTGCATGCATGGAGTTCATGAGGCACTTTCCCTTCTCTCCTCAGTTTATGTATATGATTCCTCTATCTAGCATTTCCAACAAATTTATTATTAATATTTTTTTAAAAAAATTAATCCATGGAGAAGGAAAGCATATAAAAAAGGAAGGTGGGCATGGAGGTGGGGGAGCAGGTTTAAAAAAGGGGTGGAGAGCCAAGAGTTCCACAGACGAGGCTCAGGTCAATCGTGGAGAAAGGAGTAAGCAATACAACCCAGAGCGAGGATGGTCTGAGGATGACCTATAACAGTGATGGACAACCTTTTGATCTCGGTGTGTCAAAATTCACAAGAAAACCTAGCTTAACTCGGGTGCTGTGTCACATCTAGAAATATCCATAATTTTGTGAATTTTGTAACTCTAGTAATATTTTATTAAAAGCAAAAACAAATATTTCTTTATATTAGTGACTTTTGTTGCTGAATTTCATTTGCTAATATTCAATTGAAAGTTGGTATTTCGGACACTACAAGAACCAGGCCCAATATCTTATGGTAAGAATCACACTGAGACAAAGCATTTTGACTTATTTAAAATTCTGTCCTGTCCTTAACTCATGGGTCTCAGAGCAGGTCACAACAAAAACTGATAAAACATTAGAAAGAAATTGCAGTTAAAATTTGCACATACTTAAATAAACTCAATGTAACAGTAAATAAAAAAGCACTCCGGCCAATTTTTCCTATACTGAAAATCCAAAGGGAAAAGCCATTAAGGCTTTTCTGAAAGAAAACTAAAGGCCTGGTCACACCACAACAAAAAAGTTCCCCGTAGGATGGACAAGGAATACAGCCCATTTTCAGCCTGTTCATACCTACCTTGTGAGGAGCAATCCACCTTCGGCTGTCCCCTCCTGCTCTGCCCCTTGATTCCAACTCATCCTGGATGACCAGCCTTTCTCCTGAACCCAGCTGCCCCTGCTCTTGCAGAGGGCAGCCAGCAGGCTCTGAGATGGAGAAGGCAACCTGAGCTGACCTGCTCCTCAGGCTAAAATCAGAAGTCCCTTCTGCACTGCACCAGCTGTAGGTCTGGACTGGTAGATTGAGATTCCCCAGAACTACTGATCTGGATTGTGGGGAGGTGAGGGCCGGATGAGCACTGTCTGCACAGCTGATGCTAATCTGGATCAACCCCCCTGCAGCCATGAAGGAAGGCTGGGGGCTAAAAGACATGTGCCCCTCTTGGACTTGTTCTTCCTTGTGCTGCTGCCATACCAAAGCTTCATCTGACAACCCCAGTGTGGCTTTGATTATGATGTGGGCCTTCAGCCTATGAGAGTTAAGTGTGATACACAATCTGGCACTCTTTTAATTTCCCTTTAAAATACTGTATATATATTATCACCTTTCCTTTATATAGAATCCTATTGTCCAGATAAACTCTGCTTCCACTTCAAGATCAGTGGAAACTTGTTGACCAAAGAGCTCAGTATTTATGATTTGATACCTCAGATCCTTGAGTGATTTACTTTATCTTACATCCCTACACCTGCAGAAAACATACATTAATTTCATGATGGAGGGGTGCGCCAGGGTCTGTAATTTAGAGTGAATAGTGCTCATTTGCTTATAAAAATGGTAATTTGCACATTTATCATAAGTCTGAGAGCAGCTGTAGCTATTTATGCACCACCTGCCTGACTTAGTGAAACCTGAAGCCTTTCAAGTACACAAACAGGAGTGAAGAATTAATTAGCCAAGTCTCCGGCATTAACAATGGGCAGACACCAAAGGGTTAAGGGAGACACCATACTTTCTGAGTGCAATAAAAGGAAGATTAAAAATCCAATTCCCTAGCAGCTTTTATGCAGAGGGGGATGTTAGAGCATGAGGCCTCCAAAAGAAAAAGAAAACCTTTGAAATGTGCCCAGCTGGGTGCGAAGCAGATGTGTGCTAGATCTCTTAATTCTTTCCATTGGTTTGGGACACCCCACTTTTCTGCAACATCATGTCATAAGGGCTTATGATGAGGAACAATGCTTTGATGCTTTGTTTTTTAAAATTGCCACTTAATCTTAATGAAAAAAGTTAAAGCAATATTTATTTTCTACTGGTTTTGTTCAACTGCCCTCCCTTTAAGCACACGGGACTTATAGTGGAAACCACGAGTAACTTCTTTCAATGGCCCCAGTATCAGTCTTTAGTCACTGCTTAACCTTCAGGATCAGAACTACAAATGGGTAGTTCTGGGCATGCTAAAAATGACAACAGTGATAAGCAAGATTGCCAGACATCCCTAATACTGGTATACTGGCCATTTAATTCAAAATGCAGGATTTCTTTTAATGGGGACATTTACCAGAGGTCTATTTGCACTACAGCCTCTAGTGAAGAAGTAGTGAACCTCTGATGAAGAGCCTTCACATGTGTTGGAGGCTGTTACAGGGTGTCCACTCACACCAGAAGTTCACTACTCGTTGATTAGGTGTGGAGCTCAAAATCTTGCTCCACACGTTATCCAACATTTACCAGACACTTATCTGAAGCATCCAGTACAGGGGCATTCACTCTTCTTCTAGTGCTCTGGGGTTGGTTTGAGATGCCGCACAAACATGCTGGCACCTCAGATGACCGTAGACGCAACTGCACGTGTGCAGACCATCAACGCCATCAGGGCAATGGTGCTGAAGCATGTGAAGTTGTGGAACATGTGAAGTGCCCAGAGGAGGACTGGGTCCCACACTGAATAAAGCAAATATTTGATCATGTATGTGTGTGTGTGTGTGTGGGGGAACAGCCAAAGTTGACCAGCGGTCCAACTGCAAGTCACTGATGGTTACTTGTGCTCCTTTCCTGTCCAGTGGATGGGAAGGAAAGTACGAAAATGTCCCAGGACATTTGGCAAGGCTCTTCAGGTGTTGTATCAAAAGCAACTTCCAGGAGCTTACTGTGCCTGCCTTGAACATGTACGAGATATGCAGTTATTTCTGGGATGATAAAGGCGGATTGATGGATTTCTAACCTCAGAACTCCATATTATAGTAGGAGGTAACAAAGCTCTTGTGTGTAGCCAACACTTATGAAATGATTGTCTATCCCACTTTTTCCATGCTCACTCAAAGTTCTGGATCTTGAAGATCTGGAACTTTGAGATGAGGTCCTTCTGGAGACCTGCATCTTGAAGACCCAGATCTCCAGGAAGACTCCTTGCATCCCCATGGGCCTGCTAGCACCCAAGAGGAATAGATACTGAGCAGGGCGCAATGGGGACACTGAATAACACTTTTCCGGCTCCATCTGACAGGAACTGAAAGAGGGCGGGGCGGAGAAGCAGGCTTCGTAGCTGCTTACACAGCAGCTATGAAGCCTGTGCTCAGCTCTGCGAACAACTCCAGGACTGCCTGCAGGCATCTGTAGCTGTCAGGGCCAGCTCCGCCCCACCACTTGCAGCAACGAATCTGTGAGTGGTGTCCCTGGCAGAGACGGCTTTGACAGCTATAGAGGCCTGCAGGTAGCTGTTTACCAAGTGCCCTAGGGGCACCTTCAGCTCCCTCTCTGCCTGAGGATGGTGGGCGCCACCACCCTTCACCCTCCGTCATGGCAATCGTCCCTCTGCCACCTGCCGGAGTGGTGGAGGGGACAGGGGAGGGGACAGGCACCCCTTCCCTTCCCCCTGGGCACCTGGAGAGGGGGAGGGGACAGAGGAGGGGGCACCCATCTCTCCCCTTTCTCCCCCATGAGGCAGTCCATCTCCCCTCCCCCTTTGTCACCTGGAATGCCAGAGGAGGAGGAGGGGTGATGAAATCCTGTGTCCTCCGTCACCCCTTGTGGCAAAGGAGGCAGGATTCCTCTTCCGCCACTGCCATCAGTAGGCTCACACCCCCAGAAGCCTACTTGAGTGATGGGGAGGAGGAGGTGGGGGGTGGCGTTGAGTAATCAGGAACCAATCAGGTACCAATCGGGTTCCTAATGTGGTCTTAGAAGGGTACTAAGCCCCAATGGAAAAAGGCCCAAAGCTGTCTTGCTAAGTCTATTTGCAAGTGTGTGAATCAAGGTAAGAAAGAGGAATAATAATGCTTTAGAGTAATGAACTGAGAACAGAAGAAGAAGAAACATCCAGTGGACTTACGATCCCGAGGGACTTCAATGGCTCTGATGAGGTGATGGAGGTATAAAGCAAGCACCACTCCCAGATGGATTAGGAGATATCTTTGCATTATCATCTTGAATATTTGGCTAAGATTCTATGTCCTCAGTTTCCTCCAGCAAGGCAAAGTGGCGTATTTCTACTGCAATGTAGCAGGATACTTTGATTTACTGAAAAAAGGAAGGGTGGAAGAAGAAATTAATAATCTATGATGATTCACATATAGTTTTAAATATATATATAAAGTGAGATAGCAAAAAGAAAACAAATTCCATGTCTCTTTTAGACCTTTGTACTCTAATAAATATGTGATTATTACATTAAGGATTTCATCATTTTCTTTTTTCACAAGAAGTCTATCCATTTCTTGCTGATTGGTGAATTTCATGACCTTCACATCACCCTGTTGATTCTAGGTTACCCTGAGTTACACGTGAATTGATCTGAAATCCAACAGTTTAATTTTGAATGTTTTATATATAGTCGCTGTCCCCAGATACTTAAGACCCATAATTTTTGGGTTCCATTGAGTCGTGGATGACTCCTAGTTGACTGCAGAGCCCATTCATTGTCAAGAGATACCACCAC
The DNA here is from genome assembly GCA_014337955.1 of Aspidoscelis marmoratus. Lineage (NCBI taxonomy): Eukaryota > Metazoa > Chordata > Lepidosauria > Squamata > Teiidae > Aspidoscelis > Aspidoscelis marmoratus. The sequence continues at coordinate 70,459,130 of MTQE01001134.1, read as the reverse complement.
CCCTCTCTCTTTTCCTATATCTCTTTCCCCTCACCCTTGCCTTCACTTTTACATTTTGGGGAAATTCGCACATTGCCGATGTGCTCTAGGAGGCAAAGCACTAGAATGATCCAGCCAGCCACACTTGCCCTAAGTGCCCGAATGGCTTCCATTATGACAACCCTAATCCTGTTTTAAATATTTTCTTCCTTCCATTTCTACAGAGTCTTTAGTTAGCAGCACAATACCATACATATGACACTTTGTACTGATGTACAAGAATGATATATAAAATTAAAATACGAATGTTAGCCAACCTAGCTGTGTATATTTTCAGTATTTCAGATAATTACAAGTGGCTGTAACATATTGAGGTAAGAATCTGCATATTCTATCTATCTTTGGAAGAAAGATGGGATAAAATGCCAAAGTCAATAAAGAAACATGCAAATAAATAAAACTTTGGAAATTCACTGTGACATAATGAACATTTGTGGTCTGTTGTCTAATTTACATTTAACCATCATTTTTGTAACATATCTCTTCACTAGCTGATGTCATCTGTCATCACTATCAAACAAAACATCAGCTTCTTTTGCATAAGAAAGTGAAGCTTTCACACATTTCTTCCTTATCTTCCACAAAACAATGACCTGCATCTGCCAAGGCGGCTCTGTGCAAAAAAGACATCCAAGACAATTTCATACTGAGAAACACTTTAATGGCTCCCAATGGCTTCTTAAATAAGAACATAAGAACATAAGAGAAGCCTTGCAGGATCAGGCCACAGCCCATCTAGTCCAGCATCCTGTCGCAGACAGTGGCCCACCAAATGCTCATGGGCATCTCAAGCAGAAACAAGGACAAACCTTCTCCTGCTCTTGAGTCCCAGCTTCCTCCCCACCACACACAGCCTGAAAGATGCATCTAGGCCAGTGATGGTGAACCTTTTGAGCTTGGTGTGTCAAAATTCACAAGAAAACCTAGCTGTGTCACATCTAAAAATATCCATAATTTTGTAATATTTGTAGCTCTAGTAAAATAGTTAAATTTTTGATATATGTATTTTTTAAAAGAAAAAACATAATTCTTTACATTAGTGACTTTTGTTGCTGAGTTTTGTTTGCTAAATCTTTAACTGAAAGTTGGTATTTCGCATACTTCAAAAAGAAGCAAGCACTACACGCCCAGGTGCCAGGGTGACCAGGTGTGTCACCCAAAAGGGCTTCAGGTGTCACCTGTGACACGCGTGTCATAGGTTGGCCATCACTGATCTATCCATTCGTTCTAGTAGCCATGATACATCTGTCATCCATAAATTTGTCTAACCCTACCTTAAAACCATCTAGACTTGTAGCTGTCATCACCTCTTCTGGCAGCATATTCCATAAGCCGATAACCCTCTGGGTGAAGAAATACTTCCCCCTGTCAG
>MTQE01001134.1:70439588-70457642 GCA_014337955.1 Aspidoscelis marmoratus | reverse complement strand
TACCCATCAGCTTCATAGAGTGCCCCCTGGTACTAGTGTTGTGCGATAGATAAAAGAAATTTCTCTATCCACTTTTTCTATACCGTGCATAGTTTTATGTACTTCAATCAGGTCCCCTCTTAAATGTCGTCTCTCCAGACTGAAGATCTAGACGTTGCAGCCTGGTTTCGTAAGGGAGGTGTTCCAGACCCTTAATCATTCTTGGTGCCCTTCTCTGCACCTTCTCTTGTTCCACAATATCCTTTTTGAGGTGTGGTGACCAGAATTGTACACAATATTCCAAATTTGGCCTCACTATAGATTTATAAAGGGGCAAAATGACACTTGCTGACTTATTTTCTATTCCCTTCCTAATTATTCCCAGCATTGAATTTGCTTTTTTTGCTGCTGCTGCGCACTGGGTTGACACCTTCATTGAACTGTCCACCAAAACCCCGAGATCTCTTTCCTGGTGTGTTGCAGAAAAGTCAGACCCCATCAGTTTATAGACGTAATTTGGATACTTGGCTCCGATGTGCATTACTTTGCACTTGTTAAGATTAAAGCACATTTGCCACTTGGTTGCCCACTCACCCAATGCTAAGATATCCCTCTGGAGCTCTTGGCAATCTCTCTTGGATTTTACTACCCTAAATAATTTAGTATCATCAGCAAACTTTGCTATTTTACTATGTACCCCTTCTTCTAGATCATTGATGAATAAATTGAAAAGCATTGGTCCCAGTACTGAGCCTTGAGGGACCCCACTTTTTACTGAGAATTTGCCGTTTATTACTACTCTCTGCTTTCTGCCCTTAAGCCAGTCACAAATCCAGGACAGAACCTGTCCTTTTATTCCATGGCTGATGAGTTCACTCAGTAGCCTTTGATATGGGACTTTGTCAAAAGCCTTCTGAAAGTCCAGATAGACAATGTCTACTGATTCATCTTTATCCACGTGTTTATTGACACTCTCAAAGAATTCCAACAAATTTGTGAGGCATGATTTACTTTTGCAGAAGCCATGCTGGCTTTTGTTCAGCAATGCTTGCTCCTCCATATGCACACTAATTTTGTCTTTAATAATGGTTTCCATCACCTTACATGGAACTGACGTTAAGCTAACTGGTCTGTAATTGCCTGGATCACCCCTGGATCCTTTTTTGAATCCTTTTTTGAATGCAGTATTACGTCTTAACAAAGCTTTTTGTTATATTTCAATCAGCACCCAAACTTCCATTTTGAATCTGAGATTCCATTTTGTTCTACTTAACAAAAATTGGAAACAAGACAAGTTCCACATTAGAGCTTGGAACAACTTGTGACTTCGAACAAGATTCAACATGAAATCAGATTGTTTGTGCATCTGAAAAAACATGTTCTGACCTAAAGTTAGCATGACATATTTTAATGTGATATGTTCCCTTCTTTCACAAATTCCTTCATATGATCTGTTACATAATGATTATTAAATAATTAATTTTAACTTGAAGAATTATCTTATTTTGCTGATTCTTAACTGGCACTGATCATCACTGTTAAATTTTAATTAAATCCATTTTTACAAAAGGGCTATAAAAAAGCATCTGAATTTGGATGGTTCTTTGGGGGAGGCATTATTAAAGGCATCAGATTAAAAGCATTATGACTGAGAATAAATCTACCAGCTTCAAAATACTGAATGTCCACTTAACAAATGTGGCATAATGACTTGCAGGGCTTGCCTCTTTAATAGAACCATAAATATTTGGTATCCAGTTAGACATGTAGGCAGGTATCTTGGCTCATATCTAAAAAAATATATCCCGAGACTGTAGACTTTGTCCTTGTCAGAGATTATTTGCAGTTGCACATTAACAATGTCATTTGACAAGACAAGGTAACCCTAGTTTCATGAAATATAAATAAGTAGCAAGAATTCTGGCTTCAAAGTCTCAGAAATGCAACTACAAAAAAAAAAAATCAAATCTGAATTGTTAGAGATGTGTGTTACATGCTTCCCTTATGAACCATGATACTGTACACAAGGTGAGGGGACTGTAAAGTTGAAGAGTGTACTAAATATTCTTCTTACTTCTGCAAAAATGAACCATGTATTAATTTACAACTATCCACTACACCTCTAGAACAGACACGTAAAATCCATTATCATACTGCTTTGTTGGGCAAATAGAAGTTGCAATACCTGTGGATCAGTGAGCACATTCAGAATTTTTTAGACATACTGTTGCTACCATAACTTTTGCTATTTTCTTTTCCTGAGTCAGCTGGGAGTGAACTTCAGAGGTTTGAAAGCACTGGGTGAATTCTAAAAGATAGCTAAGCCCACTACAAAAACCCTTGTCCAACTGGATTTTCATTTAATTGTAGTATGTATCCTATGGAAAATATATGGAGCAGAATACTGCAACACAGGAGTAGAAAGAAGGGCCTGGAAAAACTCTCCTAAAGGAAGATGCCTCACCTGGGTCTTTTTAGTTTAGCAAACAGATAAATATGATAGAAAAATATACCATTATTCATGCTGTGGAGAAAGTGGTAGGGACATTTTTGTCCATTTTTATGTTTTGTGAATGCTGAAGTATTGAGTTTAGCAAAAACTACACATAGCTAAGCTACAAAATTTGCAGTGAGACATAATCAAAGGATATTAGACAAACTCAAAGAGCATAAAACTCAGATTATTTCAAGGTCTGATTTTATTCTTTTATTATAAACCATTAGGAGTCTTTGGAAATGTGTGGTATATAAGTCCAATAAACAAATAATCTAACAATGTCTACTAGGTGTGTACTGCTATATGCCTACAACTACATACTACTTGGAATATCAAGAGTGTTATGTCTCCATAGACCAATTGTTGGAGACTATGACTGTCTGTACAGGACCAATTCTGCACTGTGGTCTAGCCTACCAGAAAGCCATTGTTCCCTTACTGAATGCTGCATTGACCAAACGATTGAACCCAATGACCATGGAGGTCCCTTCCAACTCTATGATGAGGTGTTGGACATTAAAATGATGTCACAGACTAATTCCAACCGTGGACTTCTTGTAAGCAGTTCTTGCCCTGTTCCAGGGTACTTTGCTGGACCAGTCACTCACGGGCAGATAGCACACAATGGCTGGTACAGTATATTGGGGTTGAGAAGCCTGGCATCATTTTGTTGGGCACCTGGAAATGGCTCCAAGCCTCCATAGTTAGTCTGGGAGAGGCTACCTATGATGCAGATGGTCCTGCCCATCCCATCTTGGATCGGATCACTTGATCTGCCCTAGGATTGCCCTTGCATGGTGTAGAGTAATGTATGGCATGTGAAAATGGCCTATGAGTGAGGATGGTGTTGTTACATTCATGAGAAAAAAGTTATTAGACTGGAAGGACAGCAGGATTTTTGCAGGTGATCTGCAATAACCTTGTTCTCAACAACTGTATTCTATTTTTATATGAAACATAGGTCCAACATTGTTTCTAAACATATGTTTTTAAGCATAAGTCTATACAATGTTTCTAAGCATTTTATACTTTTTAGCCTGATACTAATAAAAGTCTGAATCAGCCATACAGAACAAATAATTTGAAACCATGCTGTTATTCTTGTTCTAAAGCTGATTCATGCCGGTCCATTTGGTTAACAATGTATTTCACCATCTCATCCATCAGTTTTTCAGAAGCTCATCTCAAAAACTGAAAGATTCAGTCATAGCACATTTTAATAGCACCGTCAGGGAAGGCTACAAGCAAGATGGAATGGCTATAGCTCTGTGTCACTACTGTTCCTTAACTATTGGTATTTAAAAACATATTGCCTTTGTTTCTAGGCATGGCATATAGCAAGAGTCCCTAGTCTTTGTGGCTTTGGGAAAACATGTGGAATTCTAAGGGCCTTCTACATTTGTGGTAGTCCTCACCGACAAGTGCACTAAAGGCTTCTGTTTTGCACAGAAATATAAAGAAGCCCCCAACCACTGCTGAGATGCTCCATCTATGCTGTGCGGAGCAAGCTCCAGATCAAGTGGCCCTTTATTTGGATCACTAGTAGACTTCATTACCTCAATAGTCATATGCTATTGTCCCTATGGTGCTTTTTACTTCAACAAAGATTCTCCTTCTGCACAATTTTCAGAGAAGTTGCAAAATTGTTGTGTCATGGATATTTTAATCTGTTATGTATATTCTCAGTTCAGGGTTTACATATAATCATTAGCTTTATTATGATTAACCTTTACCCTATATAGTTGGGTGCATAATAGGATATGGTTTATAGGTTGGCTACAATGCTTATCCAAAATAGAGGTACATAACAGGAAACAGACATTTGCGGTTAAGTTGCTTGAAGAGAACAGGGAACAGGGAACTTCCCTTCTCCTTTTCTTCAGAAACTTTATGTCTCCTTAGTTATTTTAAATGTATCCCAAATTAACGTTTCTGCGTCATTATTAATCTTTTACCTATATCTGATGTACTGTTGCTATCCGGAAGGGGCATTATTTTTTGACTATATAAGTGAGACATACCTTTTGTATGTTAAGGAGTACCCAGGACTCCTTCCATGACTAGTCATGTAAAGCGCTTTAATAAATCTTAAATCTTGATGAAGGAAATACTGTGTCAGATCTTGCTTTAACAGTTGGCAAACAATGGATAGCAAGGGGAATAAGGATCACCACAAGGCAATGATGCTAATATTCATTCCTCAGACCAATCATGTATAAACGACTAGCTGGTGGGGCACAAAATGGACTATGCAGTGCATTCAGCTACCCACATCTGCCCCGCATAGCCAACTAATAATGATAGATCTCTGAATCATAAATCAGAATTCACAAAAATTGGTCACAGTATAGAAAAAAAACTAGTGATATATATATATGGATCTGCACCCTTCCAAGACAAAGGGCCTTTCTGCACTTACCTCCTCTGATCCAGATCAGCTCGGATGGCCAGGAAAGTGTCTTGTTGTGCCACCAAAATGGATCCCCCAGTAAATTGGACTGTGGTGGTGTCTACTTTCTGCACACCTCCTTGGTCTGGTTTACCATCTGCTGGTATTCCAATGGATCCATTTAATAATTTTTGGCTTCCTGATCTATATCATATTCCATCTGGTGCAGGCAGCCTCCCTTAAACCGGTCTACCATGCAGAAGGAGACTCCTGGACCCCTTCATAAACTGATTTAAGGGTAACTGTAGAAATGCCCAGACTGATGGAAATTGTCTGCAGTAAGTGGCTCATGAATGTTTGCCTGCCTAGTGTGATTCAGCCTTGTGCGGCCATTCTTGGCCCGCAAGTAGAACAGGCAGCTAGATTCTATTATTAATGAAGTAATTCAGTACTGTATTGACTTTAGCTGTGAAAGATGCTTCTACACTGTACTTTTCACTAAAGCATATTAGCATTTTTTCATTCAAGAGCCAAGCACAGGAAAATCTCCGCATTACTCTCTTCCCTTTTCATCAGCTACAGGCTAAATTCTGCATCTTGTTCTAGAAATACAACTTGGCACACACATTGGTAAATCCTCTCTGTGCGTCCCAATTTCACTGGCCAGATTAGGGATTAAGAAGGGTGTTTTTTTTAGTTTTTGATGTTTTCCCTTGAATGTACCAAAGATTTTTCAAAAATCCAGCTGAAAAAAAAAAGATGTTTAGCTGTGTCAAAGAATCATTAGGCACAATCTGAAATTTAAATTGACCATGGTATACAGTGTCTCCTTAATTTCATACAAATGAAAGCTTAATGAAAATCCCCTAGTCTTCATCACATCAATATTTTACCACCATGTTTAGTAATGGGCAGCTAATAATAGAACAGGACCCTTACAATTCTTCACATCTTTATCACCCATTCACAGTTACCATCATGTTGAACAGAATTCCAGAGGCAACTAAGGAGTGCACTACAAGGATCAACTTTTACTAAAACAGTGATCTGCAATTTAGGCTTGGGCAGCTCCAGAAGAGGATTAGGGGAGTTGTCCTACACATCACATTTCCTGAAACTATGGGTGATTCAGGGCAGCCTTTAGACCACATCAGTGTGTGGAAGGGAGGCTCCTAGTACACTTGTTGGTCCAGTGCACTGGCCAGTGTGGAATTGCCTTAATACTAGTGGTGAAGCTCAGTGCAGATGCCATGCACTAGTCAAGTAAAAGTGGAATACACTGGACCTGGTGAAGTTGCCCCCAGAGCCTCATTACAGGCTGCATCCACACAAAAAATGGAGGTAGCTGTCACTTGTATTGTTCCTATTCCATCTCTAATCCACACTAAAGGCATTTCTATGTGGCACTTCCACATACTACCACCTCTAAGTAAGGACTAATTTTCTAAAAATTTGGCAAATTATTTAAAATATAAACCAATAAAATTATGGCTGGCTTGTCTACAGAATATATCAGTTTGTGGAAAGACAAAACTGCTGGCTTGTTAAAATTCCCCTGCATTTTGCTTTTATTATATACTTCTTGGCTATCATAAAATTGTATTACTTTTTTTTTAAGGAGTGGTTGAAGTTATCACTCCCACCATAGCTGGAAAATCTCTCCCCCCCCCCCAAGATAAACATCAGGCCAATTTGCACTTGGCCTGCTAGTACACAAGGGTTAAGCTCCCAGATGGAGTATCCACATGTGAAAGAGTCATTTCTTAACGAGAAAGGCTCTGGCTGGACTATGCATACCTCTTCCTGTCTGGAAGAGCTGCTGGAGGGTCACGTGCCTGATGGCACATGCGAGATGATGCATGGCAGTGCCAGCTTGCCCTGGTGATGGTGCTGTGTATGCACACACACTTGTGCCTGCCCCAAGGATTGAAGATGATGACACCTGGATACCCATCAGTATGCCTGGTAAGTTGCAAATGGGTTGGGGGAGGGTTTGTATGTGCAGATGCTTAGAGCATTCTAGCACTATGCCTTGTGCTTGACTGAGGCATAGTGCGAAAAGATCCATCTACTCATGGGATTTGTACAGCTTTTAACTAAGCTCAGGATCCATATTTTACGAATGGCAAGACAGTAATAGTGCAGACTTGACCAGAGGAGTGGCAGAGGAAGTTGGAAAAGAAGAGGAATATGGAGGACATGCTAGAGGTGTCTAAAATTATGCCTGCTGGTGGACAAAAAGGGGAAGTAGATTTCCTATGCTTCTGCTAACTAGGAGTTATCCAAGAAATGGAGGGCGGGCCCCTACTTTAAAATCCAGGCAGCTTACATAAGAATTTAAGAGGAGCCTTGTTGGATCAGGCCACAGCCCATCTAGTCCAGCTTCTCATCGCACACAATGGCCCACCAATTGCTTATGGACACCTCAAGCAGAAGGCAAAGGCAAAACCTTCACCTACTCGATTCTAGTAGCTTGTGAGAAGTGAGTCTTTCATTATGCTTGTCCTCTTTAAATTCTACTCTTCTTTCTAAGGAAATGGAATTTATTCCTTGCTAATTACTGCTAAAAATCTCAAAATGTTTCTGAGAGTTAAGCTGATAGCTTTCAGCACAGAGTATGAACTACAATGATTTGTATGCAGCTTGAGGATTAGGAAGTACAGTACATTGCCACTTCAGATTTAGCATGAATGCTTTAAGCTGTACAAAACAGATGAGAGATAGAAATGATCCTCCTACAGACAATGCCATTCACATTTTTGCAGACATATTAGCAAAGCAAACAAGTCCCACGTGCAGACTCTCCAGATTTAAGAAATCTCAGTCCTTGACAGCACCAATGACATATTTTTTATGGGCAGGCAACACACCATTTTTCTAGAAGCAGTTTGCTTCCATGCTTGGGAGAGTGGGTAGCTTGTAGTTGGGAGACACACACAGTGCTGTTTGCCCACAGCTGTACAGCAGATCAGAACACAACCCACAATGTCCCGACCTTTTCTGTCCTTAAATGAAATTCCACCCACACTCTTACTAATGTAAAAAAGAAAGAGTATAGCAGAGAACCAGCAAAAGATGCTGACTGTGGTGTGACTGTGATTTTACAATTGCTCAACTAAAAAATCCCCCACAGGTTAATCTGTTTTTTTAAAGCCCCATCATTATTGTCCAACTAACACTGTGGACTACAAAAATTACATATGCCCTTATATATACAGTTTATGGGTTCTCTATATTCATATTCAGCTCCTCTATATTTATATTCAGCCTTTCTTTTTAAAAAGTTCTTTGAAGTCCTTCACTAGTAAATAAGAAATAGGAATCACAGCATCTGTACTACTGAAGAGACATTGGTCTTTTCTGCACTGACCCTCATTCCAGATTATACTCTGGAATAGGGACCTGCCATCTATATGCTAGTGTAGACTACAGCATACCCTGCCCAGGGTTTGCTGTAATCTGCACCAGCATGTAGAGAGCTGGCTCATTTTCTGGGATATAATCCAGAATAAGGTCCAGTGAAGAAAGGACCATTTTCTAATCCTGGATAACATAAACAATGCTGATTTAACCCACACCCTCCTTCCCATGATCTGGATCAGTAGGCCAAGCTATTCTGGAATCACTGATCCAGATCAAGGTAAGTGCAGAAAAGGTCACAATCTCATGCAATCAATTTTTTTTTTTTTTTTGGCAGCAATCATGACTCTCTCTCTCTTAAAGTATAGCATATTTTAATGTATTTCTATTGTGAGCAGCCCACAGAATGCTGGGTTACTGGACAAGAATAAATATAATAAATAAATATAGGAAGCAAAGATTACCCAGCCTGTAGATTTGAATGAGTTTGTCTGGGACTGAGTCTTTAAGATGAAAACAGAGGCTCTTTAAATCTGTAGATGTAGAAAGACTGTGGACAAATAAAAATTGAGGCTGACAAAATTTAGAGGTGTGGGTATGTCGTACAATCAGCTCAGTTTAAAAGCTTACATTTCAAGATAGTTTCCATTATTGTTTCTAAGGCAGGGAATATATGATGGTAATGCTACTTCTGTCTGGTTCTTGCCTCAGAACTTTAAACAAAACAGTCATTTGCTAATAGTGTTAAAATGTACACTTTCTCATAACATGCATACACAGTTATTGCTTATTTCCCCCCCAATGGTACTTACGCTGGCAACATCTTATAGAGATGGTCGTGGTATGTTTGGGAATATAAAGTAAAGAGCTTCTGAAACAGCTCTCTTCCTTACTGTTACAACACTAAAGCCTCTGAACCAAATTAAGATGTCTTCTTACTTTTAGAGATACAGTTATCCCTATATGGGGAGGGGGGGGTTGCTGACATCTATTAAAGGAGCATAAAAGGCCTCCATCCAGGAATGTTTAAGTCTTACATGCAACAAACTTGGCAGCAATGAGTAATGCATAATGCATTCTTCTCTCATCCCCAAATAAGACCGTGTTAATATATACTCTGTTCTGTGACAAATTAAGCTCAGAGGTGGCTCTGTTGATAGAAGGACTTAGAAGAAAGTAATAGATTAGGCTCCTTAAGCCTGTTTTCTCATGTGGTGCAGAAGGCTGTGTATAAAAGGTTGTGGTCTTTGGAGAGCTTTGGGCAGGCCAGAAGGGTACTTTACAGTGATTCATGCTGTCCCGAAATATTGAGTCTTGGCATATATGGACTCCTAAGCTGTCACCTGGTAGCCTAATGGAAGAAGCACCTCATGGCTGACCTGAGGCCAATATCCATATGGAGCCTGAGGACTGTAATAGATGTCTGGTGGAATCATGGGGTCTGCACATCAATTCATGCCATGGGAGGGCATGGCCTCCCATTCTGTGTGGAAACCATAGGGCCTCTACGCCTGACCAACTCCTGGTGTGGAATCTGTCTCATGAATGCTCTGATGGGAGATCCCTTTAAAGTAGCCTCCCAGGCACATCAGGCTGTGCTCCTACTTCTGCTGCCACTGGGCAGCAGGTGGAGATGGCAGGAATGTCTCAGGTCCCATTCTGGAGCTCGGGGCATTTTTCCAATCTCCAGAAGGGGAAAATGCCCCTGGTCTAACACTTTGAGGACACTGCCAAGTCTGTTCCATGCTGTCCAACGCATTCCTGCTCTGGAAAGGTTTTCCTAGTTTAGGAGTCTTCTCCACAGTACACGTCTATAGAAGGCATGCAGAAGTTGCCTATGAAGTTTGAAACCCAACCATCAAGGACAGCCTCAGCACAGATCTTCATGTCCCCAAGATTCTCACTACTTTGCCTACTTGGTCAGGCAGCCATCATGCTGATTTCCTAGGTATTCTTCTAAGCATTTTCAGAAACTCTAAATCCACTAAACAATTCATATTCATGGATTCTATTTTTCTTTAGAAATAAAAGTAAAGGTACACTGACCCCATTTACAGTCACTGGGTTAAGTAGCCACGTTTGGGTTACCCCAAGAAGGAGTCCACGACAATGAAAGAAACAAAGAATGCACACAGCAGGAAGTAAACAGCGCAACAGTGGTTCTCAACCTGTGGGTCGGGACCCCTTTGGGGGTCAATTTACTCTTTCACAGGGGTCATTATGAAGTAGCAACAAAAATAATTTTATGGCTGGGGGTTAGGGTTAGGTTGGCGGTCACCACAACATGAGGAACTGTATTAAAGGGTCGCAGCATTAGGAAGGTTGAGAACCACTGAGTTAAAAGCAAGTGTGATAGATGCAGACTGGACCAGAAATTTCATTGTGATGTTTTATGCCTTGTGAAGATGCATATTACATGAATCCTTTGCATTTAAATTGCATATTGCAGTGCTTAATAGCATGTAATGCTTGAGGATGAGAATTCAATCTTACATTTCTTTCTGATTGAAAGGGGCAGATAAAAGAGGATTAAGTATTGCCAATCAAAAACGTTAACAAAATTGTAATAAAAAGTAAATCTAAGGATATGTGCACAAAGCCTGAGCTATAAAATATTTAGATTCAGACTGGCCTTATTAACATGGTCACCAAACAAAGGTTGTCTGCTTTAATGTATCATAAGCTTGTTTATTCATTTGCATAATTAGATTCTAAAGAGCTCAAGGTAGATAACAACCACATACAAACGTACAATAAAAACAAGCCAACAATACCAATATTATAAACAAAAGGTAAAGCAGCAAGCAATATTTAACAGAAGAGCATGAAGATCTAGCCCCTGTAAGTCATCAATAACAAAACAACACCCCCATGTTTAAGTGCAGACAGACTGAAAAATCAAATAAGCTGCTTCTTAAACTGAAGCAATGGCATCATTTCTCAAAATAACTGAATACAAATGAGAAATCACTAATTTACTGTGCCCAACATAGTGTCAACACACATTGGCATTGAATTACTGATTAACTACAGAGATTAAGATTTCAATCTGGGGACTTCATGCAAGCTCATGCTTTCCATCACATCTGTCCAAATACCCAATTTTCAACGTTACTGAAAGAAAAAAAAAGATGTGGAAAGCTACCAAATGGGGCAATTTCATGCCAATGCTAGTTCCAGATATTTGTGCATCCAGAAGCGTTCCTGCTCTATCACGTTCTATGTGGGAGTAGAGGGGTGTGGGAATACAAAAAGTACCAAGATTTCATTCACACTGCCACTTTGACTGGCACTGAGCAGATTTCTCGATGCCAGCCAAACAAGTTGTGAATTACTTATGTGTCTGCAAAATGTATGGAAGAGGGGAATGACTTATTTCTGTTTATGTGTCAACTGAAATGCTAGATTTCTAGCAATCCCCTGAAATTATTATTCTATTTTTAGCATGTCCTTCATGTTCAAAGAAAAATTCTGCTGGCATCTTGTAAGCAAGTCCTTCATGAAAATGCACAACTATCTGGCTGAACTTTGCAACTCAACATATTGCAACATGAGGCTGTTAAATCAGGGATAAATAAATCAGCAAAGCAGTTGTGATTTCTTGCCCTCTTGGCTGGTTGCCAGCATATTTATCCAAGAGGTCAGAATTTTAAAGTGATAGCTATTTTCCTTGTCATTTTAAGTGTGTATGTGCAATAAGTCATTTCTCGTTGTAAAAGAGACTGGGTCATTAAAGACCTTCAGTTTTTACGCAAGGTTGCCTACTAATTGTTCTCTCTGCTTTTATGAGATATTTACTTATTTTTAGTTTTCAGTCATAAATAATATGGCTGAGACTGGTTACATTTGGGGGGCCTATCTGGGCATTTTGTGTTATTCACTGTAGCCGATCCCCCCACCCGCAGGCAGTATTTGGACTTTAGATGAAACTTGGGTGCTCTTAGATGCCATCTCATTGACTCCTGATCTAGGTGCAGGAATGGAAGAACATAATTATTATGGTAGCAGAAATTAATATGAGCAAAGAACTAAGGAATCAGGAAGTGAATGTCCCATCACAGAGTGCATAGCTGCGATCATGTGTAACAAAAAAACAAACCAGCTCTGAAGTGCCTCAGAGACAGTAGCACGTGGCCTTTATGTTCTCATTTCATCTCTAATCTTCCTTTTTTAGCATAGGGCAAAACAAAATGATGGGTGACTGCAGCTCAGAACCATCTCTAAGCCATCTCTGAGACACCCTACAGATGTTTTTTTAACTGTGATGACAGCCTATACTAAGAGTCAATAAGAGACTGATAAATTAAAATGACTTCAACAAGCATAGATACCTATACGTAGCTAATATTGCAATATGAAGATAAAGGCTTGCTTGTTTTCCAAGTCATCTTTTGAAACAGATAAAAACCCATAACACATTGCACAGTTGCAAATATCATGGCAGATCACCATACTGTATATATTACTTATTTAAAAACTTACTAACTTTTGCCTCTGTGGTTGATTTTAGGGTGTGGGCCAATTCACATGAATGGAGATGATCCTTTAGGTTGCTCAGGCCCCAAGCATTTTAAACTTTAAAAATAAAAATCAACATTTTAGAGTGAAAGAAGAAATGGCCTGGCAGCTAATGCAACTGGTATGTGAATGGCATTGCATGATCTGACCACCCAGTTTTTGCTGGAACTTCAGTGGCTAAATTGAGTGGACAAGGATAGCCCACCATAAGTCTGGATATACAAGCTGTGCCAGGCTGGGATGAGAGCCACTGTTGCTGTGGCATAGGGACATCTGCAATGGGATGGACAGTCCTGCGTCAGTCCCTGCCACCAGCTCAGACGGTTGTGTATTGAAGCTGGTGTTGGAATCTTCAAAGTTCTTGGCCTTCAGAGATCCTGATTTTCTTCAAGGTAAAAGGCCAATCCAGACTGTCTCTCTCTTCATTAGTACTGTGCAGTTAAAACTGTGTTAGTGTAGACATAAATGACAGTATCTAAGATACTCTTTCTGAAAATAATATTTGTTTGTTTATGTTTATATAGTTGTATTACTTTAAAAACCAAGATGATGTATAAAGAGTCCTGCTTGAAGGCAAGACAAATAGCACAGACTTAAGCCACATTTAGATGTCCAAGAAGGATGGGCAATTCTGCACTCACCAGTAGAGCAAATCAACACGCATACTAGATACCTCAAGATTTTTGCATTTAGGCTCTGGTATACAATTAGGACAACCCTGGGGTAGGGGATTCGTTCTCTGGGCTGGGGATTCTGTCCGGAACTTGCCTGGCCTGTCCCAGAGTGGGACTAATTGCAGTTAGCACATCTGGCCAAAGCCATCCCTGGCTGTCCTAGAGCTGTCCGTCAGGGAGACCATTCACACTCTCCCTGCTGTACAGCTCTGGAGTCCACCCCAGGTTGTCACCATTGGGCCCTATCAGCCCACTGGCTGGCAGCCCCTTTCAGGAGTGGGGCAAGACCGGGCCAGGGCTATCCTGGGGTTCCACAGGCAGCAGCAGCTGGTGGGAGTCTCCTGAATGCTCACCCCCACTCAGGGGTGAACACCACCTTCCAGTCCCCCATGCCCCACTTACCTTTCTGGACCCCTGACTTGGTATGGATAGGTCCCAGGGCTCACCGTGATCAATCTGCTGCCCTCTGCACAGGCACATGCAGCAGCAGATCACCCCCACACTAACCTGAATGTCTGACAACAGGTCAGCATAGGGGTGGTCTGCCGCTGTGCATACCTGCATAGAGAGTGGCAGATCGATCCTGGCAAGCCCCAGGACCTATCCAGATAGAGCCAATGGTCCAGAAAGTTAAGTAGGCCATGGGGGACTGGGGGGTGGCATGCACAGGAGGCCCCACTGGCTGCTACCGACCTGATCAGGGTGGTGGCAGATCATGGAACCCCAGGACAGCCCTGGCCTGGTCTCACCCCACCCCCAAAAGGCCCAATGGCAGGTACACATGGGGATCGATCCACCATTTGCACATTGGGTGATAAGGGATGTGTTGAGAATGCGTCGCTTGCCATCCAGTGTGAATGGTGGGTCTGTCCCCCATGTGTACCAGCCTCTCCTTTCTGCATGCTGATGTGGTTTGAGGGATGGTCTGCCAGGTGCTTGGGCTCTGTGTGTGTGGGCTAAGTTGTAATGGAAACAAACAATCAACTAATACTTGCTTGCTTGCTTACTTGCTTACTGTACCCAAAGATTTTTGAGTGGGTAACAACATCTAAGATAAAAAATCAGGATGTGATTGTGTATTATGCAGACTTTTTGTAAGAATAATTGCAATTATTTAAGAGCAGTAGCATCTTGCCTAATATTGCTTAAGTGAAAGAAGGTACTGGAAATTATTCTCAGACCAATACATTTTAGGAACCCAAAGAACTGTGCATATTAGTGGCAACTCTCATTTCTGTTTTTGAAACTACAGGGACACTTTCAAGTTCTCTGTCACTGTTTGTTAGTTCCATTTTTTTTCACAAAGTGATGGATCTAATTTAGAAGTAGGAAAACAGTGTTCTCTTTTGTCTCTTTTGCATTTAACCTTTTAATGTGATATTTTCCCCTTACACTTACAAAAAAAAAATTCTATTATTTTGGAGATTCTAACAGCCTTGTTAAAGATAACCATTTGAAAAAAAAATTAATTAAAATTGTAAAAGGTTGCTTAATATTGTATCTAAAAGTGGTTTTCGTCTCACCTAGATATTGCTACTAATTTATGAATTGGAAAAATATTTAAAATATATTCTCTACTTCATACTAGTAGACAGGATTGCTAAAACATTTTTGGAAAAACAGAAGACTGCTACATTTTTCAGCTCTCTGAGACCACTAATCTGCAACTGGGGCACCACCGGGCTGTCACTTTTGCAAGACATGTGCTAGCCTGATATCAATTCTGTTGAGAAGGGAAACCCCTTGGAGTGGTTTCCTGCTCTAGGGAAATGCCTCTCCTTTGAGCGTTTGGGGCAGGAGATGGCCATCTCAGAGTGAGAACAGGTCCATACCTGAGTTGGCACTATTGTGTAGATTTAGCCTTAGTAATTCTCAGCTGTGAAAGCCCATGGTTAAAGAATGGATGCAGGAGCAGCACAAGCAGGCCAACTGTAGTTCATGCACTCCCAGGGACATAAATCAAATTGTTCTGTATGGCTGGCTTAAAGTTCTAGTTGGGTAATTGTTCTACTGGAACTCTGATCAGTTTGTAATAGCTGAGTAACTTATACTCCTGGAGATTCTAGTGCTTTGAGTACTGGACAGCACCCCCTGGACATAGGATTCCATTGTCTTAAGGGCAGAATCCTGCCCCAAAGTGAGATGCACAGTGTCTGCATGCCATGAAATTTCACTCATTTCTTTCTTTGAAGCAGCACCTCACTGCTGCTAATTTGAAGAGGCAACAAAGCAGGATGTTTCATCACACTGGAAATGCTGGTGGATGTTGAGCATTTTTGATGCAATGAAAAAGCTGTCCAGGAACAGCATAAGCCAGGTAAGTTGCTCATGTGGCCACCGACCGTGTACCTACAGAGTGGCAGTGTGAGCATCTGAGAGTGGCCAGTGCCCTCAGAGTTCTTTTCCTGCTCAGTGGGAATGATGGGTGCTTGCCAGACTTCAGTTGTTTCGGAAGAGCACTGCCACACAGGTGCCACACCTGTAGGTCTCTACTGGGGTTTTTTCACACCTGTGCAGATGGAGCCATGGTCAAGTCTATGAGTGCTATTCAGATGGGAGAAATATCCTTTCCCTGTTAATCCCTTTGGCGTGGAAGTGTCAGTCTTAGGGATGTGCATGAATATTTGTAACATTTGTTATTTGTACAAATTTGGACATTCATACATGAATCGAATGTTACGATATTCATACATTGACTTTCGTATGGATACAAATTTTTCTGGATGTTTGCACAAATGTGCCAGGCATTTTGATGTCTAGTGCTGACACACTTTTTTGCTGTAGCCTTTGGCTGAAGAAAGAGCTTCCCTCTTCAGGCACTGTTATTTATCCTTTTAAGAAGCTCTTTTTATTTTTATTTTTATTTTTTTTAGTTTAACTCATTTTGAGCGCGTTCCCACTTAGTGCATTTCTGGATAATTCTAGTCTGGGAACAACCAAATCCTGGTCTGGGTCTGGTGCGGGTGGCGGGAACAGCGCCGAGCACCATTTTGGTATTCCCCTTTCAGACCTGGCAGAATGCACTAAGTGGGAACGGTGAGGCGATCCCACTTTCTGAATGTGGTGGTGGCAACGACAAGCCCAACCTGGGCAGCAGCAGGAGCAGGAACGGGAGCAGTGCAGCACTTCCAATTGCAGGTCCGCTCATCTGCTTGTGTGCGCATACACAAGCGAGTCAAGTTTGATCTGGCAACTGCCCCCCTGCTCCTGCCCCCCCTGCCACTGCTGTTTACTGGCACAAAAAGGAGTTTGGAAGCGCCGTGCTGCGCCACTGCTGCTCCTGCCATTTACCATCATGAAAAGGAGCTTGGAAGTACTGCACCGCTCCTTCCCCCACTGCCACTGAAAAGTCCTGTTTAAACAGGATCCCCCCCCCCCAGATTTCTGCAGGGGTTTCTGCAGAAAATCCAGGGAAAAGGAATTGGCATGGGAACGGGGCTTCCAGGATTCGGACTACTGGCCAATATAATGGGAACCTGGTTCCTGAGTCCAAATCCAGTCTGGATTTTAGCCCCTATGGGAATGCAGCCTTTGAGACCTTTAGACATAGGGTGGAACAAACATGTGAAGGAATGAAGGAAGGCTTACGACACAAATCACTGCCAAACCACAAGGTCCAATCTTAGCATTTTTTACAGATTTGTCACAGTTTCTTTGTTGTTTTGGGCAATGGTGAAGAGCCCATCAAACTTCTATTTTCAAAGTTTGGGTCACTTTGGCTAAAGTATAAGAACATGTGCATTCCTGTACCTACGTTTTACCTTTCTGTCTTTGGTTTAGCCTTCCATTAGAGGGAGTGCTAGTTCTGGCACACTCTTTTCTTTCTTCCTGTGTGATGTTTGCATTCCTCACTCTATTTATTTAAAATATTTTTTACATTTGCATCCCACTTTTTTTCTGAATAGCTTGCGGTGATGAACAAAGTAAATCTCCTTTGCTATGTAAGCCTCATAACAAGCCTGTGATATAGGTTAAGTTGAGAACCAATTCTAGTGACTGCTCCCTAATTTTGTGAAAAAAGCATGTCAGATATCTCCCTCTCCCTCTCTCTGCTGTTAGTTTTCATTGTAACAAGAATTTTTTAATTTTTCCAATACTCATCCGACATATTCTTGTTTAGTCCTGCAAAGTTAGCAAGCTATTGTATCACAGCAGTTAATGCACAACAGTCATCAGTGTACGTTCACTGTGATAGTGAAGAGGAGAAACAACACAATTAATACAGTGCAGGTACCATAACAAAGTGCCTGGGAATGGTTTATGTGGGTGTAAACTGATAACACATCAGAGTGAGTCATACTGAAAAGGTCTGACCACTGAGCTTAGAATTTGTTTAGCCTGCCTGGTAGCAACTCTCCATTTTTTAAAGCAGGAATCTGTCTCTGTTTTGCTTGAATATATCAGGGATTGAACCTCAGATCTTTTGCATGCAAAACACAAAAAAGATGAGCACCATTGTACAAATTACTTTCCCTATTTTATACTACATAATATTAAAAAAAAGCAGCCCTTCTGTTATTTGGTTGCATTCACATAATTTAAAATAAAAAAGCACTTCAAAGGTGGTTTGGAGGTGATACCATCACATGTATGGTTGCCCATCACACTTCTAATAAACAGTAAAGGTAAAAAAAAAA
>MTQE01001134.1:70365227-70420667 GCA_014337955.1 Aspidoscelis marmoratus | reverse complement strand
ACTGATTGTGAATGGGAATGACGAGGATCTAAACAGTTTTTAAACCATTTTACTTGATTGGGAGTGGGAGCGGCAAGGATCCAAGCCATTTTTAAACTGCTTTCAAACCGTTTTAAGCGATAATGGGAATGGGCCCCCTGGTTGTTTTTTTACCTTTTGTTTTCTAGCCTCCCAAAATGAGTTTGAGGAAAACATCAAAAACTTCAAAAACTTTAAAGGGCTTTAGGAGTATAAAACCTACTTTTGGATTAGATAATGCAGTAGAAAAGTGGCTTATCAGTTTAGCCCTGGTCAAACCTTCGCTTTAAACCTTCTTTCGTCCATCTTCAGATCTGACTTCTCGCACCTTTTCATTTCTATTCATTTTGCTTATAGACTTTCCATCTACTATTTGGACTTGCCTGAGTGGAAAGTCCACAAATAAACCAGATATGAGTGGAAGGGATGAGCAGTCAGATCTCAGGATGGTCTGAAGAAGGTTTAAAGTGAAGGTGTGAACACGGCCCTAGTCAGTTTATTTGCTTCCCTCTAGAGGTTGATCAAAAGTGGATTAAAATTTAGGTGTACCTGGATCCAGAGATATTTAGCTCTATCCGGCACTTAGCATTGCTGTACACTGCTAACCTGAAAAGGCTGAACTCATAATGTATTACCCAAATTAATTTATTTTACTATCTAAAACATTACAGAAGGAATACAATAGTAGGTATTGCAAAACTAAGCAAGGCTGTGTCCACATTAGCAGATTAAATTTGCAGTTATATCAAAATATGCAGTTTACCTGGCTATGAAGCCATGGTGGGCCATCCGGACTCCAGCAGCCTCCCTGCAGCTTTCTCACAGAGAGCTGCGAAACTTCTGTGACATGTGCGGTGAGGCACATGTCACGTGGGCTGGCAGGCAGATATTCCAGATTATATCCCAGAATAGGGACCTCCAATCTACAAGCTAGTGCAGACTACAGTAGGCTTTCAGAATTAGGTTTTCAGAATCTACTACTGTAATAAGAGAACACTTCATATTGGATTAAATATGGGGCCTTTTTGCACTTTGGTTGAATGGCTGTAGTGAACGAAGGCTAGGCCACTCGGGAACACATTCCCCATTCATACCTAGGTAAGTAAGGAACACTTGGGGATGCATTACTTCTTGCCTAGGTGTGAAAGGGGAATCCGTCCCCACGTGGCCTAGCCCGAAAAGGCCAGTGCGGGCATGGGATGCTCCTCCCAGGCCTGACGCCATTGATTTGAATTCAACCTAGGGACAGGCAGGCCGGTCCCTTCCCTTCCCTGGGTTCCTGCGGGCCCCCACTGCATGCCAGCCACTTTGAACACAGCAGCAAAGAGGTAAGTCGCATGCATGTGTATGTGTCCCTGCTAGGCCCCAGCCCGGGGCGGGTCCCTGTGGGCTCAAGGTGACCTGATTGGAGGCTGTCACACGGAGGCTGAAGATCCATCCTGGTGCTCTGGCAGCTGGGGCAGCCCAGATTGGGCTTCCCCAGCTGCCAGGGCCCCCCTAGGTGCCCACTGGCACCCAGGGGGGATGCTCTTCCCCCAGCAGTGCAGCCACTTACCTTGTTGTGGTGGTCATGCAGCCAGCCATGGTGATGCGCCGCTCTGTGTGGCACACTGGCCCCATGCTGTCAGCACCTCCGGTCCAAAGCGCTGACAGCTTGGGCTCCATCTACCAATAAGCGGCAGCTGGGTGCAGGGCCCACAGCTGTTCAGGAAGGAGAGAGCGAATGCTCTCCCTCCCATATAGCTGTGAGATGGCCTGGGATGGCTGGGAATGCCCTGGGCTGGGCGTAGAGTGCAATTTCATGCTCTACATCTGGAACGTGAGTGGGTGCCCTGGGATGGGATGGGGTGGTTCAGAACAGAACCACTGGCCCAGCAGAGCAAATGCTCTGTCCGTGTTGTCCTACTCATGTTCCAGAGGCCCTCATGCAAATAGGCCTCAGATCTCATCTTTCATTCAACTCACACTGGATTAAACACAGCCTTCTCTCCTACTCAGACCCATTCCACAGATGTTTCTGGAACCAGTGAAATTGTATCACAACTTGCTTGGATCAGTCCAGCACGCAGCTGAAAATTCTCAAGAGACCATTTCAAAGTTGTCTCCCATTGGAGTGCTCTCTGAAATTATTATCATATGGGGGAATGCTCCAAAATTAAATCCTATGTGGGTGCAGTGTTCCCTGGGAGGCATGGCACCCTCAGGACCATTCCACCAAATATCTCCCATATTCCCTGGCAGGAGCTGGTCTGATCTAGAAGGGCCGTGCAGATAGATACAAGCAATAATAAACTATAGTTACCATTTTTCAGTGAAATTGGTCTTACATCCATCTGTCAAACTACATGATAGTCATATTTTCATGGTCACTGATCTATGCTGGTAAATAGTTATCTGGTCATTGACTACAGGGAACCTCACATGCAAAAGATGCAAACTAAATCAGCTGACCAACAGTGACCCCAGGCAAGTTCTGCATGACTATCCAAACCCACAGAATTAAAGATGTACACGTCTAAATGTTGCCCAACATTAGCCTGGCAAGAGCATTGTGTATTCATTTGGCCAGGAAGATTAAATGCCCGTTTAAGTTTTTCTTCTGTTTCCATAGTCCAGCTTCAAGTACATCTGGTTTCCATGTGCTGCAAAAATGCCTCTGACATTTCTTTACAAACCCCAGGCCCTTCAAACAGCTGTGACAGACTAAAGGAGTATTGAATCTGACATTCTGTCCTTCAGCTATCTGATGTACAACCTTTAGATAACATTGTGATACAAGTGAGTGCAAGGAGAGAGCAAACAATTAAATGAAAACTGGGGGAGTGAGACAGAGGAGGATCAGAAGCTAAAAAAACCTGGATCACCTACCCAGTTCTATGAACAAAACAAACAACTCATTCCATCTCCTCCTGCTTTCCTTCTTAAGGCTAATTGTCACATGCATGTGACATGGCACAGCTGTACTATAATGATTCCTGATCTTTCTGTGAACTGACCCATTAAGTGGTCCTAATTGTTCAGCAGCAGTTTCCAGACTGGGTGGTCACATTGCAAAGGTTTGTCCCAGAGGCAATATGCAAAATGATCAAAATGAGAATGTATAGCCACATGCTGAAATATATAGTACCTCAAATCCAAGACACCTTCCATGGTTAGCATATCAGTGAGGCAGTCCCATTTAAAGAGTGGCCTTCATGGCAAGTTGATTCATGAAAGGATCTAGCAATCTAGCCTTCTCTGCACTTACTGTTTGGTAATCTGAATCAGTGGGTCCCACTAATCTGGATTATGTGGAAGACCACTGATCCAGATTACTTGGAGCCGTGGGCTGGATCAGTGCCATCTGCATTGATGGCACTGATTTGGTCCGTGCCTCCCCATGGCTGTGACAGATCTTAGCTTTGGAGCTGTGGGCATGCTTTTTGGTGGTGCGCTATGTTCCTGATCATGGAAGCATACCATCTGGACCCAATCCTGTGATCTGGAACAAGGGCTTTGTTAAGGTTGTAGACCCGATATTAAGGGCCTCTGCAGATGGAGTTGGACCAGTGGAAGCTCCTTGGTCTGCTTTAATGTTGTATCCAGAGTTATCCAGGAGCTGAACATAAGTGTAGCTTATGGGTCTTTCCACGCAGAATTGTCATGGGATACTATCCTGGGGAATTAAGATCAGGGATGATGACCAATGTTTGCATTGTGACCATGTCCTGTTGTGAACTTCACCCAGACCTACTTGGGTCTGGGTGAAGTGCAAATGGTCCAGTCTAGGACCATTTGCTTCATTATAGCAGCGACCGAACAGGCCAGGATGTTGCTACAGCAATGGGTGATATGGCATGCAAATGCATACCCAAAGTCACCCTGCCCACCCACCCCCCAGCCTTTGCACAGAGGTAATGTGAAGGCTGCACACAGGACTTTACTAGGTGCATCATAGGTGGTCCTAGTATGGTTGAGGAGCAGTTTTTACTGCTTCACAGCTAATGAAGATGGAGACAGCCATGCATGCTTGGAGCTGCTGTGGCATAGACAGGGCTATGCAGAGTGCATATGCTCTGTGCTGGAGTGTCCCTGGCTGTCCCGATCTTCCAAGTATAAAAAGGCCCAAAATCTCCTAATAATTTTCCTATTAAAAAAAGCATTAAAAAACTCTGTTGCTTGTACATGCCCAACAGCAGATTGTTTCAGCAAAGTCTCTGACTTTAGGGAACTGAATATTTTCGCACTATTTATTTGCATCCTGGTAACACAGTAAAAGGTCTTGGATCACCATTCTGTTTAGTTTTTGAATCACATCCAACTCATTTAATTATTGTTAATTGGCCAGAGCGATTGGCATTAATGTAATGAAGCAGGCACAAGTGGCTTTTTCCTCCTGTGGGATGAAACAAGAGCTCTCTTGATATATCTTGCTGTCATATAAAATGCAGGAAAAGGTTTATCAGATAGATGGATCTCTGATCCAGCCATTTCCATGTTTTCATTCTGATGGTGAGTAGTAGCTTCAGGGAAGGCCTAGAAGATCAAAGAACAGCACCAGTACTCTCATGTACTATTTCCATGAGTTTCTATATATGCCTCACAAGGTACTTGGAGGGGGGAGGAGTAACCATTCACATGGATACTTAAAATACCCCTATGGGTGTTTGGGATGTAGAGTTAGCAAACACATCCAACTGTGACACAACCCCAACCCCCAACTGAAACACCCTTAATTTGGGCCCTTTCTGCAATGACCTGGTAATCCAGAATAGAGAGCTACATAGTTCTCATGAGCTACATGGAACTAGTGGTAATCTAGATCAGATTCATACTAAGTGTGCAGTAATCTGGATTAGTGGTCAACCTGATCAATCAGTATTGAAACTATACTAGTGTTGTCTGATCCAGAACAAGCAATGGGGACATCTGAATGTACAATGGAACAAGGGATTATCCCTATTCTCACTTACACAAGATGGGAGGACTAGAAACAATGGTATAAAAATTCAATGGGGTCAATACTGATTAGATATCAGAAAAACTTTCTGACAGCAAGGGTGATCAGTCAGTGGAATAGGTTGCCACAGGAGGTAGTAAGCTTTCTTTCACTGGAGGCCTTCAAGCAGAGTCTGGATAGAAATCTATCTGGGATGGTTTAGGAAATCCTGCATTGAGCAGGGGGTTGGACACAATGACTATAGAGGTCCTTCCAGCTCTATGATTCTATGAAGATTGTAGGTGTGGTATTGAGGACCATGTGCTGTGATGGTGAGACTGTGAAGACACCTTCACAATCCCTTGGGAACGATGGCTACATTACTCATGATGCTGTTTTTTGCACTGCCTACAAATACACCTCACTCCCACTACCTGGATACAGCATTTCATCGGCAGGAATGTGGATCACCTGCATTGAGATTCCAGAGGTTATGTCAGCAGTAGTTCACATGCACTAATACAGAACAGTGCTTAAGCATCTGCCCTGCATCTCTCTTTTGCCACTCTCCAGCATGCTTAGTGCAGATGCCTCTTGCTGCAGTTGATCTGCATCTAGCTAATACAGATTTACTAATATGGATTCAGCATGATAAGTGCAGAAAAAGCTTTATTTGGGCACTTAGTCGGGAAATTTGCTTCCTCTCCCATTTATGGATGGTGCACAGAGAGGGGAGGAAGCTAACATCCAAAACTGCAGCCTGCATGATTACTGGGGACCAAGAACTATATCAGACTTCTAGCCTCAGTTCCAGTCCCTGCACTTGATTCTGACAGGAGACTTTAGTTGCTGTGAAGACCAGTTGCACAAATAGCAATGTTGCCCTTGCTGTTATAGGGCCTTGTCCATGTGGCTGGTCACCTCTGGCACAGCTCTCATGTTTCCCACTACCAGGAGGAATGTCATGTGGATGCTACCAGAGAGACAGATAGAGGGAACCCAAAGCTGAAACAGTCAACTTGAAAGAGCAAAGTTACCTCTCACTTAGGAATTTCACTGCTATGCACAGATAACTCTCTTTGGGATCATGCTTTGCAACCCTTGTTCTGAAGAGAATGTTCACTGGCAAAGCAGCTCCCAGGCCCTTTCAGCACATCTGCCATCATTATCATCAAAAATGACAAATACTTTGGAGAGATTGTAGCACACAAAAGTGTGAAGGCTGCAGCAAAAGCTACAGACTGTGGGCAGCAGGAGGGAAATACTTATAGCTAGAACAAATGTAATTTATAGATTTCTTTACCCAGGTGCCTTTGAATGCTAGCCCTGCGAAGGTCACTTGTCCATTTTAACTGTACTGTAACCTTTATACAACTATGAAGAAACTGTTACTGTGCACATATGTTCCTCTTTTTTGTTCAGTGGGAGACAAATTAAGCAGAGACTCTTTTGCCCACAGTAAACCCTCCTCCCCAAATGCTATATTGACCCAAAAAGGTTGTCAGTGCCTGCAAGTAGGTAAGTGAATTGTTGAATCATCCTGTGTACAGATACCACAATCATTTACCAAGTGACGATTCTTAGAAAGAAAAAATGGTACCAGCACAATCAGTTAAAAAATATGATGAACCAGCAACAACAGCAGCAGCTGGCTTTTCTACCCTGCTTTTCTTACCCGTTTAAGGTGCCTCAAAGCTTTCTATTCTTCTCCTCACCACAGAACACCCTGTGAGGTAGGTAGGACTATGAAAGCTCAGAAGAGAGCTGTGACTTGCCTAAGGTCACCTACAGTGTTTTTCCACTGTCACTAAAAGTACCCATTAAGTACCCATTAATGGGTATGAAATGGCATTTTTGTACCCATTAATGGGTACTTAATGGGTACTTCTAGTGACAGTGGAAAAACACCCCTAGCTGACTTCATATGGGAGTGCAGAATCAAACCTGGTATTCCCAGGTAAGAGTCCAGCTTCCTAACCACTAGACCAAACGAACTGAAATTTCTCTGGAGGAAGTAACAGTGGAGTTTTCAAAAGCAGCTCAAGAAGAAATTGAGCTCAGTGGTCAATGGGGGAGTAAGGAAAGGAATGGGATATTATGGAAGATGACTTGGTGGCTGCTTAGAACTGATCACAATGATATATTTATTACCCCTGATGTCACAACTATGTTAACTATCCCACGGTCCTGCTCCTCAACACAATCTTGAAGTTACTTCAAAAACAGAGATGCTATTTGTGGAATAACCAAATGAAAATGATCAAAGAACTGTTTAGATTCCTTAGTCCTTATCACAGGGCTGTAGCTAAAGCTGACTGAACTTGGCATTGTGTTTGGGGCCTGGGAAACAAAGTGTGGCTCTTACAGAGCATCTCTCCCATCGTTCACCATAGCCTTCTATTGCTGCTTGCTGTTCCCTTTGACGGCTTTCTAAAGGCTCCATCCACTTCCTTTCTCTGCCTGCCTCTTGGGGATGACTCTTGCCTCCCAGTTAGTTTTGCTCTGACTCACATTAGCAGTGGACCCCAGATGGGCAGCATTTACTCAGAAAGATGCCAGAGATCTGAAACTAGAGATATGACAAACTGAGGCCGAAATCAGCCAGTTCAATGTAAACAGTGGGGCTCTGTAAAGTTCATTATCTGGCCACGTATGCTTAAAGGTCAGGATTTGGGGGCCTTTCTATATTTCCTGTCCCACCTGGGGGTGGGAATAGTGTACTTTCACTGGTGTGCACTGGCATTCACATAAATCATGTATTGCACCTACCCACCAGACTGAGCCAGACCACTGCTGTTCCACTCAGCCTCCAGCCAGGAACCAGGCACCTTCCTGAGCCTTCTGGAAATAGCAGTTCACAAATCTTCCTGGAAGGCTGAGCGTTGCTTCATTTCCTGGATGGCTTTGAACGTAACCTGCCTTATTTGAGGCACATGCTCATGCACTTGGCCTTCTAAGAGAAAGGTTTTTGAGTTTTTTCTCCAATGTGGTTTCATCTCCAAGACCGGCTATGGGCCTAATAGAGGTGGTGACATGTAGTCATGGACCTCAGGGTCTCAAACTATGTGTTCTTTTTGCGTATTTGGATGCATTTAATGTCAGTTTTTACTGCTATGGTCCAGTTTTTAGGGAACTGCTCTGTAAAGCTTATGTTGGATCAAATCTCTATTGTGCTGTCAAAGTTCTGCTGACAGGGACTGTAATGAAATCTGGAAATGTAACTTTCTTGATCAGTGTACAATTTGAATTCCCACAGCGTTGAGTCTGGAAAGAGCCTAGATTCTGATAAAGAAAAAAGAGATATAATACACCTTGGGAAAGTGCTATCAAAAAGGAATTAAATGCTTGCCCTTCAAGGTCAGGGCATGGCTAGTAAAACAGTGAGATGAGCAAATTGCAAGCTTCTTTATCTTTTTAAGGTTGGATAAAAGCATGTGCCAATAACAGGGTCTAGGCTTTGGGGCTGAAAATAGGACAGTATTTGGAATTTTGATACATATAGACTGAACTGTTTCCTGCATAACTGTGAAATGAGCAATTTGCTTAGGTAGTAGTCTGCTGATATATCTGCATGAATTGCTTGTACATGTGGGGAAACTGTTACATTTTTTGGCACAGTATTCAGAGCATCACACTCTGCTTTTCAATTTACTGTCCTACAATGCACACTGCAGTCAGTGGCTATAGCCTTTTGTATACTTGTACTACCCACTGGCTGTTGGACAGTGGAACTTCTTCCTCCTTGTTGAACCTTTGTATATTGTCTCCACGTACCCTGCCCTGGAAGCTTGTGTTGTGTGAACTTTTGCTTTTGTAAAACAAAATACGTATAATACTTAAACATTGTGCTTCTGAAGCTTTGGATCCGTTCCTAAGGCAAAGGCCCTTTTCACATTTACCTGTAGGTTAGAATATTGTCCACTTCTGGGCATCTTTCCTCTACAGCTTAGCACAGACCAGTGAGGTCATTCCCCTGCACAGACTGCTTTATTTGCATTAGACCATACCGCAGCCCTGCTGTGGACTTCTTTAAAGAAGAATGCCATGGGGGACTTGGCCTAAAAGTGCCACTGGAAGCTGGTGCACCATCAAAACAAGTCTTCCTGGAAAATGTGAAGACTAAGAATTTTTATTTTGGTCTTCAAAGGCTCTGTGTCTGCCTTGAGGGCTGGGTACAGCCTTGAAAGCTTGCAGTCAGGGCTGCAGAGCAATGAGCTGTTTTAGTTTGGACAACCCTTGGAGGGGGCTACTGCTGACCTTCTCCAGTGATCTAGAGTGTGATCTCCAGTGTGATCTGCCTTCTGCTATGAGGTTTGGAACAGCCACTGTGAAAGTCCTTGCTAGCTGTTGTAACTTGAGAATCAGGGTTTTATTCCACCTACTTGTCTGGGAAATGCTGTGGTCATATATTCTTCATTATAAATCTCATGACTTCCTCTGTGTGTAACTGACTTTTGAGTGTCACTATTAGAGTAGTTACTATTTCCTTCTTGTATGCATTCTATTAGCCTAACCACAATATTATCTCTCTCTTCCCTGGTGTAATTAGCATATAGAATTGCTCTGTCCTTTAGTAACAGCATGTTATTTAGCGTGCCAAGATTTTCTGTTAATCTGCCCAGTAACTAGAGCTTCCAAGTAACACACTTGGGGAAAGACAGCTTAAGAGAAATATCTCTGACCTTTACTTCAGTGCCAAGACTGGAAAGGAGTCCTTTAGAATGGCAAACTTTCTTAAGAATTAACTTTAAAAGTTAAAGGGAGCATTATGATGCACAAAAGCCTGTAAAACTGGTGTTTTCTTCACAAATCTTGTTACATGCATTTCATTCCAAGACCTTCTTGTTTCTACATCAGTTAAAGAAACCCTGTTTAATTCTGCTTAATTCGTAATTTTAATTTTTGCATTAGCTCTGCTTAAAAAGATAATGAAGAAGTGACAATCCCTGTTTAATGACCTGGACTATACTACTTCTCGTTGAAATTCTTGATTCAGAATGTCTTCTATCATTAAGTATCTTTTCCCATGTAACCCTGATGGACTGGAGAAATGACTGGAAACCATCTTTGGTCCAGCGGAGGCTTCAATGGAAGAGAAGCACTGCCATTATGAGATGGGTTCCCTGCACAGCAGCATTCAAGGAGACATGGAGAGGGAAATTCCATGTAGCCACTATGGCTCCCACTTTTGGGATGGAGCCTTTGGCTCCAGCAACAGGAGCTGGATAAACAGGTCCATGTAGATGGTGTCTAAGACTGCATCCAGAAGTTGGATGTTGATTACTTATTCCACTATATTTGTTATATTCCAGAACATCCATACTTAATTCCAGAATATCCAAATACAGTGGAACAAGTAAGCAATGTCTGGGTGTAGCCTAAGAGAAGTATGGAGAAGGAATTGCGTAGCAGATGCAGAAATTAAAGGTTTCCCCCCCTTTATTATTACTTGAAGGAACATTTTCAGTACTCTATATAAGGTATAATATGCTTTCTTTTAGCCCTAAACAAATTCTTGAAACAGAAGATGCCTCAAGTATTTAGTGTGCAGTATTAAGTAAGCAGCAGTTCAGTGTGGATCACGTGTCAGCAAGATGCCAAAGAGTTGCAAAGCCTCCCTCATCCCCAAACATGCATAAAATTCTAATAATATCTGCAAACATGAGAGGGAAAGCAGGACTGAAAAGACAAGGAACAATTCATTCATTCATGACGCAGCTCTGTGTCTTTCTGTTTGGAGGCAATTGTTGTGTTTCTCAGATGTATTACAGCCTACTGAGCCTGGCCACCTTTATGTTTACAATGAAATAAGCTAAGTGGAATCAATGGGATAACTTATTTTCACGTAAGTATGTGCAAGACAGCAACTTGACTACATTTCATAAGGACTAATATAACTTCATGCCTGAAGGCCCCCACAGTAGGATCAATAAGGCTCAGACAGATTTCTGTTAATCAACAGTTTATTTTCCAATATAACTCAATCTCAGCTGCCACGCCTTTGAAATCATTGCTGACTTCACAACTGTTGAAACAGAACAGCAGTGGCCTTCTATAAAATAAATTTGCAATAAAATATAACAGATCATTGACTCTTCCAACAGCAATGGTTCTTCAGACTTCTTTAAACAGACATTTGGATTAAAACTTCTGAATCTTAAAACAAAACTAATCTCTTTGATAAAGAGCAAAAAGAAGCTCAGTTTCTCAAGCTGAATCCAGATTACTTTTTTTCTTTAAATAACCAGTGCTATATTGGTGTTTAGAGGGCTCTAGCTGTATTGTAGAGCATCTCCTTTGCACACAGAGGTCCCAGGTTGGAACCTGGGTATCTGTTCCCAAGTTTTTCCCCTCAAAAAGGCAATGACAAAAAACTTTTCTGTTTTGCTGTTGCTAAGTAAACACCAAGAAAACACTAGCCAATCAACTTATCCTCTGTTGTCCTCCTTTCCTCTTGCTTTCAATCTTTTCCAGTCCTTTTGAGTGAATCCTGTCTTCTCATTAAGTGGCCAAAATATTTGGGTTTATACTTTAATATTAGACATTCCAGCAAGCAGTCAGGGCTAATTCCTTTTAATATTGATTGATTTGATCTTCTTGCACTCCAAGAAACTCTCACAAGTCTTCTCTATAGTCAATCCGTCACAGCCCTATGTTCCTACTGGGAAGATCACTGTTTTGACTATATGTACTTTTTTTTGGAAGATCGTATCGCTGTATTTAAACATGCTATCCAGATTGGCTATAGATTTCCTCTCAAGGAGGAAGCATCTTTTAATTTTGTGGCTGCAATCACCATCTGTCACTGTTTCCATTTCTTTTTCCTCTATTCACCAAGGAGTGATAGGAATGGATGCCATGACCTTAGGTGGTTGCTTTTTTCAATATTGAGGCGTGAAGGGTATAGGATCCACATGATCCAGTGCCCATCCTGCCATAGAAGGGTGAGAAGCACTGGCAGAAGTGATCTTTCAGTAGAATGGGCAAAAACACCCTTAACAACACTTTCAAGCATTCGGCTGTCGTGCAAATTTATCTCATGGTGTTTTCTTGCTGGGAATCTGATTGACCTTCTTTTTTTAAGTTATAGAAGCTGGTCGATTTCCAGGGCTATTTATCATTTCTCCAAATATAGGGCTGATCAGAATCTTTAAAGATGTGGGGAAAAAAGGTTTCCTGGATTTGACATTAGTGCTCCTGCAGGTGGCTTGGTGAGGAATGTAATCCCTCTAGCCCTAATGGCAGGGTTCACTGTTGTCATGTCATACATTCTGCGGCAATGACCTCATGAAACATTGTTGTTGTTATACAGTAATACACAGCAAACAAGATCACTATGCTGGCTTTTATGTTAAATCACACATTGGGTGCTTCCCAAGCACCTAGGACTATGTGATATATCAGCATATAACTCAGGCAGAACCCAGCAGGGTGGCCTTTTGCAGTAGCATAAGGGTTCAACATGGATTTGAACCTCTTATATTCACCTCTAAACCCACATCTCAAATTATGAGTTCTCACTGGTCCAGATCATCTACTGGCTTACCAGTATTATTCTCTTTTCACTAAGCTTTAGCTATTTATTAAATATGTGGAATAAATTTCACACTATTGGGAAGGATTCAGACAACCAAGAGAACAATATTAGTGAAGGGCAAAAGAAGATGAGCCAGCAACTGAAAACAGAACTACTGTAAGTCTGGAGGTGAAATATGAGGGCAGTAGGGCGAGTATAAGATAATATTTTTCAAATGTTTGAAAGATCATCACATAGGAGACAGTTATGGCCAGTTATGTATCATCCTAGATTTTTTTTAAAAATGATACAATAGCCTTTAGGAAGGTAGCTTCAAGTAGAATTTTTACAATAGTTTGACCATAGAACCAATCACCTACTCAAGTGGCTGTATCTCTATTATTACACGGGTTCGATTAGAGACTGAACAACCATCTGTTGGAGATGCTTTGAGTAGATTCCTGCATGGAGCAGGCAATTGGATTCAACAGCCTAAACATCCTTCCCCAGTTGTGTGTTTTACCCTAGAAGTATGTTCAAGAACAAGAAAGATTGAATTAGTTTCAAGATACCAGATGGATGCTGTTAAATCTATCACCCTATTTCTTTGACCTTCCTTCACCTTGCATTGCGATATAAGTCATTAGGCCTATTTAAAACCATTTCTATTCCTTGAGGGAATGGCCAAGTGACCTATTAAATGTGCTAAACAAGAGTCTGCAACAGATAGGGGGCAAGTTCAGCTCATTTTGTAAAGTAAGCAAATAAATGTTCCTTTTGGGCATATGGGGAATGACAGAAGAAAGGGTTGGTGTTAATCTTGTTTGCTTTCTCCCAGAGGGAGAGCAGTGCTTACTTACATTATCTATCAGAGTCATATATAGGTCATCAAATATGTTGTTGCTTAAAGCCCAGATTCAATCCTGAATGCTGGCTGGGGAAAGTCTTGCCAGTATAGACAATGGCAGAGAATTTATGGTATTCTACATAATGGTACAGATCCTCTGAGCTCCAGATAGTATGCCTAGTCATTGGTCATAATGGTAGGGCCACAAAGAG
Organism: Aspidoscelis marmoratus; assembly: GCA_014337955.1. Lineage (NCBI taxonomy): Eukaryota > Metazoa > Chordata > Lepidosauria > Squamata > Teiidae > Aspidoscelis > Aspidoscelis marmoratus. The sequence continues at coordinate 70,407,156 of MTQE01001134.1, read as the reverse complement.
ACAAGTGGGATCTCAGAGCACCTCCCCATGTTCCAACTGAGGAAATTGTGAGGATCCCAGGGCACACACTGGATACTGAATCTTTTTGCACACTAAACATTGTGGTTATATTTCACAAAACAACTTTTATCTGGGTGAGGGGTAATGCAAATAAGTAAGCAAAATATTCAGTATGCTATACTGGCATCTTCATTAGGGGAGAATTTTCTGTTGCACATAAAGGCAATATCCAAACAGTTCATATAGTATACCCTCATCAGAGAGAGAATTCTCACAGCATTTGTTCAAAGCCTCTGTTCAAAGCCAACTGGAAATGCAAAATACTCATTAGAACCACAGTCCACAATTCTGTATGAGTTATCTTTACTCAAGGATGGTTTATTTCTTGTTTACTTAATATTGCTCACATCCCATTCCACTTTATATCTCCAAGAAGCTGTAAAATGGCCCCAACCCTATGACATGTGAGGCAATCCCACCATAGTGGCACCGTAATGGCACTTTATTCACCCACTCTGGATGCCGCCTTAGAAAAGATTTCCCAAGTTAAGCACACTGAAGAGAAGGATCAGATCAACAGTAAATCAAACTTACTGAACAATAACAGCCATATCAAATCAGATACAGTATGGAAAATCCATTAACAACCAGCTATGATAGAAGAAAAAGCTGGAAATCACTGAAAATGTTGGTCTTTCCTAATGCATTAAATCAACAGTCTAAATTTCTAACTATGTCAGAAACAAATGACTAAAGATGTTCATTGGTAAGAGCTCTTTTAACAGCAGCATTGATGTAGCTCAACTTCACACCATGAATTATACCTACAGGGTGTCCAAAAATAGAGAAACATATAATCTTTTAGTAACTCATTTACAGGATAATGATGTTTTATAAGATCAGCTACAATTGAGGCATGGATGGTGGTTCTTAATCATTTGGTGTCAGCAAAAGGCAACCATTGCCCTGGAAGATCTTTTGTAGAAAATACACAGTGCTTCATAACAGCCACAAAACTGTCAGCTATTTATTTCACTCCATGCAGAGCAAGCAGTTTCTTGTATCCATAACAACCTGCATTTATGCACGGGAATTCCCTAGTGAACAGCGTGATCAAAAATTATTCATGAAAAATGTGTGTGCCTTTAGCCTCTGGCAAGGCACAGAAATTGCCAAGCAGGGTTTTCAACCTTCTTCTCCATCATTCAAAATGTTGCCATTTTAAAATCTTAAAGAATCCAAAGTAACATCTTGCCCCCCATTTAGCTAAATAGATATTTATTTCTTAAACTGAAGCAAGAAGACTGAATGAGAAAAAAAAAGAATCATTGGGTCTTCTTGCCCTTAATGTCAGTGGGCTATCATTCCACTGAAGTTGGGTAAAGACAATGGCTTCCCTACCAGCCCTCGAAGTGCAAGCAGGCTGTCCCAGACTGTCCACATAGCCATAGCAATGGCCACAACAACCTCTGGTGCACACCAGGGTATTGCTATGGTTAAGGAGGTTATGGAGTTTAGCAGTGCACACCACTGGTTCCACTCCTAACCCTGTGGCCGATCTCAGACAGTGGTAGTGGGGGATTCTGGCTTGACACCCTGGGAACTCACTTGTGGGGTTCCTCAGGGGTCAGTCTTCTCTCCCATGCTCTTTAATATCTACATGAAGCCACTGGGAGAGGTCATCAGGGGATTTGGAGTGAGGTGTCATCAATATATGGATGATACTCAGCTCTATCTCTCTGTACCATCTGAATCAGGAGAGGCAGTTGAAGTGCTTGACAGGTGCCTGGAGATGGTAATGAGCTGGAAGGGGGCCAATAAACTCAAGCTGAATCCAGACAAGACACAGGTGCTGTGTGTCACAGGGTCCTGGGCCCATGTAATTGGGAGGCACCAGGACTCAATGGGGTTGTAATGCCCTGAAAGGGACAGGTGTGAAATTTGGGGGTACTCTTGGACTCTGCGCTGACACTTGAAGTTTAGGTGGAACCCATGGCCAGGAGTGCCTATTTCCAATTATAGCTGGTGTGATTCACTACTGAGCCCAATTCAAGGTGTTAACTTTAACTTATAAGACCCTAAATAACTTGGGCCCCAAATATCTGAAGGAACGCCTACTCCCTTATCAACCTGCCTATGCCTTAAGATCTGGAGGAGAGGCCCTCCTGGTTGTACCACCCCCCTCAGCAGCAAGGGAGATGAGCACCCAGGAGAGGGCCTTTTCAGTCATGGCCCCTAGGCTGTGGAATAGTCTCCCTTTTGAGGTGTCTCTATCATCTTCACTGTAAACATTTAGGAAGGCAGTGAAGATGCACCTCTTTGCCCTGGCCTTTGGTTATATGAGGATAGACTTTCCCTTCCCACTCGCAGACATTGTTGCTTTAATATATATTGTTATTGTTTTGATTTTAAATGTTGTTATCCTGATACCCTTGGGATATAATAAATAAATAATAAATAATGGCGTTCGTGATGCTGTGCACAACTGTGCAGCCAGAGATGCTCTGCCCCACCCTGCCCTGATGCAACGTTTGCACATTAAGTACTGTGGGAGCTCACTGGGAGCATACTAAACACTCCTGATGAAGCTGTGGAGCAGGATTGAGAATGCTGCCACTCACTCTGGAATACTCTGGGGCTCCCTCCAGACTACGGTAATAAATCCACAGTTAAATCTAAAAGCGCAGTATACTCATTGCGCAGTGAAGACCAAGTGTCCATACTTGAAGGCAACTTCATAGTTTCCCCTATTGAAGCTGCAAGAATTGAGTCAGCTTGCAGTCAGACTGAGGCAGCAAATCAAATTTTGACCTGCCCTTCCTGCTTAGCTGGCATCCCACTAAATTATCTTGCCATCCTGCCTGCATTGGCTTTAACAATTCCACCCAAATTCCAATTTCAAGTCAATTCCATGGAACAATTCCAGTTCCAAGCCAAAACACAATTCCAGAACATAATAACCAGCTTAACTTCAGTTAATAACTACTGCAATCACACCTTACCATACTTTATCTTTTTGGTTTGCATTCAGTTGCAGGTCTTAAAAATATTTCTTAGATATTAACAGGGTCTTCAGACTCCACATACATATTCCTATAAATTGCTTGCTTTCCCCAAACTTTAATTGGCTACTGGTTCTGTTTTCCTGGAGATGATTACTGGTTTCATTTACCAGGAGAAGGTAAAATTACTAGCACAAAGAGGAATATGGCGGGTGCTAGAAAAAGGCTAATTTTTGTATTCAGTCCTTCTGGATTTCAGAAGTTTTTTATGAGTGGGCTCCAGGAGCTAAAATATTAGAATATTGAAAATGGCCATTTTAAGAAAATCAACAATACTTTTTTGAACTATTTAGGAAGGTCTTGGGCAATTCATTAATCTGCCCAGCCTTCATCAACGTAGCAATGCCAAGTGTTCTATTTGGATAACAACTCCCACAAGAACTTTTAGTCCAGGACATTTCAAGGGCATCAGGTCCGTAAAGGTTAAGCTAAGTACTACTGAGCCTATAAATTGTTGTAACGTGCCCTGAGACCTGTGGGTATAAACATATGAACTGATGTGTACCAAGCACTGAACATAACTAAGCATGCATTTGATTTGAAAAACTATACACAGACCCGTTTAAGAATGTGCACACCCTTCTCATTTTCCATTATTGATTTCAATCAGTCAACTCATGGCTCTTAACACATGCTAGTTTAGATATTCAGCCCACTTAGGGCAGGCAAATGTCCTGTTAGAAACTCATATTTAAATTTTAATTGTTAATTTCTAGATTACTTGAGACACACACAATATTTTTTCACTTCAAACATTGAATTTACAACTGTTTGCAATGTACTTATAAGATCTCCTAAGATGGGAATTTAGTGATGCCAGCAAAGCTAGCTATTATATTCTTAAAATTATGTAGGCTCCCTTTTATAAATCAAAGCTGACTTTCCAATTCTATATTCAGTAAAACACACTGGAAAAGCAAAATACACACTTGACAAAAATGCAACATGACTGTGGTTTCCTTTTGCCTTTGCACTGAAGTTCATTTTTCAGAAATCAATTCTCCAGATCGACTCATACTTTACCTATGCAGGAATTAACAAATCCTTTTGAAAAACAAAAATTACAGATGCCCTTCATCAGTTTACTCCTAGTTCAGTGCTGAATTCAGGGGGACTCATTTGTTAACTTTCAAGGGATATTTATACTCCTGAGGCCTTTTGATTAGAATTAAGAAAATTTGAATCTATTCGTTTGAATTTTCATTTCAAATTTGCATTTGCAAATGTTGACAGCATTCTTATGTCCCCATATGAATTGTTACTTATCCCATATGCATCCATACACATCCTGTATTTATCCCATATGCAACCTGTTGTTGTCCCATACGGATCTGTTCACATGCGGAAAAGATGCATATATGCATCATGCACATACCTGTACACATACAAATGTCCAAATAATTTGAACGAGTAGATTTGAAAATTCAAAATTCTCTAGTATGTTTAAATTCGAATTTACAGGCATTCAATCCAAATTTGAATGTCCAAATTTGAATGAATTCAAATTTTTAATGTGTCAAATATTCATGCACATCCCTAGTTACCATTAAGCTGCCTGTTAGGCTGGAAAAGGTATAGTCTTGGTTCCTCATAACCACAGGGGCTGCGGAAGGTGGCCATTTTCTATGCTGGGCAGAAAATGAGGCAGGTGCACTTCATACTCTCCACATGGTGATAGCAGCATCACATGTGGACTCCAAGTGTCCTCAGAATTTTTCATGCTGTGAGCAAAGGGAGCCTATAAGGGCACGCTTCAGTCTTGTGAACTGCACTATAGGCCCCTTTTGTGATCAATGTGCCCTGAAGCCCTCATCCAGATGGATTTTTTCAGCCACGTAGATGCAGCCAAAACAAGCAAAAGACTAATTTAGGGGCGCTTCTAAGGCCATTTGCTGGGATTCTAGAGCAGGAATAGGTTTGTCCTTGTCTCTGCTTGAGATGCCCATGAGCATTTGGTGGGCCACTGTGCGCGACAGGATGCTGGACTAGATGGGCCGTGGCCTGATCCAGCAAGGCTTCTCTTATGTTCTTATTAATTTAGACACTGACACCTATTCATCTCAGTTAGGTCCAATGATCTTTCTTATAATTTATTCCCTTTTTAAGGAGTGGCTTTTCTTTCATTCTAGGTAACATGCCTCTTTCATTAGCTATAATCAAATACTAATTAACATTAATGTCTGAAGTTTTTTAACTGTGTAGCTTAATGAGGACAAATTTTGTATCAGAAAAAAATAAACAAATGAAAATTATCTTAGTTCTCCAGAAGGGAACTTAAAACAGGGCAAAAACCCATGATTGCATTTTCAAATAGCAATTAGATAGCTCATCTATTGCTACACTATCATAGTAAATAAGACAGTTAACACTATTGCTATTTTAGCTTCTCATTTTTATTTGCATAACACCTTTCATACAATACAAAAACAAAGCACCAAAAAATAAAACATAACAGCGTAACACAAAACAATGCAAAATCCTAAACAAAAGAGAACAGGAGAGAGTATGGGAAAGTAGTAGTAGAAGGAGAAGAAAAGAGGGAGGATGTATAGGAACCTCAGACAACTGTGGCTGCATTTATAGTGTCTGGTAGTGCAGGTCAACCAGATCGGAAGTATTCAAATGTTCTCACCCTCTTGCTGTCACTCCAAAGTCCCCAATGATGTGTCTCACCATAAACTTCTTCCAACCACTTTGAGGTGAATCATTAAGTGAAGTTGCCTTCACTATTCCCATGTGGATGCACAGAGAAGGGAGGAAATGATGTCCTGGCTCAATTTCTGTCACACACACACACACGGCAGCTACTGGCCTTCTATATCAGATCCTATCCTGCTGTAGATGAGAGCAGCATTTGGCTCACTGTGGGGGAATTCACACCTTCACTTCCCTTGGTAATCATCCCAAAGAAGTGAAGATGGAGGATGGATCAGGGGTCTACACTTTGCAATGCCCGATCCATCCCAAACTTACCTGGTGTTTCACTTAGTGCCAGGTAAGTGTGACTGCCTCTAAACTAGAGGCAATCAGCTCACCATTGCAATGGTCATATAACCAGATGATGTGGTGCACAACTGCAGCTGTGCTACCCCATCCCAAACATTCTTCACCTGGAAGAGGTATGAAGAGTTTGTGCTGAGCTGTACTAGCTGCATCCCAGGTGCAGCTATTTGCCAGGGATAGTCCAGGACATACTGAGCCACTTCTGGGATGGAAGTGGGTTCACACAATGCATATACCCCATGCTGGGCATATCGAGACACCTCCTTTTTGCCAAGTGTAAAAAGTTTCTGTGTGCATAACTCTACTATTTACACTGCAAGTCTAACAGGTGGATTCCTATTCCTTAAAACCAGTCCATAACTGGAACAAGCTATGGTGCCACTTTTGCACCACAGCCTAATTCAATACCCCATTCTTTGTGAATGCTGCAGACTGAGTGGTTTAGCCAACCCTTTATGGACACAGCCTTATAGACTAGAAAAGACCCTGAAATCAATGTAAAGATGAAGATGAAGTCAAGCGCAGTTCCTGGTGACTATGTGGATATGTCCAGTTTTCTTGGCAACAGTCAGAAAATAGATTACCACTAGCAACTTCTAGAGTGTTGCCACAACTGAACTTGTGATGTTCTGCATGCACAGGTGATGCTTTGCTATAACTATTCTGGCTTCCTTAGTCCACATGAAATAGTCATATAAAGGTGCAGCCAGAAATGTCCTGCCAGTGCTTAATTGGAGAAATACTCATATGTGGCATTGCTGCTTGACTAAGCTTTTGCCTAGGGCTCCCAATTGTGCTTTGATATTAAAACTCAGCATTGTTCAATCAGTAAATGGCTAATCAGGTCAGATAACAAGACACAGGCACTGAATTATTTGAGGTATAATTTCTACCCATGCTGATTTATGATATGTGTTTTTAACATGCCTGGTCCCAGCAGCCCAATCAGCACTTTCCATTAACACCTTCTGAAAATTCAATCTGATTTGTTTCTGCATCTGCGGAAGTTCCATATGAATGGTGCATCTATAAAACCACAAAAGAAACAGCTATGTACTCCGCAGCTAATGCAGTCCCTTTCACTTAACTATATGATTAATAATAGTATGCATTACTTTTGTTCTTCTGGAGATCAAGTAAACTAAGGAATAAATTGATATTTTTGTATTCCTTTCCTTCATTTATCTGCACAATCTGACAAACCACAGTTTGCTGGAGTCTAGGATGTGTCCTTTAGATCATTTTTTAACATTGTAACAAACCAAAAAAGATCAATCAGTTGACTTAGGAGGGCCAGGACTAGTTTCAGGCACCATCTACAACTGCTGTAAGAGGAGTGGCTAGTATATAACAGCTAGTGGGAGGGCTGAGCTAGACAGCCAAAGCTCCTATGAGGCCCCCCCTTGCCAACCAAAATATTTCTGTAGGCAGAGCACTCTCTAGAGTGGTTAAATTCCCCACCTCGGGGAAGTGTACTTAGCTCAGACTCCAGATTTAGGAATGGCATCAGAATGGACAGATATTACCTTTCTGCCAACTCCCTCAAAAGAGGTGACCTCAGAGTGGGAAAGGTTTCCTCTTTAGGTAATAGGGTTGGGAACTAGCAGCAGCTGGAGTGATAATAATGCAAGTGACCTGTTCCCCAACTTTGATGGCCATTTCATCACACATGAATGGTGCCTCCATTTTCAGTCATGTGGCTTGACATCCTTTCAGAAATAGTTAAGGTCTTTCTAAAACTTAAGAAGCACTGCACAATTCAATCCTATGTTCTGCCTATCACTGCATATTTAGATAATGGCTTCACTGTTTGTTTTATTTTCAAAACCCACGCTCAAGAAAAAGGTTTAACTCATAAGAAGGCATATAACTCTAAACAGGAAAAATATTTAAAAAACAATTTAAATGATGAGCGTAAGTGACATCAAATATATACATTTTGCAAAACTTTAACATATATTCAGCTCAGTATCACTTGTAACCAACTACATCCACGCTTTTTGCTAACAAAATGGGACCAAGGAGCATATGCATAACTTCAAAAAGAAGCAATATGCTCCACCTATAGCATATGATTCACTTCTACCACTGATTCTCTGCTTCTGCTTTTTGCAGAATTTTTTTGTTTGCAGAAGGCATTCAAATACATTTGTGTTTGCAGCCATGGGAGATCTAATTCATAATTCTCTTCCTGAAAATGCAAATTATTTTTAGAAGGTTTAAGAAGTGTTCTTCTGTGTCAGACAATGGTAAACAGTATTTTTCAAATACAAACAAAAAGATTGTCAAACTATGATAGTACCAAATTATAGTTCTCATTGTTCCTTACCACTGGCCAGATTCCCTGGGGATGGTAGGAATTGTGGTTCATAAACATCTGAAGGGTCATACTTTGAGCACTATATCTTCAGCATCAATATCTACTCAATTCTGGGTCTTTTAAAAAATATGAAACAGGTGAATTGATTGGCACATCTGTTATGGATTACTGGGGGGCATATTTCAGTAGTGTGTCATAGCATGCTGCTGAAATATATCCCCAAGTTCCAAGGCTAGTGACTCGTGTTCCTGGTCATTGAGGTGTTATAGCCTGGCTTTGAAGCCCACATATGCTGAAAGGCCAAAGCATGCATAGGTCTGAACCAGCGTTGTCATTCATGCTGCGATGATCAAGCCCACACCTTTCTGTGGCCAGAATCAGTGAAACTGGCTGTTCCAGACCCACTGATTCTAAGCATGGGCCTTTCAGTGCAGAAATGCCCTTAAAGAGGAAGAAAAACATCTTATCCTTCACTTGAAAGGGTGTGTGTTTTCTAGATCACATATGTTGGTTTTACATCCCATAGCCCTGCATCAGCTCCATACATGGGGGGACATGTTCAGCTGAAACTTCCAGTGAGTGAATGGGTTTTGCTGTTATCAGGCGTCACTGAATTAGGCTCAGCTGCTGGTGACTCTATTTTCTCCTGTCTTTAGAAGGCTTTAATGCAGCATCTATCTCTTACAAGATCAGAAACACAGAATTCATACACCGCTATGCTGTTCTGTGAATCAGACTATGAAGGCATAGTCTCTTTAAGCACAAGAGAGAGGACAAATCAAACAAATGATGAATGTGACATGCATAATAATACTCTGATAAGCTTATAAAACTGTTTTGAGCAATATGGTTTCCACCCAACAAACTAGGTTACAGTCCTAACTTCATGTTCCTACAATGAACATTGCTGGACACCATGTGCCTTCTGATTGGGCAAGGTAAAAAATTGCATAGTTAAAATGATTATCATGGATTTTGGGACAAATTAGCTCTCAGCTGTTGTAAAATGGAGGTTTTTCTTTGGTTTTGCACGAGTTCTATAGTCAACCTACAATTTAGTGTCCAGGAACTACGGTATAGTGCAAAATTGCATTATATATATATATTTATATGCTCACCTTCACCGAAAAGTTTCAGGGCAGGTAACTGTCATATGAAAGTAATTACCATATAGTGAAAAACTGACGGTTAAGGGACAGATGTGTAAGATCAATATAAATTAATGGCAGCACAGAGGGCCAGCTAACCAAAGATGTCAATGGTACAGTGGGGTTGCGGAGAGACTCAGTCTATTAATAGTTTAATGGAACTGTAGAGGGGAGTGAGACTACCAATTTGTCTACTAGCACACACTGGCATGTGGAGAAGGTCTTGCCAATCACCATGAGCAGGCAAAGCTCTTTGGGGGGCACTTCATGCTGTCAAGCCTAGAAACCTCAACACACTCCAACAGAGTGCCTGAGGCCATGCATGAAGTCATGGCCAGTATTTAGATAACACTTCATCCCTCCTCCCTGGAAGAAAACATTCATATTTTAGCTCATTGCCAAAAACAGTTTGTCTCTAAGGGGAAAATTACTCTTATTCATATCAACTCTGAACTTCAAATTTCTCCATTTTCTCTCTTAATTTTTTTCTATTGATTTTTTTCCTTTTCTTCTGTTTTAGCAAACTAGAAGTGCTGTGTTTGCAGACCTGAGTGCATCCAAAGATCATGCAACTCATTAGGTTGCCTGACAGGTCGGTTGAGTCACCTAAAACTGGGGTGGGGAGATGAGACTTTGTTCCAAACAGTCTCGTATTAAAATACTAAAAACTAGAAAGTCAAAGCAATCTTAACATTTACAACTTTTTAAAAAGTCTGCACAGTTACTTAACCATCTGTGACCAGCTTTAACTCTTTTCCAACACTTTTTCCTAGAAAATAAAATGTTTGCACCTGAATATAGTTATAAATTAACTAAGCATTAATATTACAATGCTTTCCAGTGCAATAAAACAGAAATTAATCAGAATAGGGAGAGCAGGTAATATGAACATGTACACACATACACACACCCAAATATACACAATACCTCTTCAAGAACCATGATGAAAGTTAATTCTGACAAATTCACTCTAAGGAACAAAGCATTCTTAGAAATGAAAAATTCTGTCCCAACTGCTCTGAATAAAACAGAGAAAAGCCAAAACTTCTATTCTTGGATTAAAATTTCTATCACCTCAAAACATATTCTTGTTCCCTTCAAATATTTATATTTAAAAGGTAGAAACTCAAGCACAAAATTTGCAGACTACATGTAGGAAAAGAAAATTAGGCACTCTCATTAGTCCTGAAGATTGATTGACTATGAGTTAGGAAAATAACCAGTTTTGTTTTCAATATAAAAGACAAAGTTCACTGAAGATGTATGTTTCTAAAGAAAAGGAAAATGTTGGCCTCCCTTCACATCATACAATATATGCAATTGCTTGCAAGCAGTAAGAGTATTTCCATTCTGCCATTTGTGGTAGTGTTTTCTAGTGAAGGTCCATCACTCACTCCACCTCTAAAGGAACACTGCCATTTCTACTTTTGACTTCAGAATCAAAACATCCCCCAGCAAGGATCTTTTGGTGCATTTCTTCTCCATCTGCCTAAGGAGTTTTAAATTCAAATCAATGCATGTGAAATCTCAATGGACAAGCCAATAAATCAGAGAGAAATGTGAGGATGAGCCAAGAGGAAAATGGCAGTTGGGTTAATCTGTTGATAGCACAACCATAAAAGAAAGAAGCCAAGAATGTAGAAAAGGATGACGATGAAGCTAAAGAAAGGACGATGATGAAGATGCAAAAAGAACATGTATAGAGATACCTTTCATGACTGCCATTTCCCAAGAAAGGACTAGTGATCAAAACACACTGTTCACAGATATGTAGGAAAAGTAGGTAAGCTATTTCTACGTAATTACTCTTTACCACACTATTTGAATCTTCCATCTCCATGCAAGCAGATCAGCCTACCTTGAGCACCTGATTTATGTTTTTAGATAACTTCCCTTCCCTTTCTCTCTTTTCTTGCTCCTTTCCCCTCCAGGGCTATTCAGTTTTCTTAATCACCTCTAGCTCAAGTCTGTCGGTCCTCCGGATCCACCGAGGAAGATAAGAAATATTTTACACATGATTCAATCCAAAGTCCCAAGAAAAATCCAAGCAGCTTGGCTAAGTGCAAAATGTTGTTCCTTCCTATTTCCGAAGAAGCATTTCAAGAAAGTGGACCCTCTTGCCTTCAGAAGCTGAGAAACCTGAACAGTCTGTTTCCTGAGTCAGACATAATTTAACTGCAGCAGAAAAATTACTCTCTGCTGGTGGCTGTTCCTCCTCCCCCCCTCCTCCCTCGTAACCACTTACATAGAGGCTTATTATCTCAGGCCCACCAAGCCTCCAATACCACAGCAGACAGGAGGATGCACAGCACCAAGTATTAACAGCCAACCACACTCCTCTTGTTTATTCCTCCCTCCCTTCTTTGTGGATTTCCCTCATGAATAAAGCAGGAGCTGTAGTCCAAGACACTGCCCACTCTATGCTTCCTTCTCTCATAGTCAGCTGAAAACAGACTCAAGTGCCAGCCTGGACCAGTCCCCGTGATCTGTGCAGTGCAAGCCAGGGACTGAAGTACGACAGTCTTGTCTCTGTTCTAAAAGGTGCTGTCTCCTTTTATGCCAGTTTGGCTTATGAAACTAAGCTATTATACAGGCCAGATAACATGGTGTACAAGTCAAACCGGGGGAAAGGTTTTATTCTTCTGCATCCTAAGGGAGTTTCTTGAATGAAAGATGACCTGTACAGGGGGAAAAAATGGCAATTTGACAGATTTGTTTTTGACTGTGTGATTTAAGGTTTCAGGTTCTCACTGTATAAAGTTTTTGGAAGTCATTATTTTGCCTGTGGTTCAACAGACTAAAGATTTCCACAAGTATTGTTGTCTTTTTCTCTGAGCTCAGAAAATGGGAATATTCATTATCATTACTCTAAGCAGTCTTAGGGTCTCAGTTTAATACTCTAGAACATTTGACCAGCCACTCTGAAGCCCTTTCAACACTTACAATTGGTGGAGTCCAGAGGGATCCATGGGCCTCCCATCCACATGCTAGTACAGGACACAGCAGGCCCCTTCCTCCTCCTTGTACACTTTGCAATCAGGATAAGACACCTAAATGGCATTTTATCCTTGACAAGCAGTAGATCTTGACAATGTGATTTACCCACAGACCAGCTTCTGCATTCTAGACTATAGAGGTCCATGGACAGCATACCGTTATTGTCTGGAATATAATGGGTCACCCATTTCAGTAGCACACTAAGAAGAGCTGGTGGAAGTGGTGCCAGAAGTCAATTTGCCCCCAATGAATACCCTCACAGAAACTGTGAAGGTCAGTAATGAAAGTTCCTGGCCTTCAGAGTCTAGGGCTAGGCTGATCAGCTGAATATAGGGCCTGACATGTGGAAGCTAGCATGACATGAGACAAGACAACCTTCATTGTATGGTATTAGTGTGAATGTTTGTCTTTTGTGCCTGGCCTTAGGCCTGTGTCCATTCCAATCTTGCCTCTAGCCCTCTTCAGTCATGTTTGGTTCTGAGCATGGAATTAGGGGCAGATGGGAACAGGGCTGATCTGAGCTGCAGATAACCACAGTGCTACATGTTCTGTCCTATTCACCCAAAGTTTTTACCTACAATATGACATCTGTAGAGAAGATGACTTTTCACATATGATTGTACATGGAACATGGAACGTTCATTGTTCAGGTTTCTAGATTCTGTAGAACTTCCATGAATACTGTTACATATATGAAAATTCTCCCTCTATAGATGTTTACGATTCACCCATAAAAGAAAAGGCTACATGGAGGATGCACATTTGCATTCATCCCCCTCCTTGCCTTTGTATGACAACACGAGAGGTAACAGCGCCTTAATGGAATGGTAGTAATGCTTCTCTGAAGGAGGAGAAGACCTTGGGTCTTCACTGGGTGTCTTTCTTTCCCAGTGTGGAGGCAGTCTAGGGGCATTTTTCCACTGTCACTAAAAATACCCATTAATGGGTATGAAATGGCATTTTTGTACCCATTAATGGGTACTTAATGGGTACTTCTAGTGACAGTAGAAAAACAACCTAGGATTGAAATAAACTATGAAGCAATTCTGTCATTTTGGTGGGACTTAAGGGCAAACCAAGATTTTACTCAGTTTCAAAAAAGTAATTCTACTGCTAGTCTAAAAGTGACTAGTCCCAAAAAGTTTTTCAGTGAGGGTTTTATAAACTGACAGAAATCCCGAGTTATATTGGATTATGCCCAGCACAGAGGCCCAGTGGCATAGTAGATGCCCCATCCTGCTCCAGTGTCATCCCATTCTGGAGACCTTGCTTTCTTTTTTGGCAAGAGATCCTGGTAGAGGGACAGTGGTCCACAATGTCCAGGTGAAATAGAAATGCATCTCTACCATGAGAGACCCTATTACAAGAAGAGTAGACACTTGTGGGAAAATGTCAGGCTGGCAAAAGGAATGTTGAAGTGTCTAAGATGGACTCCAAGGCTAAGGAAAAAGAAATATCAAAATGATCGTTTGCTCAATTTTAGGCTACCATTGCTACTGATAACCCCATCTCCATTCTTCTGAGACAAGCTACCCCTTGTCCAACTACAGTGGTGACATTCTTTCAATTACCCTCTGCATTTGATGTTGCACCTTCCATCACCCTCAGCAAATCTGTACAGGGTGCAGAATAGAGAAACAAAAAGGCAAAATTCATTGGTTTGTATTAGGGGTCTGCATGAACCTATATTGGAGCCATTCAGATTTAACCAAACCACCCCAGACTATTCCAGCCAGGGACCTTGGTCCTTCAGTACATATTTGCTCACTTTTGTTATGATCCTGTGGGATCCATTGATTACCCTGAGGGTAGACATCCCACAATACCAATGCCAAATAATAGTTTAGGGTATCTGTACATTAGATAAATATCTCAAGCTTTAGAAGAAAGATGAAGTTTCAGGTGACAGTTTTACAAGGATGGTAGCATAACAGCCTACACAGTACCTAGTAAATTCTATTTTTATGTCTCTTTGGAAACAACTACAGAATACTATGCAGTGATGGATATCTTCATGCATTCACAGTTCATGTAGCTTTCCATTTACTGCATCCCATTTATTACTGAAGCTGTCACTTCAAAAATACCTCTTACATTACATTCTATCAGCCACACCAGTAGTTTTACTAGGGAGCCACATTTACACAGAAATGCCAACCTGACCTTGACTTTGATGCTGTTGTGTTTGTCAGTGAACTAATAGCGAATTAAAGTCATAATCAGAAAGAACAATGGTCAGGGAAAAAGTATATTTGCTAAAAGGAAATGACAGCCTTCATAGGTTTAATTTTCATAGATATGGGCAGAGGGCAAGTACTGGAGATAATGATTTTTTTTAAAACTGAATCTGGTGAAAGTCAGAGTTCAGAATCCCATCCTGGATGCTTAAATTTTACTTTCCACAACTTTTTTTCCCAGCAAAACTTTAGATGCCATCATTTTGGACAATGAAAATCTGGTTTGTTTGCCCCCTAACTCAGGAAGATAGATATGATACAGGATCCAGATGACGGCAGATCATAACGCCTGGCCAGAGTGCTTGTTCTGGCCCTGGAGGAAGGTGTTATGTTGTTTCCACATTCCTCCATGTTAAAGTCATTTTATGCCTCAACTTTGAAAGTTTCTAACCAAGGCCTGTAAGGGTTGTTCAGGAAATATGCCTGGAAGTCAACTATTCTCTGCACCTCTGTTAATGGTCCTGGTCGATGATGTACCAGGTGGTGACAGGAGGGAAGGACAAGGGCAGTCAGCATCCTCAGACTTGTTTCTTGTGTTGTTCATGAAAGATGCTTCTAATGGCACTTATTGCCCTTCTGAGACAGGCTGTAAGGTCCAATGGAAGTGGTGACATGTTGTCACTGTTTTTTGTCAGGCTTTTCCCATGTGACTTTGCCACGCTTAGGTTCTAAGCAATAGCTCACATCTATTCATCATAGGGTGAACATATTGGTCCCCAGTGACTCTTAAGTTTCTATCAAATTTTAGAGCACTATTTTAACATTCATAGTGGTTCTTTAACACGGTAGAGTAAAAATAGCTAGATATCTTGTTTATAGAGTTGACTTTGCAGAGTTGATCTATGCTTCCAGAAAGGATTTAGAGTCTTCCTCCAATTTGTTTTTTTCATGGATTTTGGTAGAGCTTAGTCTTTTGTTAAATAGATGTAATCTTGCAGCCTACACATTTTATGTGGGGCAAAAAAATATTATTAGCTGCAATATGATAATCCCCAAGTGATCCTGGGGTGTTTTTTCACTGTCACTAAAAGTACCCATTAAGTACCCATTAATGGGTACATAATGGCATTTTTGTACCCATTAAGGGGTACTTAATGGGTACTTCTAATGACAGTGGAAAAACACCCTTAGATTTGTTCATGGGAGGCAAAGACTCCAAAAGCTAGCATGCAGTGAGTCCCTGCTCTGTAGCTGTTCTCTAGCCCTTGGACATGCTGACCTGTTAGGCTGGCTCAATGTTTAACTTAAACACCATTGCAGGACAGCAAAAGGTTGAAGAGACAAAGAAAGGATAACTGTTCCACACCAGAAGCAAATATAGCCCAAACCAGACTACCCTCAGATATAGCTGGCTGCTTTTCAAACAGTTCAACATCTGAGCACTGACCCAGAACTAGCTGCCAAAAGGGAAGCCTTTCTCTTGGCACTGAGACTAATAAGCTACTTGCAATGACTGAGGAAATTGGTTCCCAAACTTCCTCATCTCTAGATTCTGTCTCTATACCTAAGCAAGGGCACCTGGGAGAGGTGAAGATGAAATGAGGATCATAAATTCAGTTAATCGAACCTACTTAATCTACATTATGTGGTGTAACTATGAAGAATCCTTGGCAGAGAACTGTTCACACAACCACAGAATTAAAGTAATTTCAAACTGAGTAAGTGAAAAGACAAGGAATCATCATCAGTCTATTGATGGCACACTGGCTTCTAATATTGTAAGCACATTTTGTATAACCAGAAAACTAAATCCAAAATAAGAAAAAGTAGAGTAAGAAAAACAAGTTGGGAAAAAGTACTCCAGTTCTCCTTTCACTGATGCCCCAGAGTAAACCACTCAATACTGTATTAGTAAAACACAAAGAAAGAAGCAATGCCTTATTGCTTCTACTCATGGATATTGTGGTTAAAAAACTTTTCTACATCACTTCACTTGCATTATAGAAGGGTAGTAAAGAAATCAGTAAATCAAATTAATTGCATTGGATCTGGACACAATATTTTCCCACAAGTAACAAAGTGGAAGAAGAGGCAATTCTTTTTCAGCTATTGCAAAATAACAGTTCATCTATATTTTATTTTCAGAACAGCTCTGGATAGTCTTTGTGAGTAATTTCTTTACCTCTTCTTCCTCCTTCGGGTATTTTCTTTTTAGGTAACAAGACAAAGGATGATTTTTAAAAAAAGTAACATGGGCATACATCTTCATACATCTGTTTCTAAAGTAGGAGGGGCAAAAGTCCAAGTTATTTGCTGGCAAAAGGGTATGAGGAAAGTGGGCTAAGAAATCAATATATCTCTTTAGCTCCCTCCCTACAAGCCTACTTAGGTGCTTCTCCACTTTTCTACATATAGGCCATTTGAAAATTGCTTTTGAATTTTTTTTGATGTACCCCTTCTTTTTTTAAGTTTTAGCCTGATTGTGTAAGAAAAGTCCTTTAGGGGAAAAAATCAAAGGCTGTTTTCAGACATAAGAAAAGGGGTGCCCCAGAGGTGCCTCGGAGTGATAGTGTGTGGCCATCATGTTCCCAAACCTTCTCTAATCCACCTTATCTAGCATAAAATGATCAGGAGAGGGGCAAATTGCTGAGTAAACAGTCCTATCTCTAAGCCTTCTCGAAGGTACCTCAGATCTGCTCTTTATTTGCTGTGTCTGATTATAGCTAAAAGACTGAGTCAGTCAACCCTTTTTCTTTTTTTTAGAAACAAAATTAAGCTCTAAGCAGTTGTGGTCTTTAGCACGAGCTTGGTCTGAGTGGCAGGGGAAGGACTTTGCCTGGAAGCCTCACTTTCACTTTCCTGAACCATCTTTTGATCTTCAGCAGACCAAAATGTGGTTCAAGGAGATCCAAGGGAAGGATCTAACCAAAGCATCAGGCCCCTTCTTGGAGCTCCTATTATAGATGGGGCTGCTAGCTTTTAATATGGTCTGGGTAGCTTGTTCATAGTTCTCTTTGTGGTCAAAATGACTTTGCTTTCCATTGGTGGTACTGGGGAAAGCATGGCCAGGCAAATTCTCAGTTGTTCAGCAACCTTTCTTCTTAATCCACTGAACAGACCTCTAATCTGTGGACAAGCTTGAGAACAGTAAGTAAAGAATAGCAAATTACACACCAGTGCCTGTCTAAGCCAAATTCAATTACCTAGAATTTAGAAACACATGAGACTTATCTCACCACTTTAGCTCCACACTAGAATGAAATCCTTATCTGCATCAGGAAGCAACACACAGCAATAAACATGCACATCCAGTGTGTTTGTATATGAAAAAAGCTTATCATAGTTCAGCTCCGACCATTCCTCGTTTGAAATTCCTCCTAGCCAGTGTCCTGCCAGATTTGAACAACTTGTAACTCTGTGCCTTTATGTTTTTACAATCCATTGTAAATGTGAAAACAAAGCAAAACAAGGGTGTTCTTTCCATAGCAGCATTCCAGTACAAATCAGCAAACTGAAAAGTAGGGATCCATAGTGCTCCCAGCTGCCTATACCAGTGAACTGTGAGGTCCACAACAGTCCCATAGAGCACTGACAGAAACACAACTATCACCAGAAAAGTTTCAGTTTAAAATACTTGGTCAGGAGGAGACAAAGTCATATTAGCACTTCTGTGCAGCTCTGTAAAATTTAAAATCCAAAGCTGGGAAGACAAGGCTGGGTTTGTGTTCCCTGAGAAACAACTGGCTGATGTCCACAATAGAAAGAAGGGAACACTGGCTTGCCTTCCTGGGGATTGCCCATATTCAGCATCTACAAATGTAGGATATAGGCACACCTGAAAATAAATGTGCTTTAGAAGAACCAACACATTTGCTGTGCAGGGACCAGCATTCTGCTGAAAATATGGATTTCATGGTAAATACAGCACATTGGATACACAATCTCATACTTGCATGTAGTTTTCTCAAAGCAGAACCTGATTAGCACATGTCGTTTAACACATGCAATAAAGGAGTTGTGCTTCTATGCATACACAAGCCAAGATCAATGGCTCCCAGATTGTGTCTTTTACATGTATATGTAGTAAAACAGAAACAGATGCAGGAATAAACAATTCACTTATGAAAATATTCAAAGTACTACTTACCAAAGTAGTGTTGAAAAGCAGCCCTTAAGATTCTAATTTAACAAAAAGTGTACATTTCTTGCGTAATAGGATTATCTTTTGACACTCCATTCCTAACTTGACACTTGTGTAAAGTCAGTTGGGGACTGTTCTGATGACCATGAAGGATGTCTTCAGGTCTGGAGAGCAAAACACCCAGAGTGGGTGTTCCAGGTGATCCCCACTCTGAAGCCTCCAAGACCAGCTTGAGGACACTGGCTTCAGAGTTAACCTAAAGCCCATTATGTGCAAACAGTTTTTAAAACTTGGTCTCCTAAAACAATTGCTGGTTGCTTGATTTTCCATTTCATAAAGGATGTTAAAACTTTGGCATGACCCTGGTGTACTAAGTTCAAAGAGAAAGGCAGCTTCCCGACAACAGAGGAAACAGCAGTTCCTGGAGCAACCTTCATTTGCTGCACTGTCAAGAGGTGTAGTGGCAACACACTATCTGAATGCCGGCTACTGCTCCAGGCAGCAAAAACATTGAAGCAAGCGTCCTTTGGGTCATGGATTGCTGCAAAGGTAAGCCCAGGAAGTGCAGGCAAATATAGCACTGAGGAGCACATTTCCTGATACTCTGACATTATAATGTTCTGATGGGTATACAGAGCAAAGTGAGTGATCCCAGGGTAGACATGTATGGTTTCAGCACTATCAGAATGCACCCACAGTGCCAGAAATGCCCCAAGCAGATTTTGCTAAAGAGAAAAATTACAGTGTGATTAATTTGCTTGAAATAATCCTTAAGGTTTGTTTGTTTACAAAAAAGGCTATTTCACTCTTTTACAGTAAACTTTTAAAAATAAACTTAAGAATCAAAACACTATGGTAATGTTCAAGCTTTAGAACACTTTCTATTATTTGAGAAATTTTTGGTCCAAACACACAATCCTAGCTGGAAGCACACAATGTTTTATTTAAACAGAGTAAAATAAAATGTTGCCCCTTGAGAGATCTTTGCTGTTCTCATCAGCCCAGAACAACTGCAGAGATCATTATCCAGATGCAAACATTGTTGAAGGATTGAACTATGCTAAAGGTCACATCTGTGATTTCTCCAAATTTCCCAAATGATTAGGAAGTAAATTTGATCATTCCAAGAGGATGTATACAATACTTATTATGTGAAGGCATACCTAAATAAAATAAATAAACCACTTGCATTTACTAAATACCTTCTGGAGTACACAAACCTGTCTGCAGACAAAGAATTTCCAGGCTTTTACCTGGAAATCTTCTCATGAATTATCAGAATTAACCTCAACTGAGCTCAGTAGAACTTTCATGCACAGCTGGGGGAGCTGACTTGTGCCATTTCAAAAGCACTCAGCCTGTGATTAAGGTCTCTGAGACGAGATATCTTTTTTTTCTCCCAGCAACCCACTGGATGGTAAGGAAAATGTGAATGTTCTTAAGGATGTGTTCCCAATAAGGAACAAGTAAGTGCTCTAGATTTCTCAGCTCCTATATCTCCATCTCACCAAGTATTATGGAAGATACACAGGCAACTTCCAGAGGTGTGCTGGTGATGCATGTTGCAAAAACATTCCTGGTTGGTTGTGCTAGGGGTAGGTTGGCACAGAGTGCTTTGGTGACTGTCCTGTCCTGGTCTAGCTCGAAAGCTGGGGAGTAAAAGCAATCTAGCTGATGGCTGAGTATCCAGCTGTTTAACGGAGAAGAAAGGAGTTGTCTAAGACAAGCAATTACAGAATGATGAAGGCAGGAAAGCAAACTCTTGACCACATTTCTTTACTTATACCATTCTACATAGCCTGGTGTGCTAATAGGCAAGATTGGTGTAAGCCATTACATCTACTGCACCCACCAGGAAAATTCAATCAGGCTAGCCTACAATGTGCTATTCTAAAACCCATTGCTCACCAAGTCTGCAGTGACAAAATTAAGAGTACACAAGGTGTGATACCAAGTCATAGCCAAGAAACTCCTTGACCTAAAGGAATTTTGCTTTGTTTCTCACCTCATGGCTCCTTCTCCATCCTCACCTTTCCTTGAGTTTCATTCTCCCGCCATAAAATCAAACTTTGGTTTTAAAAACTTCACAAACATGGGAACCATTATACATGTGGTTTGTTCATTGGAATTTCATAACAGTGTGATGGTACACTTGCCTGGGAAAGTGTGGGATGCAGAATAATTGCTTCTCAATAAATATATACTTCTGATACAGCTGCAATGCTGTAGATAAAGTGACTGGAAACTGAAAGTTTAGCTTAGATAATAAACAAACTTAACTTAGATAGTTCAGTTTGTGTGAACACAGACCTTTAATCTCTTATTTTTATTTTATTTTAGAGATAACATTACTAATTATTATTCATTCTGTTTTATTGTTGTATGCTATTTTTTCCATAATGGAGTTAGGCTTATTTTTGGGTGAATATTGAATAGGCTTGACATAAATTAGATTTTTTTTTAAAAAAAAACATTAATCCACTTACATTTGGCTGGATTTTCTATTTTCAGGAATTAATTAGATATTGGAGGATTAGTATACTTCTGCATCACAAGAATGTTACTACTCTACTCTTACCAAATAATATTTACAATCCAGTGAAGATGCTGCAGTAAAGAAGCTAAAGATGGTGCAATAAAAAAAGCTAAATACTCCTATTATTTTGAAATAAGAACAAAATTATGATCAAAAATGGATGGTGACAGAGAGAGCCCAGACAGCTGTGTAAGCATTTTCTCTAATAAGAAGTCTAGGAGCAAAAGGTCATAATGGGGTCAAAGTAGACAATGAAAACCTGTCACTTCCCATCTGTATCTATGGAAACCAGCAAGAGGCTGGAAACAGCTGACAAAATTATTGATTGTGAAAAATTACATTTAGTCACATCTGACATTTTTCTTGAAAACTAGGGAGGACTGCAGTGTTTAAATGCCTTCAATTTGCAAACTTTATCACACCATGAAAATCTATGTACAGTACTCAATAGGTAACAAGCAGCAATAACAGAGGGACCTTTGAAAACATGCAAAACACTGAGAAAGAAAAGAGTGTGCACAGTAGTACACAACACAAATGATGATACTGCCCACCTTGAGTAAGGAAATCACGCAACAGCAAAAGCAAGAAAGCCTGCAGTAGTGCAACTCCAGCCTCCAAAGCTGGTGTACAAATCGTTCTTTCAACAAACTGCATTGGCAGGACTATATGGGAAGAAGGACACAAAATCTTGCAACGGTTAGCAAGAAGAAAGTTTGCTCAACTGACCTTCCTTCCATCAATAACTTTGTTGCAAATTACCCACAATTTTGCCCAATCTAGGACAAAGAAAGCCCCATTAATCCCCAGGGAAACACTGATTCTCTCTTGGTTGCTCTCTTAAAAAGGCTGAATTTTCCAAACCACACCTTTCAAAATGGAGTTCAGAATCAAAGAACTTCTGCAACCAATGCTCACTTCAGCCACAGTTTCCTGATTGAACTAGGGGGCACCTCTTTCCCAAACTCTGAATTAGGGATAGAGTATCACAGTGTCCAGTTTAACAACATCAGAAAGCCACAATTTCAAGGTGCAGAAAGAAGGTAAGCTACTCTTGAAGTCTGCTTCTGGCATACAAGTGGAGCCCAACTTCTAAAAAGTTTGCAAAGTCACACCTTTACTTCAACACAGCTCCGGGTAGGAAGACATGCAGAGAGAGCCCTGCCAGGCGGCAGGGAGTGTAGATGTAGAACAATTAAAACTGTTCAATTTCTACACTCTCCAAGGTGCATGCGCAGAGTTGTATCTGGGAAAGATGCAGCCCAGTGAAATGTGGATGGTGCATGCAGCACCTCCCTCAGAATTCCCTTACATTCCAAATGCAGAAAGACTCAGTGTGTCCCCCAAAGCTACCATATATTCCGGCATATAAGATGACTGGGCGTATAAGACGACCTCCAACTTTCCAGTTAATATATAGAGTTTGGGATATACTCGCTGTATAAGAAGACAACACCCGACGTATGACCCCTGACTTTTGAGAAGATTTTCCTGGGTTAAAAAGTAGTCTTATACGCCAGAAAATACAGTAACTCTTCTGCAGACCTTTAGAAAAAGCACCCTGTTAGGATTTGCATCCTTTCAGACTGGTAGTACAATGCTAACAATCAAACCATGGCACTCTAATGCATTGTTGATGTTTAGTTATTTAGCAATGTCCAACTCTTTGTGACCCCATGGACCACAGCATGTGGATGGGCCTGGTTGAGTATAGATGTGCACTACCATCTTGCATGCAGAATAGCAAGCAATCCCCTGCAAAGGGGTCAAACAGCACATCCCCTTGTGTTAAAAGTTTACTCAAAAGGAAATATGCACAAGACTGAATTCCTTAGTATGGTTTTAATTAACACCAATGAGAGATGTACTTACTTCAAATCCTATAAGATCAGCCTCTCATATACACATGGATTAGAAGTAACATTCAATGGAATGAAGAGAGTTAAGGCTGATTCTCCAGACTTAAGTAATTACAAGAATCTTTTACATTTTAAACATCTGCTTGTGAGCTTTGACGGTGCATAATCTCTTTTCTTGTCAGTATTCTAAGTGCACCGCTAGCAGAGTCTAGTAGCGGCCAGTGTGTGATTGCAAGTGGAAAGCTTACTGAAGATTGGTCATCCAGGTAACTGCCAAGCAACTGGGGTCAGATGATGACAATAAGCTACTAGAGAAAGGGTTTTCTTTGCAATAGCTCCCACTATTAATAACATCCCTTCAGAGAAATGCCAGAGGTTAACACTGGTTATTCTTTGGTGCTTGGTAAAAATATATTTATTCAACTACATTTTTACAATATTAGTTGGATACCTCCTCCTATTGTAATGTTCAAGTGTCTCAAAAGTAAAAACAAACAACAAAAACCTCATCCTCAAGTTTAAACTCACAAGCCTGTAGCACTCAGTTTTCCCAGAGCATTTCTACAAGTACTCCTGAATACCTCTCAACTCTATGAAATCTTGGAGCTTAAGTGATTTAATACCAGATAAAGCCTGATGTACCTTTGAGGTTACAGAAGAACTTGGGCGACCAACCCAAGAGGTAACAACATTAAAATAGGAAAAGCTAAGAAAGGCTGCCTTATCTACTGAAGGTTACAGTATGGGCCATACATGGAGAACTATGGCTGTATAAAGCACTTCTGATGGGGCTACTGTCCTTTTTCATGACAACAAAACAGATGGATCATATGCTCTCATTCTATGAAAACTTCACATAATTAAATTAAAGACTGTACCAGCTTTTATTAGAGCTGAACAATGAAACAATAACCAGGGCTTAGTATTTAAATGCTTTTCAAAACTGGCCAGGAAATTGCCAGAAAAGGTCCATGTAATTGCATGTCTCCCAAGAAAGTTAGATTATAATTGGTTAACATCTGCTTAGTCTATTCGAAAAGACTTCTTGCTCCTTAATGACTTTCAACCTGAATTATCTGCACCTAGAGGAGGCTGTTACAACCTCCAGGCACCCCCTGCTTTCCCAGAAATTGCCTCATTATGAACTAGTGGAATACAATTTTGTGTCCAGCAGGGGAACACTCACACCTCTGCTGGATGAGGAGGTCGACAGGGCTGCCACGCAAGAGCACTGGCAGCTCTGCTGCCCTCCTGATGCAACTGCAACTGTGCAGAGTGTCAGCATCGTCATGGCAATGGTTTTGATGCATGCACAGTAACGGCGGGTGCCACACTCAAGATGGTGGCTCTCTGAAGAGGACCAGCTCCTGGATTGATCACAGGTGAGTGACCGATTGCTTGGGGCACAGGCTGTAAATGACTAGCACTTGCAAGTGCAAGCACTAGTTAAGGTTAGGTGAGTGTGCCTTTCCTGTCCAGGTCATGAAAGTAATAGTTTTTCATTGGAGTACTGAAAAAAAAAAAAAAGGATTAAATGTGCACAGACAGGACATCCAGGCATTACAGGACTTAAAACTTTTTGCAAAGCATCATGGCAACCATTCAGAAAACCATACTAGCTATTTCTGCTGTGGTATCAGTCTAGGGTTAAAATGAAAGGACAACATTCTTCCTCCAATGGTGTTTTGTAGGTTACCAAAACATATCCAATACCCCTTTCCACTTGCTTTGTTAATGAGTGATTTTGGGATTCTAGGAGGTAAAGATTTGCTTCTCTACTCAGCTTCTTAGTGTGTGTCAACACAATGGCAGAACAACCTTAGAGATTATGACATCACAAAAATGCCCTCTGCCCAGAATAGAATACCAAGCTCTCACACACATTTTTATCAGAACATCTTTTACAGCCTATCTCCTACAGTAAGATGTAACTGCAAAAAATAATAATTGTATCAAATTAATTGTTTTGTTCTGAGTATAAATTCAAGTATCAGGCCTTAGAGTGAAATATTCAAGCCTCTCCATCACCAGTTAACAAAAGTTTTCTAATGGACACTGCCAGGGCTGAATTTCTCTAGTTTGTAAAGTGGGGTAACATCACTCTGTTTCTGCTGTTGTTATTATTTATGAAGCAGCATGTGGTTTAAACTATGGGCCTCTGAACACTTTCCCACGAGTCTGGCCAATGGCAAGGAATGAAATGAACTGCAGACAGCCAGGATTCGGCCATCTCTGAGTGGTGTATTTGGCATGGTTATGATACATTGTAGATGGCCTGAGGTCATGTCCCCTATTTCACAATCCATTAATATTGAAACAGAATGCATTATCTGTGAGAAATGTCCCTTGATCCCCTGTTTTGGTGTAGCAAACTTTAACTGACACAAATATACAGTTAAGAATCTATAGCTCCTGGAGAATCAAGCAAATTTTTGAAGCAAAATTATTCAATCTACCAACTGTACGGCGCATAGCACTAAATAGAAATGCATAGCAAAACCAACAGTAAAATTCAGAAGTACCATTTACAGTATTAGATTTGTAATATTTGGAAGGTGGACAGCAAAGGCCCAAAACAGCAATTCAAAGGTTTTCCTGGGGGTAAATGAATGATGGAGGTGTGACAATTCAGAGTTTCACATTTGTAGCACAACAGAATTCATTTCAGATAGAGAAAGCAGCATGTACAATCTTTGTGCCGCTCACCATTTCTTTCTGTCCCCAAGAAAGGCAGTGAGTCACTGGTGCTGTGTCCAGCGCTGCTCCCGCTACCTAAATGGCACAGGAGACATATCCTTGCTACCTGTCTCAGCTTGGCTTTGGAAAATATATGTGGTTCTGCCTACTCAATATATAGATTGGTCAACCCCTCAATCCCCTCCACACATCTCAAGTTCGATTGCCCAGATTTCTATAATAATCGGAGGTTTTTCAAAAGGAATTTTATCAGATTTTAAGGAAAAGTTCTTATAAGTGCATTTTTCTATACAGGTTTGCCTTGCATACAATTTAATTTCAAACATTTCCCTTAATGTTCGGAAAAAAAGATACTTGTACATGTGTTCTTTTCATTAATATGTATATTTTTTGCTAATATTAATAATATGCAAACATACTTCTGGGAGCATAAGAAATGCCTTGCTCATTTGGACTTGTGGGTCCATCTAATCCAGCAGTCTGCTCACAAACAGGGAATTAGTTTACCCTTTGCCCTGTCCACAGGTCTCCCAGCAGCTTTCAGATGTACATTGCCTCCTTTCATTAGAGAACAACATCACACAATTCAAAGTTAGAAAATGATTTGTATTTCAGTTTACTTGCTGCTTGTAATTTATTTTTACAAGCACACTAAACAAATTTCTTCCCTCCCCAAACCTAAATTGATCAGAGTTCAATTCAAGTAAACCCCTTCTGTCAGCCAGCTAGAACAAATGAAGCAGAATTCCTCTGCCAGATGCTGTGGACAAAGCATCAGGGAAGACTGGCATCCACATAGTGCCAATGGTCATGGCAGCAGAATACTGTATTAAAGAAAGCTAAGTACTTTGCCTCAAATTAGAAGTCAAAGGGTGTTTTCCCACTGTCACTAGAAGTACCTATTAAATACAAGGTAAAGACTGGAACTCAAGACCCAGTTAGTAACATACCGTATACACTATTTCCCCTTTTTGATCTTTCTCCTCATAATAATATTGTCCCCTTCCAGCTTCTAGTTAATGTCAGCTAACAGTGCAAGAGATGTCAATACTGTAGAAGCACAATATAAGTGAACCCAAGTAATCATTTCTGGGTCCCTATGCTGCTCCCCCAGGGAAACAAGAGAAAATTGGCATGATGTTCTTATTATATGAATCAGAACTTCATGTATACCTGTATCTTGGACTACAATATTTATTTATTTATTTATTTATTTATGGCTTATATAATTCTTCTTAATTTTCTTCTTGTTTGTCCTCTACATTGTCTGGAGAGTGATCCACACTAGCACCGGATATCGTTACAGTATATTTTTTTGCCAATGAAAAATTAACTCATTTGAATTGAGGAACAATACATACGAATAAGCTGCACTAACAGAAGAAGGTGAGCTAGCACATATAAGAAAGTTCTTAGTCCATCAAAGATGAGACTGTTCTGCCTATATAATATATGCTCTTTCTGCACAGGGGATTGATCACAATCAAGGGACCATGTTAATACAGATCTATGAGATCCCACCCCCAGGACCAATGGTTCTAATTCCAAACAAGGAGGTTTGCTGCACAGAGGCACTCACCCATGTTCTAGACTACCAAAAGAGCAATTAGAGTGGTGCAACAACACATGCCCTGAAATGCCACCTCCAGAGGCTCTGAGGATAGGAAACTCTGTTCCTAGCCTTTGGGTGCAATAGTATTCATTCCAAAGCTCATGTGAATTTTGAGGGCTGATATGCAATAGTACCTTGTGCAAACAGTGCTGATCCCTCCTATACCTTTCATTTGCCGGAATCAGTGGGGCTGACTGTTCCAGATGCACTGATTCTGATTCTGCCTATCTAATATTGAAAGTGGCTGTCCTCACCTCTCTGTCCTGATTTGCTGAAGACAAGAGAAGACTCATTTTTATGGCAGCAGCTATGCTTTCAGGCCATTTGTCTTCGTTTGAAGACAAGGTCCTACCTCCACACTAAGGCAGAGGAGAATGCTATGATGTTCTTAAGAAATATCCAGTCTATGCTATGCAAACAATCATAAAGACTTTTCAAATCACCTAAGCCTGAGATGG
Organism: Aspidoscelis marmoratus; assembly: GCA_014337955.1. Classification (NCBI taxonomy): domain Eukaryota; kingdom Metazoa; phylum Chordata; class Lepidosauria; order Squamata; family Teiidae; genus Aspidoscelis; species Aspidoscelis marmoratus. The sequence goes on along the minus strand of MTQE01001134.1, from coordinate 70,379,146 downwards.
GAGAAGGCAGTGCTTCTTCTCTTACCTGATCAGAAGGAGTTGCTTGTATAGTGGGTGACCAGGCGTACTGGTAAGAAGCCACAGAGCCCATCTTCCATGGCTTTTGACCCCAATTCCAATAAACAGAGGTCAGTGGGCTCTTAATGGGAGATGTTATTACCTGATAACTGCATGGGACCAATGATTTGATGATCTCAACCCAGCTATGGTGAGCATCACTACATCATAAAATATGTTGTCACAATTGATACTGTGATTGATGCTTTCAGAAACCATGAATTCAGAAAGACACCTCCCACTCAAAGGTGAAAAAGCCACTTTTTGTCATGATACCAGTAGACTTTCTCTGTCAAGAGTGCTTTATCAAGCAAGGAGAAAAAGGTGAGTCATTGCTAAGACTGTAGACTTGTTCTCATCCCATTTAAGCCAGGTGCCCACTTAATTTTCACCAAGGCATTTTCTTAGCACTTGCCTCTTTTTAATATTGATATACAGGTTTGTTGTTACTTAAAAAATCCAAATGCCTTGAAATCCTGAATTTCATTGCACTCAGTTAAAATTTTGTAAAAGTTACCACTGACTGAAGATAATATATGTGCTCAGATTAACTGCCTCTTCATCTTCTCCCTTATTTGATCAGCCTACTTCTTAAGATAAGCAGGGGAGGTCCTGCTGATCATGTTGGCACCCTTTGAAGTTTGAGAGCTGGTGACATATATGAGCTGGCCTCCTTTGTGGAGGCCTTCAGGTTAGTGAAAACCTTCCCCACCAAGGAGTATCAAGTGCCATTGCTATCTAGTTGCCAGATATACCTATCTTGATATACATCAAGATATACCTATTTACCCACAGCTTCGGTCACTAAGATGTCCCCTTATTATCCTGCTACCTTTCATTTTTAGTTTTATTATTTTGTTTTTAGCCTTTCAGTGTTTTACAACTGTCATTTTTATTGTTTTAAATTGTGACATTTAAATTGTTTTTATTATTTTTATCTTTTTCTTTGTTGTGGAATCTCTAGGAGAAGAACAGTTCAGAAATTCAATAAAATGAATAAGTGAACCCAAGGTGAAAGCTGGACAGAAAAGAAATGCTAAATTTGATAATCTAGACTTTAACTTCAAAACGTTGGGCCTATTCACACTTGGCAGTATTCTGGAATATATCTCAGGATAGGGTTCTTTGGTCTACATGCTAATACAGACTCTGACAGGCCTCATTTGGGCCCTGCTCTATTCTGAGATTTATTCCAGAATAAATCCAACTGCTAACAGGCCCATAGTCTGTCTATGCTACTTATCTATTTTCTATGAAACACAATTACATTAGCAGCTCACAAAATGTCATAATCACTGAGCAATTATAAAAGAGCAGCAAATTCAACCAAGCCTTAAAATGATGGAGTTACTACTATCCATGAGCAAAATGCCTTTCTAAATGTGTTGTCTCCTTCCAAGATTTTAATAGTCATATGCTGAATTCCTAAGTTTGACCTGCACTGTTTCAGACAGTCACAGTGTGGCACTGGATATCAAAGGGATCAGGATTCTCCTTCATTACAGCTCTAGATTTAAGAATTGTCGTAGCTTCCTTCTATCTAAGAGATCTGAATGCAGCTCCAACTTGCAGCAATGAACTTTTCCACAAGATGCAATAATGCTAAGTTATTGCTTTCAGTGGCTAAGTTCAAGAAACTCTCTATGATGTGATTTCCAAGTAATACTCATAAATCTTAGAATGTCATATTTGGCCTTTCACAGAAACAAGAATGGTTTTGGGGCATTTTTTCTCAAAAAATATTGCCTCTTCTAGTGCACAACCCACTACAATTTCTCCAAGCACACTAAAAGCTTTATTATTATTTAAATGAGCTGCATTTGAAATGGAATCAAATGGCAAACATCCTTCAATGCAAGAAAAAGATTACACAATGCTTTAAAATTTTTAAGAAAACACAACTGCCATTTAAGTCAGTGAAGCTAACTATTGCTCAGCAACCAAATGCGAACTGACAGGATGGTATTTGCTACACAGTTATCTGCATTTAAGAATACCTTGTCACCTTACTGTTAATTACATGATTGTAAAGTAATACAGTATCCTTAAAGGTTGCTTCATCTCTGATTTGTTACTTCACTAGATTAAGATCTTTGTTATAACAACAGCCCTGATGTTGAAAACAATGGCAATGTACGCTTCACTATAGAGAACAGCAACAACTCCCCCCCCCATGCAAAAAACATATTTGGATAAATATAATGATCACAGATTTTCAAAGGCCAAGGCCCTTTTTGCACCAACCTGTTAAGATCTCGTCCTGCTATGGGTGTTTTTCCACTATCACTAGAAGTACCCATTAAGTACCCATTAATGGGTACAAAAATGCCATTACGTACCCATTAATGGGTACTTAATGGGTACTTTTAGTGACAGTGGAAAAACACCCTAAGAAAGTGTTGTCTGCACTGCAATATGGATCAAGGACCTTCTCAGTACACATTGGGTGTTTTGCCATTGTCACTAAAAGTACCCATTAAGTACCCATTAATGGGTACAAAAATGCCATTACGTACCCATTTATGGGTTCTTAATGGGTACTTTTAGTGACAATGGAAAAACACCCATTGTCTGCATGGGAATAGAGTAGATCTAGATCATATGTGTGCTAAGGGCTCATAAATCCAAATTAGTGGTAACATGATGAATGGTTCTACAATCCGTTCTAACACACCATGATCTGGTTCAAGGAAGAGCATCCACACATAGAACAGATGCAGGAAGTTCATGGGCATGGTAATGGCTTTCAGTTCAAATCTGAACCAGATGTGTTCAATCCTTGAACAGGTTTAAACCTGTTCATTTTTTTTATTTTTAACTTTAAAAATCATTTTAAAAACCTTTTAAGGGTACTTGTAGGTCAATTCAAACCACTTTGAATCAAATCAGGTGATTTGACCTGTTTGAACAAACAGCCATTGATATGATTTGAGACAAACTAGACTCTTTTGAACATGGACAGTTTGGTTTGAACAAGATAAACCATCCAGTTTGATTCAAAGTATGTTGAAGCAGAACGGCTTCAGCATATCTCTAAAGTACAGAAAAAGAACACGAACAAGTAAAAAAGAATATATTTGCTTACTACACTTTCAATAAACAAGCCCAGAAATTCTCAGTTCAGTATGTATTCCTATCTTTCTTCTTTCATCTGTAGAAGTAGACATGTCTATGAAAGCTCATGCCACCAACCCTTCTCTTGTTAGTCTCCAAGTGCTACTAACTACCTTGCTGGACTTTTTTTTTCATGTTAAACCCTGAGTATAACTTTTTATTTTTCTTGTCAAGCTCCATTACCAATCAATCTTTTTAATCATGTTAAGTTCCAATATATTTCACCATTATAATTTTGAATATTTTCAAATAAAGAGTTATAATTGATACCACCTAACTAATTTTTCATTGACATTTTGCATTCTTATCAATATATCATATAAACCTACTTGATTTCTAAATCATTATTATTTTTCCCCTTTTCCTATCCCAGTCTCCAACCCTGTCTCAAACTATCCCTATCCGTATCTTCCTCCTTTCTTCTAGTCTTTTGGAAGAATCCATTTATTCCAAATAAATCTTCTTATAATACTCTGTTTTAGTCCAGATGTCACAGGGTAGTGCCAACTCTTTAGGGAATCCCAGCATTTCCCTGCAATTTGAGCCCCCAGACTGTCACAAACTGCTTTGACAGCATGCCAGATTCAATTTCCAGCAGCTTCTCATAGCCAATCCCTTTTCTGTTATGTCTACTCAAAGAGTGAGCACCCAAGTTGGTGCTGTGTAACAGGAGTGTGCCAGAAGTGTGTTCCTCCAGCAACATCCATCTACGTTAAAGATGGTGTAGGGTTTCCTGCACCATCTTTAATGTGAATTTTGGAAGGAACTGACTGGCAGCACTCAAACAACATATAGAGGCTGTTTGACATTCTCACTGTGATGGCACCCAGTAACACATATTCTGCCTTTTTCTTCATCTGAAGTGTCAGAATGCACCCTACAGTAATCATGCAGCTCCATTAACAAACACAATAACCACCCAAGGGACCATTTTGTGAGGGAGGGAGTCTATTTTGATGGGTATCATTCTAGGTTAGGCAAATTTGTCTTGGTATGTACAATTATACCCCCTGCATGCTGTCTTTTGATTTTTTAAAAATATGACCCAGCAAAATTCCTCCCAGCAGTACTAAATATTAGTACTTTTCCTAAGAGAAACTCTGGAACTTTTCTCACCACATAACTCCTGATACAGCTAACTGTCTTTCCCACTTACTGAAGCTATTCCTGTACTAGGAAAACAGTGGCCCTTTCTTAACTGAGCCTTATTACAGATTATATCCCAGAATAGAGGATATAATCTGGGACCTTCTGGTGAAGTGTGGGATATAAATACTTAAATTCTTAAATAAACAAACTTAAGAAAACAAAATATGCATTTCAATAAGCTTCCTTACTGATTATCTGTTTTTGACAGAATGTAAGGGAGACAAAGAATAGGTTTGTTCTCAAAGAGGTATGAATCACACCTTTGTGCAAAGTGAATGAAATGAAAGAACACTGCTTGACAACAGCAAGATGTTCAGCTCTATAGAACTAGCCACGCTGAAATCTTTATAATCACACATGAGACAGAAGCACATCAGCACATAACCTAACATTAAGGACGTCATTAATAACCGGCAGCAAATACGATAACATATTTGGGGAAGCAGAGATCATTAAAAATATTATCAAAGGAGTGAAAATGTTTCTATACTATATTTTAGCAACACATAGGTACTTACTCACTTATTGAACAAAGAAAGAAAACCTAGGTATCTGAGCTGGCTGCTGGGATGTCAGAGGAGTCTTACCAACCTGGTTTCACTGCTTCTGGTGCAGAGGAGTCAGTAAGATGCTCTAGGGTTCTTAAACTAATTCAAATTGACACCATAATACATTATGACTGTATTGCCTGAGCTTGTGCTATAAAATTACAGGCTGGTGGAAGAAGCTGTATATATGGAAGAGTAAGTTGGAATCTTTTTTTAAAAAAATAAGGGGGTCTGTTCCACCTTACTAGTCCTTGTAGTCATCCCTGCCTCTAAAATTTCATATATGCACTCATAGGAAGACAGAAATCTAATACCAGGCCAGACAGTCTACCCCATCTTGCCATCTCTGACTGGCAATAGGCAACAGCTCACCATTGTGGCAGGCAGAGGCTTTTCTTATGATCAGCTTTCCAGTTCTTCAAACTGAACTTGTAATCTCCTGAAAGCAAAAGTACACTTTCTGCTACCAAGCCACAGTCCTTCGCTATGCACAACTATTACAAAGACTCATTTCTCTGTCTGCTATAGACATCTGTGTGTGCATCACATTCTCAGGCACAAAAGCCAATGAGCTCACAAGAAACACTCTTGTTACTGGGCCTGTTGAAAATCTGAAAGCAAAGCAATTTAAGTAACATCATGAAAGTGCAGTTCACAAAACAGACTTATCTTTATCACGGCAGAGCCATGCTGCACCACTGAGAACATTACCAGCTTCCCCCTATTTTTTACAAAAAGACTTGTGTACTTAAAAACACTAGGAGCTGGTGGTACCACATAACAGAGGCGCCTCTTGCCTAAGTGTCAGCCACCTCTGCTACTATCAGTAGAATGAAGTCAACACTATTAACACACTGCATTAATGTCAGCTATACAATAAAATCAAATAGAGCATATCACCAGTTTATACAGACAGAATCCACCTTAAAGCAGCATTAGGAGTAAAGCCAATGTGCTAGTTATGCAAATATATGAAAGGAAGAAGTGATGTCTAATGACTGGTGTTTTTATCTGTGCTCTTACAAGACAGTGTGTTCATCTCAATCTCAATTGGATGACACAGACACAGGACATTGCACTGGAAGTAGCGCTAGGCAAAGGATTTCAGCACCATGGAGAGTGAACAAACCAAAAATAGCTCCCAACAGCTCCATTCTCTCAGGGGTTAAGACAAGGATTTAGAAATCTTCTGCTCTGCACATATCACAGAATGAGTGCACACAGCTGCATTCAACACAACTCTGCATAACGCTAGCAAAGAAGTAAAGTATATAGGTGTTTCAATATCTCAAAATTCTTTTGGCCAAGAGAATCTGAGTGTACTTGGTGTAGCACTTCTAATAAATGCAAGATCTATTTCATAAATGATATGTTTTCAAAAGGCATTGGATCCTCCAGTGAAGCCTAGGAATGTTTTTTGTTGTTGCTTTTGAAAAAAACAAATCACTGAAACATCAATTCATTACACAAACAGAGAATCATATTAAACCCTTTAGCATCCAAAGCTTATCTTCTATTTATTATGGCTTTTGTCCAAGTGAAAGTCAAAACATCATTTCTGTATTAGGTTACAGGGCTCTTTCCTCCAAAAGCAGAGGATCAGCCTTTGCTAATACCAAAAGCAGCATCTTTACATTGGTGACAGCTATATAGTCTTTCCATTGCTCTTGGCTATGTATCAATTTTCTATACATGGACTGCTGCCCTGACTGTTCTGGCAGATGGGTGGGATATAAACAATAAACCTACATAATACTGCCTGCAGGCTATATACACGCTCCATTCAAAACATAACATGAAACTGAAGTTGTCATCAGACACAGAAACTGTTCTGGTTGAGCTATCACACTTGATCAGGAAGAAATGATACAATGAATATTAAACTATCTGAATCTACACCTCAAATAAGCTGTCTGCTACATGTAGATATGATGGTCTAAACGTGATCTTAGCCAAAAGGCTGAGAAGCAATTATAACATTACTCTGTTTCTTATTGTTGTTGATTTTAAATTGTATTTGTGGGCACTTTCAGTTTTCATTATATTTTTCTTTTTTCTTTTCTTTTGATATGGCCACATGACTAATCAATAAAATTTGATTTGATATTGATGTGATGTGATGGTAAGCATTTAGCTAATATTGTACTAGGAGAGAAAAGAGGGAAGAAGGCCTCCAGGTATATGGAAATATAGTATGAATACCTTCTTTAGAGTTAATCTTACGCATAAGGAACTTCTATTTTCTTGGCCTGCAAAAGATTCTTGCCAAAGGTTTGTAAGAAAATTGAACTCAATAAACATTCATTTGTTATCTACCCCTGTTTTTGTCACCTTCTTCTACGTAACTAACACGATGTTTATTTTCATATATATATTTATAAAGCTCTCAGGCTCAGACCAATACTATTTTCCTGTTCTTAAAGGACCATCCTCCTTCAGATGATCCTTCTGATCTCTAAGATCAGCTCCAGAGGCCCTCCTCCAAATATGACCATCTTTGGAAGTTATGTGAACAATGACTAGGCATAAGACTTGGGATGGAGCTGGTCTGTTGGAAAACCTAGCCTGGCAAATCCACAAAGCAGTGACATTTAACCATTGGCAGTTGATGATTTTTCCCCCCACTGGTCTCCTTACTCTCCTGACTGATGCTCTTTGATGCTAACAATTTCATTTGCTTATTTGCTTTGACGTAACTGGATGAAAACTTTTAAAGCAACTTTGACTATTTAAAATTGAGAACAATAGGAAATTAATCTTTTATCCAGATATTTCTATAACCTTTGTTTCTCCCACTAGGAAAGTCTAACCCTGAAGAAAGTTTCCAAAGTGTCTCCATTTCCACTAGGTTATAGAAATATCTGCATAAAAGATTAAATTAAACCTTTAATTGAAACCTCATCATTTAATTGAAACCTTTTCACTAAGACATTCCAAAATGACAACCGTCAACCTCATTTGTATTAACTTTTTTCTGTTGTAAACAAAGCTCTACAAACATTTTTCCTCTTTTCCTTTTTGTGTATTTACACTTCCATTAAGGATTTCATTCTTCTTTATCCATGTCTGCTTGTTAAGCAGCCACCACACTTAAAGGAGGCTACACAGTAAGAATGTTAGAGGCAGAATGATGGAGTGGGAGTCAGGACTCCAACTGGAAAATTCCAGTGTGGAGTTTACCTTTGGACCCTCAACTTAACTTGAGGAAACTGCTGTGATTTAAAATATGGTTCAGGAAGAACAAATGAGGTGTTCTGGAACCTCACAACTGCCTGCTACCTAGCGGTCCTGATACATGTACCATTGATACTCAAAATTCTGCTTTCTTTTAACATTTTGTTTACTTCTTCTATGAATGGTAAGCTCAATCATGATTCATTCTATAGTGTTTTGTCCTTTTTCTAAAACACACCCACTATAAATCTATGTTAGGAATATTTCAATCATTTGAATTTAATAGTTGAATAATGGGTGCTGAGAATCACTGAATTCCAAAGTTATTAGAAATCTGAATTGCAATTAAAAATTAAAGAGATCCACATCTTGGAGCTATCTGTTCACTAAGAACATAAAAGGAGACTTGCTGGATTGAGCTACACCCCATCTATACCTGCATCCTATCTCACACAGTGGGCCATCAACTGCTTCTGGGCATCTCAAGCAGAAGATAAATGGCCTTTAGAAGCATCCTGCCTATCATTCACTTTTTTCCATCTAAAATCACAATGATGCATGCACGCTCCATTTACTTTCACGTGTGTAACTATGTTTTTAAGTGTGGAAAAGGTGATGGGTCTGATTTATTTTTGTCCATTTAGACAAAAGCATTTAGCAAACAACCCATGCTTTTGAGATGGCACTGCTTATCTCAGCTGATTTCAATACCATATATTATACCTTTTGCAAGGAGCTCTGTGTACTGTACTTTTATGAGATCACTGAGAAATTATTGGAGGATCCTCACAAACAGAACAATTTATAAAAAGCATCTTGAGAGATTAATTTCAAACTTCTAGGACAGAAATGCCATTAGGTGATGATTCTCTAGCTTCCTGAATGTATTGCATGTTTAAGTGTGAGCACACAGCACAGATTTTTGAGAGAAAAAATATGTTCTATTTGAAGTTGCTTGAAGTTTCAAATTGTCACTGAAATGGTTTTAGCAAGTTCACTGGTGTCTTTACTATAACTGACAATATGGAGTATTAAACAACCTCCACTGCAAATTTAAAAGTTTGATGGAAAATATAGACTATTTGATATAGACCATTCAGTCTTACAGTGCTGTATTTGCTGTAGCTCAGCAATAGATCAAACTGCCTGGGAAGCAGAGGGTTATCAGTTCAATTCCCAGCTTCTCCCCAGAAGAAGGCAATGGCAAACCACATCTATATCTCTGCCAGGAAAACTGTATAGAGGTGCCAAGGAGATGCCCATGCAGTCAACCAAGAGTCAGCCACAACTCAGCGGTCCCTAACAACAACAACAACAAAATAAAAAAAATAAAAATAGTAGCCACTAGACTAAAATTACTGTTCCTTACATAGGAAAATGTAGCTGCTGGTGCAAGAGAAGCATGTTTCTTAAAGATGCATTATTTAAATGGGCATATACCAGGGTTTATCAAACTTTGGTTATTTGCAACCCACCAGGCAACAACCTAAAGACTAAGGATCCCACTTATCTGTCTACGGGAAGTGATGCTGTATGACTTCTGGTGTCTGGGGCAGTTTTGTCCTGCAGTTTGTCCTATGTGACTCTTTTTCCAATGGAGCTCTACTCTGTTTGCTGGCTGGGAATGAAAGTTGCTGCATGGATATTGGTATCTAGGCAGCCTCTATACAGGCAGAAGTTTTTGTTCTTGAACCCTCCTGGGTACCATGAAAACATGATTTGGTGGTGGGGGGGGGGAGTACCTTGCTATAGCCCATCTAAATTTCTGTGCAATGTACAAGTGGGCTGCAACCCATACTGTGGGAAACTCCAATCTATAGCTCATTGAAAGTCTGTGACATATCAGAGCCATATAAATCACAGAGGCTTAAATAGTGTCCTGGTTCTCTAAAGGTGCAATTTTTCAGGTTTCTAATATCGTTTTCAAGCCCAGTCACATTTAAAGGAGGATAGCACTACAGTGTGGCCTTATGGAACACTACCAATGCCTGTGAAGCATAACATTTGTGGATGTACCACACAAACATCTTAGAGGTTCTCCTCCACATAATTCATCCACATATTGCACAGAATTATGTCTAAAGTTTATGCACACATTATGCAAGCTTTGCCCAAAGTTAGTGGGATGCAATCAGAGATGGGGAAAATTCTAGATACACTAGTTTCACTAGTGCACTAACACTTTTGCACACAGAACATGTTTAGAGGGTGTGCATACATTTCCTTTATGCATTTTAGAACCACAGCTTGTTTGTTAATTTTCCTTTAAAAATATTCACCTGAATCAGCTATACCATGGTGCCCCTATTCATAAGGAAGTTAATCCCCTGCTTATCTCATTAACTATGTATAGTGATCTCTATAAGAGGTCTGAGACTCTAAAATCCTCTTTTTAATTTAATCCATCATAACATTTGATGCTTTCAATTTCAGTAAAAAGAAAAGACCTGATTAGCATAACAGTGAATGCAAAACTCCACTCTGAAAGAGCTTTTGGGATAGCTCACATAACTCTCCAAATGATGGGGGAAAGACCTGGAGACAGGTAAAATTACAGCAAGAATATACTCATAGTCAGAAACATCTAAATTAGTAGCTTTCATAATTCCCTTTAAAGATAAGGGATAATATAAAAACTTAAATGAGGGCTACGTCCAGACTTGTGATATACTTTGCTGTCCCTCAGAAGTCGCTTCCCTTTGGTCAGACCTGATGATCAGAAGCCGCACAGGGACAGTGTAGTTGCTTTCCGTTGTCCTGCGCTGTCCCGGTAAAGTGACTTCCCATCAGTCAGACGGGACAGGCCATTGCCCACAGCAGGGACACAGCATGTCCCTGAAGAAGCAAAGTAAAAAGATGCTGGTTGATCACATCTTTTTATTTTGCACCCTTCAGTCAGATGCTGCGCTGCTGCTGCAGGCGGAAGAAAGCTGCAGTGCTTTGAGGTAAGTCTGGACACAGCTGAGATCTCATGCCACTGTTTGCTTTCATACCAGAATATTTTAATAGTCTTGTTTTAATTTGTTTTATTGTGTCATTTTAAAACTTTTACAAGGTGCACTGAGAGCCTTCTGAAGTACATGGAATAAATCTCAATTTTATACAGAAAAAAAAACTTTGAAGGAGTTTTTTTTAAAAAAATTCATTAAGGATCGGATTAAAAACTAAAGTTCTACAAATAGAAAAAAGAAAAAGAGAACACATATAAATAAGAAGCCTAAATGGAAAGTTAACTCCTGATCTTTCCTGCTGACTGTCAGTTCTTAGATCAAATCCTCTTGCCTTTCTCTCTAATCATCTTCTAATGAAACTATATTGTTACTCTTTCTTTGAGTAACAATACTTTTACTGTGTTTTATAAAAAGTCCATAAAGGGTTGACAATTGTCTTATCTCTCAACAAACATGTCAGTTTATCTATCTCTGCCAATTCTACCATCTTTATACTGCAGTCCTCAGTAGTCGGTATCTTTTCTGTTTTCCACACTTTTGCTGCTGTAATTATATATTGAAACAATATATTGAAGTTTCCTAATTTTTTGGTTGATCAAACCCAAAATGAACATTTCTGGTTTCAATTGTACATATATTTTAAAAATCTTTTGGAGTACAAACACATTTCGCACTAAGGAGATTTTAAAAGAGAGAGCGGGGGGGGGGGAGATTTGCATATAAGATCTGGCAAACTGCTTTAGTGAGAACTTAACATAATGCCTTCTGGGGGAGGTGGTAGAGTTTAATTAAATGAAATTCTCAAAGAAACTGAAAGAGATGAACTGAACAAGAAGTCTAAGAAGAGAAATGTTACAATTTTGATTTTATATTTCTGATGGTCAGATTGTTTGATTGAGCTTACAAACTTAAACCGGCTTTCCTGAAACTATGCTTTTCTGAAATGAATGAGCTTAGTTCCAAGTATAGATACACAGTATTACATTGCAATTCTGGCTGCAAGAACTAATTGTACATTTACTGCTTAGCATGTTTTTTAATTGGATATTGGCACTGCAGAATTTGGTTCACGCACTCATCTTCCTTCCTACTCCCCACCCCCACGGTTTGCACAGAAGCAGAACAAATTAAGATTAGCCCAGCTTCAAAAATGAAATGCAAAACAAAAGATAACAGGTGGATGTGACAGACAGACAGGCGGAGCAGAAGGAGACAATGCCAGTCAGAACTTTAGGCAGTGATCTCAGCATTGCAGCTGCCTAACTGCTGTCGAACTAAGCAGATCCGCTGCAGGGGATCTGTTAGGCAAGGATGGATGGGAAATACTCTAATTAAAGCCCAGACCTTGCAATTTGATCTGCCCAATTAGTCTGTTTACGCATGTGCAAATGTGCACACACCACATAGTGGTTATAACAGGTATTTTTAAAAAAGAAAGCCCTGGATTAGTAACAGAGAGAACAGTGGTCACCCTCCATTACTTTGTTAGTAAATTATAACATAATCAGTTTTGACAACCTGCTTTTAAAAAGTCACTTCAGGGGTCAGTGTCTAAAATGACAGTGCTTGAAAATACGCATTAGTCTAGCACTTTGTTCTGCAGAGCCTAGCAGGCATTACCCACTGTGCAGGGAGCACAAGTTGCTTTCCAGACAAAACTGTGTCAGAGAAACTAGAGACCTGAGCTACAGAGATTGGTTCAGGTGATCAATCTCATCAGCTGCTAGCTGTAGCTTGTGGTGATACAGCGAAGAGCAACTAAGTGACTTTGCAATCCATGTCCAGAATTATTCCTAATATAGTTTAAAGGCCAAGAGTAGAAGGAGAAGTAGCTGCTTGGCCATTTGCAACATGATTTACAGGAAATTGCTAAAGACATTCCTGTTTACATTAGCATTTCCTGTGGACGGGAAAGGTGCGCGTTGAACTAACATTGACTAGTGCTTGATGACAGCCCAGTCCGCACATGATCAGTCACTTACCTGTGTTTGATCACACTGCCCCTCCTCCGCAAGGCACCAATATCTTAAGTGTGGCACCCTACACAACTACACATGCACCAACGATATTGCTATGGTGATGCTAACACTCTGCCCAGTCACACAACTAGTTTACAATTAGGCAATCTGCACAGGCAGGGGGTGCCTGTAGGCTGTAATCACCTCCTGCAAGTGCAGATGCACTTGCCCAGATGTTGCCTAATTGTAAACTACAGGCTGAAGTACAATTCGGCCCCTGGACTGACTGATCCCATTGGATGCAACTGTATTTATGTTGTCATTGTTTTAAAGTGTGTTATATAGTTTGCTTCCATCGCATTATAGCAGTATAAATTGTTTCTGGTCATGTTGTCCTGTGGCCACCAAGAGGTACAGCAGGACAAAGCTGAATGGAAGAAGAAAAGTGAAAGTTGCTGTTAGTTACCATAAGTGTACTTATAACCATAGTTCGAATCTACTGTAATTGGAAGAAAAGGCTTCTATCCAAGTGTTTTTTACAAAATGCTGGGTAATAGAAAAGGAGAGAGCCTATGAGGAATAAAGCAAGAGAAGAGCTTTGCTTCTCAGTTTGTGTCAGATTTCATGGGCACTGAGAAAAAGTAAAAGAAGTGATGCTTCCAAATATCACACAGCCTGGCATTAGATGACAGTTATGTCTCTGAGCCTTAGTACTCTTGCATGAGTTGACAGAAGAAGGCTGAAGCAAACATAAACCCTGGATGGCTACCAAATCCATCCAAAATTGGATTCTCTTATACTACAGATCTTTTTTCTAATAGAGATGTGCTTGAATTTAAATTTGCTTAACTCCTTGGTTCAACTTCAACAAGGGGTGGGTTCAAATTGAATTCCAACTAGTTCAAGATGGTTTCATCTCATTCCTGGAGAAAAAATACATAAAAAAAACTTTTACAAAGCCCCCCCCC
>MTQE01001134.1:70336253-70353945 GCA_014337955.1 Aspidoscelis marmoratus | reverse complement strand
TTTGGAGTGTATGGGTTTTTTTTAAAATGATGTTGTAAATCATTAACTAATTTTCTTTTAGAAATACACACAATACTTTTAAATAACCATAATTGTAATTATTTTTGTAACTTCACGCAAATAGATACAAGATTTTTGTTAATATAAGGGAAACATCTCTATTAAGCTGATTGCGGGGTTTTGTGTATGCACATGCACGCACAATGATTTAAGATATATCACTTTATATCTTATCCCTCCCCCCCCAAAAAAAAAGAAAGAGAATAGAATGTGATTAGACACGACAAAAAAGCACCTCTGAGGTGCCTCAGAGAAGACAGGTGGAATTGTTCACACATCGGTCTGCCCCTCCCCCTTTCCTGCACATTTGTATTAGAAAAGGTCAATTGGAGAAGGGTTGAGAACATGTGGGCAACTCTCTCTCTTTCCCTGAGGTGCCTCTGAGGCACCCCTCTTGATGAGTCTGAATGAATGCAGCCAGTAGTCTAGAGAGATTGTTGACACACTATGGAAAAAGAAAAGTTCAAGTTAATCACCTGTGTGGTCTGCTCACAAACTGAGCTGAGGATCCACTTCTGAATTTCACATTACCCCCCACCCACTCCAGGGCATTGTGTGGATGATGGCCCATTTTGATGAAATATTTTGAGACTATTCTATCAAAATTGCTCTAGGACTCATCCCATGGGTGAAAGTGTGACACCGAAACAATTGGTTCTGAGTCTATGAAGGAAAATGATTTCTTAAATTGAGATTTCTCTGAAGCCTCCGAGATGTACAATGTATATATGGTGTACATGGGCATTTTAATTAATTTCTGATTTTATTATGGGGAGCAATGTGCAGATTGAGAACAAGGAGTAGGGAACATGTGATAAAATCCCTACTCAGCCATGAATCACTTTGACCACTGCTCTTCGCATAGTGTACAGCCTTTCTAAGTAGCCTTTGCATCTGCTCAAAGAAATCTTTTCTGCATTATATAGGACTCAAGGAAGGCTGTCAAATCTCTGCATGGTACTTCCAGCTAGGTTAGGTATACCCCTGGGTGCCAGCTGCTGCGGTCATTCATGGAAAGTTGGATCCAGGGTAGAATAAAATATTAAAACAATCCATTTAACATTGGTTGCTGTCATATAGAAAAACATCAAGGCCTGAGACAAGATAGAATTTGGTAATGGGGTAGAGTTATGGCAAAAATTCTGACATGACACATTCTTTTTATATGAATAAAAAAATGTGAGAGATTCTAATATTTAATGGAACACACAAACAGCTAATTTCAATCTAGGAACCCAGGATAAAAACTTAATTTTAGTTTATTAAATGATTAGCTAGAAAGCTGTTTTCTAACTAAGCGGGATGCTTCTAAGGCCATTTGCTGGGATGTGGGAGCAGGAGAAGGTTTGCCCTTGGCTCTGTTTGAGACGCCCATGGGCAATTGGTAGGCTGCTGTATGAGACAGGATGCTGGACTATATGGGTTGTGGCCTGATCCAGCAGGACTCCTCCTATATTCTTATAAATAACATTACAGCAGAGCTGAAGAACAACAGAATGTAAAATAACACGGTACAAATATAATATTAAAACTTAAAGTAATTGCCCCATGCCAATCTGGTTGTTATAAACTGAGATTGTCCCATGCCAATCTGGTTGGTATAAGCTCAGCGGATAGTATTACTCTTTCAATAATAAATTGAAATTAAATTAAATTAAATTAAAATTTGAAGTAGGAAAGCCATTTTGACTTTGAAATCAGGTAATTTAGATCCTTTTTGTACTGTTTTATTCTGGATTATATTCCAGAATAGGGATCTGCCATCCACATGCTGGTGCAGAGTACAGCAGGTTCTGCCTTATGCCTGTCATAGTCTGCTGAATATAATCCAGAATAAAGTCCAGTGCAGAAAAAGCCTTCATTTTCTTTAATCCAGGAAATATAAAAGCCTCTAATATTTCAGCATAAATGGCAAAGAGAAAATGAACTTTAGAACATAAGAGGAGCCCTGCTGATCAGGCCACAGCCCATCTAGTCCAGCATTCTATCTCACACAGTGGCCCACCACTTGCTTCTGGGCATTCTCAAGCAGAAGACGAAGGCAAAACCTTCATTTGCTCTCACATCCCTGTAAATGGCCTTTAGAGGCATCCTAACTTGTCTCTTCAGTATGGAGGTGGACCCTGGACATCCATTCTAGTAGCCATTGATACAACTATCCTCTGCCTTATCTTACCTTAAAGCTGTCCACACTGGTTGCTGTCACCAGCTGAGTTGGAAATATGAAAAAACAGTTTCCCTTGTCTTTCCTAAATTTCTTGCCCATCAGCTTCATAGAGTGCCGCCTGGGTATAGTACTGTGCCACAGGTAAAAAAAAATTCTATCTACATCATGCACAATTTTACAGACTTTAATCAGATAATTTTATAAATGTTGTCTTTCAAGGCTGAAGAGGCCTAGATGTTGCATCCTGATTTCATAAAGGGGGGGGGGTCCAAGCCCCTTAATCATTCTTGTTTTTCTGTACTTTTTTCTAGTCCCACAATAGCTTTTCAGAGGTGTGGTGACCTGAATTATATATGATATCCCAAATATGGTTTCACCAAAGATTTATAAATAGGCACAACGATGCTTGTTAGTTTCTATACCCTTCCTAATGTGTTCATGCATATAGAAAACTGCAAAAATAAATTAAAAATTTGCCTGCACAGATGCCTAGTTTGTATGACACAAAATGAGTCTAGCACTAATCCACAGTATAAACCTGGAAAAGATGGTAGTGATGGAATTCCATTTCTTATTAATTATAGGTTATAGAAAGTATATGTATGCAATTAGTCAACATCTGTGCAGGTGCATCTGCACTTGCAGGAGGCATTTAGAGCCTACAAATGCCCCTTGCTTGCTCAGATGTTAACTAATTTCAAATTAGCAGTGGTGCACAAAATCGTGCACCACAAGCAACTATCCCTCCACAATCCTGACCCAAAGCTTACCTGGCATATCCAGGAGGAGGCAACCATCTGCACCTCTTCTGCTGCAAGGGGTCATCTGAGGCAAGCATGCTGGTACTTCAGATGACCCCTGATGCAATTGCACATGCACAGAGTGTCATCATTGCCATAGCAACAACGCATGCACAGTCATGCAAACACTGCAGCCAAAATGGCGCCTTGCGGAGGATTGGATCCACAACCGGACACAGGTAAGTCTCTGGTCACATTATGGCCTAAGCCATTGTGTATTAGCATTCCTAACTGTGAACATTAGTACACGTTAGTCTCTAATGTACCTTTCCTATCCAACAGACAGCAAGGCAAGTGCAGAAATGACCCTGAAATTATTACAGTAAAATTTAAGCATATTACTTTTAGGGCAGGTCTGCTCGACAGGGATGTGCCAAACTTCACTTTCCTAGGAGCAAAACACCCACAGGTGACTGAGATTGTCGATTGCTTTACCTAGCAAGCCTACTACTTTTCAACATCAAAGGCAAGGTGCCAAATTGCACTTTGGCCCATAGCTGATAATTAGGCAGCATCTGGGCAAGTGCACCTGCATTTGCAGGAGGTGTTTACAACATAGAAACCCACCACCACCACCCGCCTGCCCAGAAGTTGACTAATTATCAACTAGCCGTGGAACACGAAATCATGTTCCACAAGCTTACCAACCCATACCTCAACTTACCTGATCACGTCCAGCCGGTGACCATCTGCACCTCTGCTGGATGTGGAGGTCAATGGAGCTGCTGAGCAAGTGCACTGGCAGCGATGCTGACCTCCTGGTGTGACAGCCACTGTGCCGAGCATCAGCGTCTGCATGGTGATGGCGCTGACACACACACAGTCATGGAGGCTGCTGCACAGGACTCAGCAGTGCCCTGAAGAGGACTGCCCAGTGATCAAACGGTAGGTAAGTGTTTGATCGCACTGGGGTGTGTGTGTTAGGCTCACGTTTATTAGTGTTTGCAAGTGCGAATTCTAGTAAATGTTTGTTGATTGCACTCCTTTCACATCCAGTGGACAGGAAGGGAAGTGCAAAAACAAGGTACGCATCACACCCTCTGCGGTCATTCCAGTGCTGCACTGTAACTGCCAGTCATCCAGCTGGGGATGGGTAGGTCTGTGTCCAGCATGCAGCTAGCCTAATGGTCCTGGTTCTTTTAGGGACGTTCATGCCCACTGCTCAATGTGTGCCTTCCAGACGTTCCTGAGTTACAAGTTCCAGCATTTATGTCAGCCTGACTGGCAGAGTTCACATCATTTGTACTTTATTCAGGTGTTTACCCTGCTTGCCAAATTTCTGACAGCTGTTTAGTGCTGAGCACTGTGCTGAATCCACATTTTTGAGGTATTGAGTCTCATGGCACCTCCTTTGAATCATCTTTCCATCTTTGTGACCTTTCACTCCATCAATATTCATTTCTTCATTCATTATGTTAGGGGAGAAAATGTCGCCTTAGAAAGTAAAATGCAAGAAACACAGAGCACCAATAGGTCAACTGCACGATTATAGTTAACGAACCATAGAGAGCACAGTACTTGTTTTTAAAAAGTTGAAATAGTGAGGCTGATTTCCAAGGCAAGGTGCCTAAAATTGAACAGTAGCAGTACAAGTAGTTATGGAACATCTCTTTTTAGTTCTAAATTTGGCTGAGATCTAGCTCAAGGAAAACTGAGTTGATATTCCCCATGTAATTCTAATTGATACAAAGGCCAAAGAACACAACATCCTTCAATGTAGCTACTCATCTTCCAAGACAAGAATCTCAATAAATTGGAAATCGTTAACACTTCAAAAAGGTATTGGCAGAGCAAACAGAGCAAACTCCTCTCTCCTTTTTCTGTCCAGCTATCTTTTCTAGCAGCAGATGCCCTTAATGCTAAACAAAAACACCAAGAGAACCAAGGCTGCATCCACACATTTGGCTAAATGTCCAAATCTGTGGTTGGCTTCCTTTTTGCCCTTGAAGCCCATCCGTCTGCTGTAGGAATGAGCCTATTTCCAGCTATGGCTGGCTGGTTCACCAGCTATGGCCCTTTTTGGGCAGAGACAATCAGGCTACAGTGATCCATGCTCTAGTAACTTCCAGATTGGGCTATTGTAATGTGCTCTATAGGAAGCTGCCCTTGAAGATGGTTCAGGAGCTGCAGCTGGTGCCGAATGCAGCAGCTAGATTGCTAAGTGGCACTGTTGCCTGGACACACATCATGCCAGTCAAAAAAGAACTGCACTGGCTGCCTATTTGCTACTGAGCTCAATTCAAGGTATTAATATTAAATTATTAGGCCCTAAACTGCTTGGGCCCCAAGTATCTAAAGTAACACCTCCTCCCCTAGATACTTGCATGTGTCCTGAGATCTGGGTTGTGAAGCCCTCTTGGTGGTTCCACCATCTTTGGCAGTTAGGGGCATGGGAACATGTGGGAGGACATTCTCAGTTGTAACTGCCAAGTTACTAAATAAACTTCCTTCCGAGGTGTATCAGGCACCCTCATTGTGTACATTCAGATGGCTGGTGAAGATGTACCTCTTCACCCTGGCCTTTGGCTGAGGGTGAATTCACACTTCATCTCCCATCCTAGAGATGCAAAGTTCTCAAATGTTTTGGGCATCTGCACATGTGGACACCCAAACCATTTGAATCTTAGCTGGTTAAGTGTGGATCGCAGCCATTACAGTAGTGATCACAGAGCCCCAGCAACAGTGCCAGTACACCAGCACAATCTCATTGCCATGGTCACCAGGTGATGTAGAATGCAGTTGTGTCTGCACCACTGGTCACGTGCTCCCTTTACGCCTCTTTCACCTAGAAGAGGTGCAGATGCAGCATGTAGGGCTGTACTAGCTCTGCCGCTAGTATAGGGGTGGAGTAGTTTTAACTGCTCCACATCTATACATGTCTGTGTGTGGGGGGAAATTGGCTTCAGCACATGTGGGACCATTTCTAGTAAAAAAAAAAAGCAGCTCCACATGCTGGGAGTTCCCTCCATCTCTACCTTCAAGGTAAGTGCTCTGAGGAAACAACATCCTCTCCCCATATAGGCACTGTTTTATTGTGACCTGCCCTAAAGTCTTCAGGTATAGGGCAGGATAGAAAACAAACAGGTCTGATAACAACCTCACAGGAGAAATCACCTTGTTGGTATGGTGTTCATATGCAGGGGGACGAGGAGGTAACTCAGGTCCCAAAAGATCTGAGTGTGGTGGACCAGAAAATGACCCATTTCCAACCATATTTCCTCTGCTGGTCCATTGTAACAGGTCCCGTTGGAATCCTTGCTCCTGTGAGCAGAAGTAGGATCTTTGGCTCCACTATGAGCACAAGATGTTTGCCTGTGGCTTTCTTGTACCTGCAGCAGACTCCCCCCTTCCCCTTGGGTGCTGTCCCAAATTGAGGTAAAAAAAAGAATGGTATTGAAATTTCCCTAAAGAAAGAAAATAAAATTTTAGTCTTTAAAACTACAGAAATATGTGTCCTTTCTTTATTTGTACTATACTCACAATAATATGAAACTAATATGAAACTCTGATGCCAGGAGGAGGTGGTATTCCACCAAAACCAGCTGCTGGAAGAGTGCAAGCTGAGCAAGTTGATGGGCTTCTTTCTCAAGCTGGTTGAACAGCACTCTGCTCAATTGCTTGGGTCATGGGGCTTGTCTAGTAGGGCATTTCTTATGTTCTCATTAGAGATATGCACAGTCTTTTTGTTGTATTTGGTTTGAATTGATCCAAACAGGGACTGCTTCAGTTGAATTTTGAACTTTTATTCTTTGAACAGCAGGGTGTTTGGTTTGAATTGAACACCTCTGAATCATGATCAAACAGGGTGCAGTCAGTAGGTTTGTTAGAACACTCCTTTGTTCAGTTAGAAAACTAACTCTGTTTTCTAACAGGCAGAGTGTTCAGTTTGAACTCAAACTTTTAAACAACCCTGTTTGATTTAAACATCTGCATTCCGTTTGAACCAGTTTGGCACATCCTTAGTTTGTATGCACATTTATGAAATGACATGAAATATTAACATTTTCATGCTAAATAAACTTATCTATATAAACTTTAATTCTATTTTTTATTTTTTAAAAAATGTTGGGATTTTATATTGTTCTTTGGTTAACTGTGATCTTCTCAATAATCCTGAATTGCAACTCAGCTCCCATCATTCCGTTGAGTCTCATCTCCACCTGGCCAAATAGATTACTCACCCTCAACAAAGGGCTTATTATACCATTCCAGTGAAGCAAAGATCTGGCACAGAGGGAGCCCTCCACTCTTGAAGTGCCAGTATACTCCCCAACTGGACCACCAGCTTTCAAGTGCAGATGGTCCAGGCTGGATTGCTGCGACAATGGCCATAGCAACAACTGCTGCACAACCAGACAATGCCATGGCGATCACGGTGGCTACTGCACCCCCTCACAGTGTTTGCACTGGGAAGAGAGTGCGGACACTACATCTGGGACCAATGGGGAGCCCAGAACTCAAGAATGAAACACAGAATTGCTGATCAGCAATTCCCCCATTTATTGTTGATAAGTGGAAGCAAAGCATCAAGCAGAGCCTTAGGTTCCAACCCAAACTTTGCCACAGGCCCCTCTATTGATCCAAGCCTGCTAGTGAGATAGTGATTTCCCCTGCTTGCTATCAGTTGCCATGACTAAGGAAAGGCTAGTTCCATGGGAAAGAAGAACACCCAAGATAGCAGGAACTTAAGTTGGCAGGGTAGATCCTACCAGGAAAAAAAGACATGGAATATACATTTTCCCTTCAAAAGTTGCAGCCACTCCAGACAGGTTAGTGTGAACAGCTCCTAAGTATATAAGAAATCAAAAAGGAACTTTTTGCACTTAACCTCTGTGGGACAGTGTACCACAAAAATTAAGATCAGGGATGGTGATTGGCCCCATCCTAAACCTAACCATAACCTACTTTGCATCTGTCAAAAGGCAAATGATCCCAGTGGGACCATCCATCTCAGTACAGCAATGGCCATGCATGCTGGGAAGTTGCTACAGTGATTGGTGATGGGCATGCGATTGTGTAACCACAGCCCTGCTTTCCCACCCCCACACCACATTTTAGGACCATTGGTGCTCCTACTATGGCTGTGAGTGGCTGCACATGCTCAGAGCTGCTCCAGAATGGAAGCGGCTCTGCGGCGTGCAAATGCACCATGTTGGAGTGCATGTGGCTGTCCTGATCTTTCAAGAGCAAAAAAGGTCCTAATCTTTCTTCTAATCACAGTCATACTGCTTCCAAACTTAATCTGTCTTCCTCAGTGGCATAAATTCCTTTATCTACAAATGTGCCTTGCTTTTCAAATGAAGAAAATAAATCATCACCTGGCCTTTGTAGGGCTCAATCAACTTCATAAGGCACATGAGCAGGCCCTGGGAGTTTCTCACTTCTTTGAAGGAAGCATCGATTGGCAATGGAAAAAGATGTCAAGGGGGAGGTGTAGCCATTTACTTCTTCTATGCTGTAAGTGCCAATATAAATCATGTGATCAATGAGGTGCATGTCATAATAAAGCAATTGCTTCTGCTGAACACATATGTGCTATACATACAATGTGTGTAGGACCAGCATCAGCACATAGGGTGTTGACTTACACAAAGTCTGATCTTTAAATTGTAGATTATAATTTCTAATCAAAGATCACAAAAAGCAGTACAAACAAATTTTCAATGCAAGCATATCCATTATTGTGTATAAAATTAATCCATATGAGTTTTCAAATAAATAAATAATTCAATAATTTACAGTTGATCAATGCCTGCAAAGTCATTCTTGTGGGGCAGGAAACCAGTGGTCCATGGGGCCTTTTCTGTACTTGTTATCCCAGAATATGCAGCTCCCTAGTACTCTTCTGTTCAAAATGTGTGTTCTGCCATTGAACTGCAAAGCCTCTTCTGTTAGCAGAAAGGTGGCAGTGTTTTCACACAAAAAAATTATAGCATTTAGCTCTGGTCCAATAAAAGAGTTTCTTTATAATGTGGGATTAATGCTAAAAACAGAAGTAGCATCTATTATCGGGCTCTTCCCAAGGGCTGTTTCTGCCCTTGGATGCTGGTTATATATGGGCCCCAGGGTCTCATTGGCCTTCAGAATCTGTGCCCTTTGGGTCTGTGCTGCACATCCTTTTTTAACCATGCATATCCTGCCAGAGTAAATGTATAACTCATTTGGAGAAAAAATAAAAACACAGATATAGTCAAACAACACTTTTTTTGGTAAGAGCTTCAATGTTTATACATTCTATTTGTTGTATTCTCCTGCCATCTACTGTCAGACTCTGGAACAAATATATTTCCTTTATGTACTCTGTCTTTGCTACCTTTTGACCTCTTGATTGCTGAAATAATTGCAAGAGTATGTTCCATTCAGAACTTCAAGCATAAAACTAAGGGTGCCTCCAGACTTGCGGAATAAATCTGCAGTTAAACGTAAAAGCGCAATATACTGGCTCGAAAGGCAGCTCCGTAGCTTCCCATTGGAAGCTGAGAGAGCTGAGTTGGAGCAT
The DNA here is from genome assembly GCA_014337955.1 of Aspidoscelis marmoratus. Classification (NCBI taxonomy): domain Eukaryota; kingdom Metazoa; phylum Chordata; class Lepidosauria; order Squamata; family Teiidae; genus Aspidoscelis; species Aspidoscelis marmoratus. Next base: position 70,344,419 of record MTQE01001134.1, on the reverse strand, counting down.
GCGATCACAAGGATTGAGGTAACCAATCAGATTTGAGCTACCCTTCCTGCTCTCATTGTTCTCTTCTCTCTGTTCTGCCCAGACTGGAGGGAAACTTTTGATCCCCAGCATTTTCAATATAAAGGAGAATTGCTGTGGCAAGGTGATTGGTCCCAGACAGAAGCAATCACACTTCCACAGCACTTAGTTAAGTGTCAAAAAACTTTGAGATGGGGCTCTGATCTTCACTTCCCTGGGACAGGGTCCCAGGGAAGTAAACTGAGAAAAAGCCCATTGCCTACTTGCCTTTTCCAATCTTGGGGGCCAAGCTACCAGAGTGCACACACCTGTGCAGAGAGTGGTACATTGCTCTGCAGGCCGCAAGGACCCCATGCCCAAATACATAAGGAGTCATTGTGTGCATGGTGGTGGTGGCGGTCCAAACCCCTGGGTGTGATTGCCACCTAGAGGTTCACTGCCAGCTGCTGCAGTCCGATTGGGACTGCAGCAGTTGGCGGGACACCAGGACACACCCAGTTTGGTCTCCCCCCCATCCCTTTCAAGGGCAGGGCAAAACTGGGCTGGCGGTGTCTTTGGCAAGAGAGATGTGTTGCTCCATGCGCAGGTGCGCACTGGTAGATGGGCACCACGCTGTCAGTGCATCAGGCTGGATGTGCACACACTGGTGGACAGACCCCACACTGTCCGTGGGGCCCATCTACCATCACGTGCACCTCCATTCCTATGTGCTGATAGTGCAGGGCCTGTCTACCATCTCAAGTGGCACATCTCCCCGGCCAGGTGCGCAACCACCTCATTGGATCAGAGGGTCCAGCAAGATAAGTCATCATGCAGCTAGGAGGAGGGCACAACCCCCCTGGGTGACGGTGGGCACCTAGGTGGCTCCTGGCAGTTGGCACTGCTCAATCCGTGCCACACCATCTGCCAGCATGCCAGAGCAGATCTTCAGCTTCCATGGGGCACAGTCTCCTCGATTGAGGCAATTGGGCCCCTTTGAGGCTGGGACCACCCCCCAACAAGGGCCATGGGCATCCCCAGGGGTGCCTGTGCATGACTTACCTGGTTGCCGCTGGAGTCCAGACTGAGAAGCCCAGGGGTGAGGCTTGCTGGTTTGGTCAGTGGCATCCTGCATCTGTGTGCATCACTGACCCATCACAGTTCATGGTGCGTGCAGAAGCAGGACGCCGCCAACTGTACCAGCAAGCCACGGCCCCAGACTTGGTAGTTTGAACTTTGGCGGTGAGCAGGTAAGTCACTTGCACACGCGGGTCTGGGGAGGCATGCGGCCCTGGGTGGGGTATGGTCCAAAGGGGTGTCAAAGGGGTTCAGTTGCCTTGATTGAGGCAACTGGGCCCCTTTGAGGCTGAACCCTGGCTGAACCCTGGCTGCTTACCCCTGGTTCAATTTTGATCCAATGGCTGCAGACAAGGGCGGGGACTTTGGCCTGTGTGCCTGCCCTTTTGGGCTAGGCCATGTGGGGATGGATTCCTCATTTGCACCTAGGCAGGTAAGGATGCGTTCCCACATGTCGCTTACCTGCCTAGGTGTGAACAAGGAATCCATCCCTGTGTGGCCTAGCCTTCTTGCACTACAGTCGTTTGGCTGTAGTGTGAAAAGGCCTGAGATTCCAGCTCAAGTCTCCTTTTGGGCTTTGTGGGCTACCTAGCATTGTCCCATCACTGTTTGCTCAGCATTATCATGGCTCCAGTACCACTTCTTATCTCCAGTCAAGTCTTAGGTGATATCTCCACTTCTGGTTGGCAGCAGCTCCATTCCAGGTGGATGGATGAAATACCACATTCCACTGCAGGAAAATATGCCCTCTGCATCCCCAGTTTGGAGCATAGATGCACCATTTTCAGTGATGCCTCTGTGCAGAGCATGGAATCATGAAAACATGCCCCCTGGGATGATACGCATGCTGGCAACAGGACCAGCACAATCACTGCAAGATACTCTTGGTCACCAAAAATGGAGATCTGACAGAGGTGGGCACCTTCTTTGGAGAGGAGTCCTTAAACTTCATTTTAATTTTCCTGGGGCCTTTCTGCACTTGGCCCACTAGTCAACCCACAGTGTGTTCCCAAATGGAGTATCAGCACTACAAGGAACTGTTTCTAACTCAGAAGTGCCCCCTTTAGTCCAGGAGGGCACTGTGGGTTGACTATATGTGGAGCATGATAAAGTGCTCCATACTTGCACCTACCCTCACCTGTCCCTTCATTTCCCATCCATCAGTGAACCCATTCACACCTCTATAGTGCATAGAGGGACATGTGGCACACCATGCAAGGGCACTAGTAGTTGCATGGGCAAGTTCACCATTCCTGTCCCCCAGATGGAATAAGAAGTGCAAATTTGTCCCAGATATCATTCTTGCTTCCTGTTTAATTTTTCAGTCTACAGTCCAAGTGCATCTAACCCTAACATACTCATAGAGCAGTAAGGATAAAATTGTAGGGTGGAAGGTCGCATGTTCCACTTTGATCTCTTTGGAACAAGGGTGGGGTAAATGATACAAATAAACAAAGTCACCTTTGGTTTTACTACATTTGATGCTATGTTGTGGCTCTGTACCCAAAATCCATTGAAGCAATAGTAGCCCTGTACTGGTTTTATACCTTGATCCGTGAAGAGATAACTTCTGCAATGTGATTCTAATATTAAATTGCAGAGTCCCTGAAGGATTCAGAAAGCCCTGAGTCATTTTTCCCAATGCAATTTCACACAGCTTGAAATCCTACTGCTTTCTAGAAGTCAGGAAATTGCAAGAATCTGTGTGCATTTCCCATCTTGCCTGCTCCATCATACTGTGACTATAAAGCACTACCAATAATTGTTTGGATGACAGCAACAGATCAGCCTAGACTACTGGAAGATGGAGAAGGTGAGAAGAAATGAAGGAGGAGCCTGTGGATATGATTGGAAAGGCCAAGGATACAACTAGGTGCAAAATATATTTTAGTACAGTATTTAACTGCTCAAACCAAGCACACCCTGGTTTGGTCCCAAACTAGCAATTGTAAATTACATCAGTTTTGGATCTCTACTTGATGTGACTCATGCATTGATCTGACAAGTGCCTGCGAACTTCTCTGGCACTTAAAAAGTATCAGTGAGAAAATTATGGCCTTCTAGATACTGCTGATCTCTTGTTCTCATCAAAGTATTCTACAATGGGCTGTGTTGAGAGACAGTAGGAATTATAGTTCAACAGCATTTGAAGAACTCAAGGTAATCGCCTCCTGTTTTAAAAGAAGAGGAAATGATACATGACAGTTCTCATCCACTGGCTAAACAACTGTACATCAACAGCAGAATCAACTTCCTGCTTTGCATACTGAATGCGTGATACGATGTAGCCACTAGGTAGCAGCAGAATATCAGCTTCTGATGCATGAATTGTATTGCAAAAAGCTCTTAATCCTTTACATTTGGGATGTATTTTTGAGGCATAGGAAAAGCTAGTGGAAAGATGGGAGAAAGAAGAATCATTCTGCTCTTACTGGATGTATGATACAAGGAACAGAACTATAATCCACCTCTTCTTGATGCTTTCTTATCAGGAACAAAAGCTGTCATTATAAGCTAAAACCAGTAATACTAGGCTGAAGCCAAAAGTTAAAGTTCTAAAGATATAACAACAATGTGCTATACTGTTGTTTTGTGTTAATAATAATAATAATAATAATAATAATAATAATAATAATAATAATAATAATAATAATAATAATAATAATAATAATAATAATAATAATAATAATAATAATAATAATAATAATAATAATAATAATAATAAATTCCCATTTCACCGAAGAGCAGAACGAACATACAATTAACAGACAAACTAATAAATTCAGTGTGAGTGTCCCATAGTCCAGTCATGACTTTTGTATTGTCTTATCCAAACACCTGGATTAAATGTCCAAGCATTTGTGAGATGGCTTGTCATAGATCTAAGCCTGCAAGAGGGACCATACTTTATTATACAGTCATGCTTTGATAGGTATTAGCTTTACATATTGCTTATTCCTCCAATTTTTTTTTTAGACAAAGGTACTTCAATGGAAGATGTAGTTACGCCACAATACTGAGGGGGTACAGCATGGTATGGGGAGCAGTATCTCTCTCTCTCTTAGCCATTATCCCTGGGAACTTGATTGTTTACATCTGGGACAGTGATGGGTGAAGAGTTATGTCTTGCACAGTTCTATGAATTCTGCCGAGAGATGGGCCTGGTATGCAAAGGGTATAATTGTCATGTATGTTCCTATGTATTTCTCTGATTCCTCTCTTTAGTGTAAACTGAGGTATGTTAGTGTTCTCTCACTCACAGTTTTGATTATTCATTTGATTTAATCCATTTCAAATTGGTGGCTATTCTTGAGTAATTGAAGTCTGGCATAGAGACATCTGACTAGGGTTGTTTTTCCACTGGGTATTTAATGGGTAATTCTAATGACAGTGGAAAAACACCCAATATCTTAATGTATATATTGCAACTCAACTATGTAATGTTCTTTTCAAGATGTATTTAAAATATCAGAGTCAATAGACTTCTGGAGAATATTTCAATGACTACAAAGAGTCCAATTGAAATTCTGAATGGAACAATCTGTAGGTCAGGCACTTTGTCCTTCTCAAGGTTAATATGGTTTTGTGTTCTTCTCAGGAACGTAAATGCATTTTGACGGTAAACATCTTCAGTAGCTTGAAGATAAGGCAACAGATAATGTACTATAGTGATGTCAAGGCAATAAATTGTATCTACCAGGATAAAATATTGCTAGTATGGCATGAATAATTAGAATGAAATCAATTCATAAATATATAATATTCACCACCACAAATATCATAGAACACTACATAACTATAATTCAATAGTGCTATAAGAGAGGATGAAATACAGTGACCAATATTTAGTCACTGAAGTGAGTCAGTTTGAACAGGTGTGGGAGCATCTAAGAATGAATTAAAGATTAAAAACTGCAAAGTAACCAGATTAAAGTGCGCATGCAATAAAGACCACTGAGAACAAGTGTGGTTGAAACTGGGCAGATAACCTTAAGCCAAGGGTTTATCCTCCCAGTTCACTTCTTTTTGAGTCTTCCTCTTAATAACTGGCCCAATTTTTCGTTGCTCTTGTGTGTGCTCAGAAAGCTTTTGGGACAGTGTCAAGAGGAAGTGAGACTTTTACCATCCAAATCCACTTGAGAATGTCAAGAGGCAAGTGGTAGGTTACTGTGCAAGATAGGATGCTGAGACAGACTGCATTCATACCTAAGTTTTAATCTAGCCTCAGTCCACTTTCAAATGGAGAGAACACACCAGCAAAGTGACAAGCTTTTTTTTTTTTTTTTGGCATTATCTAATTCAGAATATGCACTTTTGGTTAAGATAAAGGCTGTGTCTAGACTTGAGATATATTTTGCTGTTGCTGCAAAAACGCTTCCTGTTGGTCAGACCTGACAATCGGAAGCCACTCTGGGACAGCGCACTTGCTTCTGGTCATCCTGACAGAGTGATTGGAAACTGCTCTGTCCCAAAGAAGTGACTTCCTGTCAGTGAGACAGGGCATGCCATTGTCCACAGTAGGAACACAGCAGGTCCCCGAAGAAGCGAAATAAAAGGATGCTGATTGATCAGCATCTTTTTACTTCACACCTTTCAGTCAGATGCTGCACCACAGCTGTGAGAAGAAGAAAGCTGTGCTCCTTTGAGGTAAGTCTGGAAGCAGCCAAAGTGAAAAGAAAGGAACTAGTCATTTTGCTGATGTGTTATCTCACTCTGGAACTGGATTAAAACTTGGGTATGAACACAGCCTTAGTTGGGCTTCTCATGTTCTTGCATTCAATCAAGCCTTTATATAGTACCCTTTTAATATATATTCAAATACTGTGGGGAGTGGTTCATTTTTTCATACAGTAAAAAATAAAAGAGGTGGCTCAGAAATGGCTTAAAAGTGGCTCTGGGTTGGGATCATTCACATGTCAGTTCGCCCTTCCCTTCCATTGGCACAGTATGTGTGTTGATCATGACTGATGATGGTAGGAAAACTACGCTATAGTGTTGTTTCCATTGAGTAATGTATTCTTCTCCACAGGAATGGGTTAACACTGTGCATTTTATCAAGCACAAAGTGCTGGTTTAGAACTCTGCAGACTGTGTTTTTCAAGGAACCATTCAAGGCTATTCTTCACTGAACACAAATGCCTACTAGGGAAATTCAGCTACATCCAAGGTGGTGGAATTTAAATCTTGAACTTACAAGCACATGTGTCACTTAAGCTTGTATTATGGTTATTATTATATATCCTCTTGATTTTGGCTTAGTACTTTCTTCCTAACTAAAGTATCTTGGGTATCCTTACCCATTTTTCCGTGTCTCCTTCATCTCTTGTTCTGATAGATGGACTAGTATTCTACAAATAACTTTGATTTATTTTAGTATTTTACTTTTAGGTTGGGGAAAAGCTGGACCACAAGATAGGCATAAGTCTTTCTATGGTAGAAAAAAAAATCTATACTGGATTGTACAGCCAGGAAAATGAATAGAGATTAACCTGTCTGACTGCATCCAGACATTGCTTACTTATTCTGCTATATTTGGATATTCCAAAATAAAACACATCCAGATATACTTTATTCCAGAATATCCAAAGTATGGTGGAATACATAAGTGCGTCTGAATGACGTTTAGTTCTTTCCCCATATATTCCTTGAAGCCTCAGAATTTTGTCTGTGAGGAGGGATGTGAAAGGTCCTAGGATGAGAATGGGGTAAAATATACAGCTCACACAGCAGTCATGGCATTACAAACTTATTGAAATAGTTAATTGATTAGATATTCTTATAAGGGATAATAGGTAGCAAGGCCTACGAGCAAATTTAGGATAGTAAGTCAGTTGACTCAAGACCTGGGACCATTTCACACTTACCTGTAAGTCATGAACAAGCAGATTGCTGGAATGCTTTGTCCATATGTGTATTTTACAATGTTCCTGAAGTGTTCCAATCCCTCCCTGGTCTTTTCCTGCTGTGGACAAGTTAATACAGTCCATAAGGTACCTGCAGCACCAGGGATGCTCCTGGAGCAGCACTTCCATACCACTTCTGGTGCAATGCTAAGTCTGGACTCCGGAATGCTAGCGTCATGCCTCATGTCCTCTCCAAATCCTTGGATGAAGGTCCTGCTCCTGCAAGCCAAAGTGAGGGAGGTGGAAACTGCTTCTGTTCCCCCAAATGGGGATAGTTCGGACTCAGACGATACACAGTGCCCTGAGCTGAGTTCTTTCAGGAGAGAATGACTACAGCTGCGCTGCTCGCCTCACCTCCATGTGAAACAGCTGTGCTGCCAGGGCCATGACTCTCTGTCTCCTACTTAAGAAATGCCCAACTCTGCACTCACTGTTGCAAACAAAGAATCTCCTTGGCAACCTCTGACTCGTGTGAACCCTCACTGACTTTGCGAACTTACGATGACTCTCTGGACACCAACCCCTGGCCTGTTTGACTCGGTGTACTCTTTGTCCCCAAGACCTCTGGTAACTGACTTGGTGTTTCACTATTGCTAGGTGGGCATGTGTGTTTGTGAGTGCATCACTGTTACCTCCTGCTCTGGACACAACAGCTAGTGTCTGGACTTGTAATGCTTAGCCGTGCCTTCATACACCAAATGCAATGTAAGAGATGTATTATCAGGAATGAAATAGGAGGTGTGCCAGCCACATTGTTTGTACTGCTGAACAAGAATGGGAATGCTCCAGCACTCAGAATGTGAATGATCCCAACTGTCCTTGAAGCTAGTCGGCCTGTGACTGCACTGTTCTCTCATTCCAGTAAGGCAAGTGTGCCACTAACTACAGATGCTTATTGAAATGGGATATATTTGCTAGAACATTACAGCAAATATGTTTCAGAGTAGGGATGTGCACAAATGTTTTTTTTGTATATGAATTCGAATCAAACTGAATATCCAAACATTCATTTTGATTTGAATGTTTAGAATCCAAATGCAACAAAATCCAATTCAAATCAAACACATTCATAATCTACTGTTTGAATGTTAGATTCAAATCTGAAGATATGAATGTTGACACATTTGTATTTGTTATATGTATCTGTACGCATTTCATATGCATCCCATTTTATCCTGTATGCATCCCG
>MTQE01001134.1:70323246-70336230 GCA_014337955.1 Aspidoscelis marmoratus | reverse complement strand
TATCTGTACGCATTTCATATGCATCCCATTTTATCCTGTATGCATCCCGTGTTCATCCCCTATTATTAGCACAAATGCATACAGATATGTATGAGATTTGTACAGATATGTATGTAATACGTATGTATCTGTACTTTTGAATGTTTCAAATCATTCAAATGAATGTTTCGGAACATTTGAAATTCATTTGGATGTTTAAATTAGAATGTGTGGACATTCTATTCGAATTCAAATGTCCACATTCGATGAAATTTGATCGAATTTCGAATGTTTAAAACATTGGTGCACATCCTTATTTCAAAATCCCTTCAAACTTGCACAATCAACATCACCTAACTCAGGTTAACCTAAGTATTAGTTTTTACATTAATTAGGGTGTTTCAGAAAAGAACCAAATTTTTAAACTTGTGTCAGAAATATGTTAAAATCTGCAATGAGATTAAGCTTCTCTATAAACACAGAACCGATCAAAATGCAGTTCAGGAAAGTCAGGAGATGGGTTTCCAATAACGACTTCTCCTTGCTTGTTTTCTCCTACCTTCTCGGTCCCAGTCCACAGGTGATGGCTGCCTAAACTAGATTTGTGATTGACCTAGAAAACTGGTATTACATAAAGGATCTCTAGGACTTTACTGGTCTAGTAGAGAATATTTGTTGCTTAGAGTTATAGGTCCTTTCTGCACTTACCTTTGATCCTGAATAAGGAGCCTCGTAGTCTGGATTCTGGGCCTTCTCCTATGCTTGCTAATGCAGATCAAGGAGGCCTTGTACTTGTTGTTTCACCAGAGGAATTGGGACCTTGTTTTGGAACATGGGAGGTGTTCAAGACTATAACACGCCACCAAAAAGTATACCCCAGGGGCAGGGAGAAGACTCAAAGTTCATGTGAGCTACACAGCTGTGGGAAGGCAGTGATTCAGTCCACACCTCACCACAATCCCGATCAGTGAACCCAGTTATTCCAGAGCCACTGATCCAGATCTAGGGCTGGTAAGTTTAGAAAGGCCCATTGTATTGTACTGCAGGAGTTTTCTGAGCTGAATCTTGTTACTAAGTATGTGAATTTGCACTGATGATGCTACCAACTTTGAAACAAGATTCAGGTTGGGCCCTTTCTGCACTGGGTCTTATTCCAGATAATATCCTGCCCTCCACGTGTCAGTGCAGTTTACAGGAGGTCACATGAAGTGGGGTATATCAGATAAGAAGTAATTGAGAAGGCAGGTAACTGAAGATATAAAACCAAAAAAACAAAAAGGGTTCTGCCAAACAATATAAACTAGGTGATAAACAGGGTAAAATATGTTCCACTAACAAATATAAATAATAAAAAGGCAAAAATATATAAAGAAATAACTGAACTCTGGAGCAGGTAGTTGAAGAGACAAGAAATAACTGAACTCACAGCAGGTAACTGAAGAGACAAGAGGACATGCTAACTATATGCTAAGTATAGTGGCAGTAGTGTATATATAAAAAAATTAATCTGATAGGGCCATAAAACAGGACTGAATTCAGGATTCTGAGCAAAAGGAGAATCTCGGTTACCTTTGTTCTGCTACTGTGCCTGGAACATCAGCAGCCATCAGTAACTCCAGTGGAGATTACCTGATTGTCAGCTGGAGATGCTTTCATCTGAATTCTTGGGTGAAGCAGGAGGTTGAATTTGGTGACCTAAGGAATCCTTTCCAATTCTATTATTCCATTATTCTGCTTATTTAGGGATTTTATGAACTGTGCTGAACTCTTGGAGTAGACCAAATTAAAACTAGAAACAATCAAGCATTTCTTTTGACTGATGGATGTAAATAAAACATTACTAATCAGCAATTTGGGGGCAAAGTTGGCAAGGTTTCTTGCTTCTAAGCATTATATTTTTCCCCCCAATGTATAATGGAAAAAAAGAATGTTAGTTGTTCCAGTGCATTTTTTTAAAAAGGAGCAACTCCAATTGTTCTATATTATTCATTCTGGAATAGAGTTATTGTGGATTTTTTGCTGGAAAACAAGTTGCATCTTCTAAATACCAAATATCAAACACTGCTGTAGTGCCTGTATGTACAGTATAAAGTTCTATAGCGCCAGGCCTATGTAAGCCAAAAAGCACTCAGGAAAGTCTCTGCCATGAAATGTCAACAACAACAAGCAGGTGGTGGTTCTGATTATTGCTATTTTTAGGGTGTTTACATCCTATGTATTGTATGTTCTTGTTTGTTTGATTTTCTAAAAAAAAAAACCTAAGATACTGCACACAGACAGCCCCAATTTTGGCCACCTAAGAGGCAAAAGAAACTCTTCCAGAAAGCATGAAATCATGCCTAGTTTAGAACAATGGCTTAATCCCTGCATCATAAGGCACCTTCATGTCCCAAAACGGAGACATAGGAGTAATTGTTGATGCATCAAACAAGGCACTTCTGACAAGGCATCCACCCCCAGGATCACCCATGCCTGACATGAAGACACAGTGGTGGTCTGAATTAGGGCAACCAGGATGAAAGCAGACAGGAGTCCTGCACCTTGAATAGTTAAACAGTACAGAGAATTTCAGAAGAGGTAGCTTGTCATGTTAGATGTACCTTCTGAAATGCTCTCACATCAATTGGAGATGAAGGTGTACTTGCGTTATCTGGTATAGCTGTAGCTGTTGTACTTAAAAAAAATTGCTAAACTGGAGGAGTAGAAAAGGGCAAATCAAATGGTTAACAGACAGTAACTCTTGAGTCCTGTTGGATCAGGCCACAGCCCATCTAGTCCAGCATTCTGTCTCACACAGTGTCCCACCATTTGCTTCTGAGCATTCTCAAGAAGAAGATGAAGACAAAATCTTCACTTTCTCTTGCCTTCCTCAAATAGCCTTTAGAGACATCCTGCCCATCTCTCCAACCTTGAGGTAGTACCTAGGTATTGATACAACCTAAAATCATAAAGTTAGAAGGGACCTCCAAGCTCATCTAGAACAACTGCTGCTCAGCTCCTGCTCACCAAACCAAAACATCCCATCCATCTCCATAAATTTGTCTAACCCTTTCTTAAAGCTATCCATACTGATTGCTGTCACCACTTGTTCTGGTAGTAATGACTGCCTAGGTGAAAAAAAAAACATTCAACTTTTCCTTGTCAGTCCTAACTCTCTTGCCCATCAGCTTCATAGAGTGCCCCCTAGATCTAGTGTGGTGTGATTTCTTAAAGGAACTGGCCTGGAATGGGTTGCACACAAAACAGATGATCCTTTAAATGATCCAATGTAAGCTTGGCCCATTATAGGTTGAGTTTCTTGGTGCAGGCCAGCATGGCATGAGCTCGTTCACATTGTGCAGATACAGTCACTGTCTGGGTGGATGGCTGTCCAACCTGTTCCTGATCCTGCCATCTCTTTGTGAGCCAAGTGGCATGTGTGAAAGTTGTCACAGTCTGATTCTGGTTTCAAGAACCAGCATATTTATTTGTATTTCTATCCCATCCTATACCCAAAGTTCTCAGGGTGGGTTACAATATTATATTAGACAGGTCCCTGCTCACAGGCTTACAAATTAAAGAGACAAGATACAAAAGGAAAATGGTGTGGGAGGGAACAGGGATGTTCTGGTGGCAACAGCGTCCTTGCAATGGTAAAATACTTGTATTTTATTTTCCTCCTCCATTTCCCACAGGCAAGATGGCTCCTTCATAGCCTGTGTGGTGACAATTGGGAGGGAAGGGTCAATGCTGGGAGCTTGATGGAAGGTGCTCACTCAGTTTCCTTCTCCCTTCCTCTTCCCACAGGCAAGATGGCTTCTTCATAGCCTGTTTGATGACAGTTAGGAGGGAGAGATCAATGCTGGGAGCTTGATGGAAGTTGCTTACCCAGTTTGCATTAGAGGAAGTTGCACAGTTACCAGCAGGTCAGGTTTAAATATCCAAGAATGATTTGCATAATCTTGTTTTACACAACATAGCTTCACATTATATGAAGAACATCACACTAGGCAAAGCTCACATTATTTGAAAGATGGCTCTCACATCCTAAACAGGCAGACTTTTACTTGTAAACCATTTAAAAGTCTTGTCTTTTTTTTCTACTGTGAAATCTCAAGAAAATACCTAGAAGCAAGATGCAAACCATTTTTTGTTAATGATTTCTGATATAAAAGGCTCTTGACATTAAATCACGATAGCAAAATATTAATTCAGGGCTTCTGGAAATTGAGGAAGAAGCTCATTTTAAAAAAGAAAAAAACACATTTTGTTGTAAACCAGAAACCAATTTACTAGTATGTGCAGATTATGGCAGAGGTTTAGCTTTAGAGAATATTATGTTCCTCAGTCCAATTCTTGCTACCTCCCCAGAAGTAAACAATGGGAAACCACTTTGGCATATTTAGTAAAAACACACACCTCAAACCCCAACCCCAACCTTTAATGTGATATTGGCAGGAGCCACAGGACAGCAACTCCAGCCACTTCAACTACTTCATAAGGCCGCGTTCCCACTGGGGCTTTATTTCCTATTGAAAACATTTTCAAAATTCTTTGTCCGGATTGAAAATTGGCTTTCATAGGGGTAAATTCAGAAAAAAAAACCGCATTAAAAAACACTTGTTTATATGTTTTTTAGTCCTGTTTTTGTTGCTAACACAATTTATTTTTTTCTTTGGGAATGATACAATCACAGTATATCTTGCCTGCTAGCCTACTGAGCTGCCCTTTCGGCTGCCTCCTACTTGCCCGGCTGCCCTTTCGGCTGCCTCTGCTGCCGCCTTGCTGCACTGCTGCTGCCACCTCACTCACCCAGCTGCTTGCCCGCCCTCCCAACTACCCACCATTTTGGCTGCCACCGCCTCACCCAGCCGGCCTTTCAGGCTGTGCTGGTGCTGCTGTCTCAGTCACCTGCTCACTAGGCTGCCTGCCATTTCAGCTGCTACTGCTCCTACTTCACCTGGCCAGCCTTTTGAGCTGCACCACTGCCGCCGCCTCACCTGCCCGGCTGCTTGTCCAGCTACTCGGCTGTCTGCCATTTTGGCTGCTGCCTCCGCCACGTTGCCCAGCCAACCTTTTGGGCTATGCCACTGCTGCCACCTCGCTTGCCTGGCTGTTTGCCCACCTGCTCAGCTGCCTGCCATTTCAGCCACTACCACAGCACTCCTGGAACATGGGGAGGAGGAATGCCGGGTGGTGAGCGAGCCCTGCCGGCCTGCCCTTTCAGCCGCTGACACAGTGCTCGGCTTTTAAAAGTGAAATTAACAAAAAAATAATGGGAATGGGTATAATGCATGTTCACATCCATTTTTGTTAATTCCGTTTTTAAAAAGTCAAGTGGGATCATGGCCTTAGACTGGCAAACATTGTGGTTGCACACTCTCTCCAGCTTTCAGCTGCTTAAATGTTGATGTTTTTGATCAGAACTATTTTGAGAGTTACACGGCACCTTTCTGCACTGTGCTGATGGACTCATCTAGAAATGGTGCTCAAAGTGCACTGCTTCTAGGCACCTGGCTGAAAAAGGACCAGCCAGCAATTTTGAAGGCTAGGAACCTTTATTCCTGACCTCCAAACCTGAGTTTGAGTACATAGTCTACAATGCAGATAACCCTGAAAACGGACTACTCGTTGATTAGCCTGGTGGACCAGCGTGGCTCTGAATAGTCTATGCAATGCAGAAATGGCCAGGCAATGATCACAGATGTTGATTACTTATGCTTCCTAAAATAGAGGTGTGCTATTAGTCCAAAGGAAGTGAAAGGAGGTAGGTCTGTGAACAAATGGTGCCAGGACAGAAGAGCAGACAAAAGTGCAGTGAGAGGGCTTTCTTCACAGTTATGGATGTTTGCTTCATGAGTGAGAGATAGGTGATCCCTGCACCCTTTGGCTGTGTTCCCACAGGTGTTAAAAAGCAATTTGAAAATGATGTGAATTTTCTTTGTCCCCATTACCAATTTGGTTCCCATGTTTTCTGAGGAGTAAATCACTAAAAACTGCAATAAAAAAAGCTGAAAATACAGGTGTTTCCCCCCCATTTTTGCTGCTAAAACAGTTTTGTTTATTCCTTTGGGAATGGTACAGCAGAATTGGGGCAGACACATCATGAAACAGGTAGGGTTTCAACCTGCAGGACAGCCCCCTTGCCAGATTTAAAGTGCCAGATTTAAAGCCCTTTTCCCTTGGCAGACCACTTCACGGTTTCATTTCCAGTCACTTCACACTGATAACAAGTAATAGTTCACCCACTCCACTTCACACTGATAACAAAGTTTCATTTCTCACTCACGCTTCCCCTCACTTTCTCCTTTTTAAACTAGGCTGGCTCTTTCCTCTGTGGGTGGGTGGGAGAAAGGTGCGATAAAGGAGAAAGTGAGGAGAAGGCTTAGGAAGGCAATTTTGTTCAAGATCGTAAAATGGGTCATTGGAGGAGGGATGTTTTTGAAGCATTTTATTTTGCCCACTGTTCAGTCCGAGCACCACAGCTGCAGCAGCCTTGTCCTTGGAGGTGGGGGCACTGGAGGAGGGATGGGGGGCTCTGGAAGCGATCCCCATGGGGAAGGCTTAGGGAGGTGATTTTTCGCAGGATCATAAAATGGGGCATTGAAGGAGGGATGCTTTTGAAGTGTTTTCTTTTGTGCACTGTTTGGTCCGAACACTGCAGCTGCAGACGCCTTGTCTTTCAGGAGGGGGCATTGGAGGAGGGATGGGGGGGGGTCTGGAAGTGATCCCCATGGTCATGTCTGCTGGAAGGTTTGGCTTTGGCAGAAGCAAACAGCAGTAGCAAAAGCAGGAGAGTTGGGGAGGAGGACCTGGGATTCCCACCCTTGGCCACATCATCGTGGGATCAAACCCAATTGGGAAAAAGGGGTGGGAACCCGGCTGGCAAAGGGTGGGGAGGAAAAGATCTGCTTCCCCCAATGCATCTTTGAAGCCTTTTCTATGGGAACAGTAGATTATAGATCAATCAGGGTTGTCAGTGCTTTAAATTCATTGAAGCGGGATCAGCCAGAGTGCGCATTTGCATCGAGTTTTGTTGTAGCATTTTAAAAAGCATTTTATAACGTGAGTGGAAACGTAGCCTTTGAGTGCTCACACAGCACCATTACAGAGCTTTGCAGATCCTGCCATTGTCTTTCTCTTTACACCTGTAATTTTTACTTGGAAGCATTACTGAGATTGGTCTCTGGGTGGCAGAAATGTGTAGCAATCCTACTTTTGAGATATTTGTGATAGCAAAAACCCTTTTGATTACCATTTTGGTACATTAACTGTATAGAAATTAACACTGACCCCAAAATTTCTGTGAGAGCAAGTTGACACAATTTTATTCCAAGAACTATCAAGAGGCATATGCACCAAGATTCTGACTTGTGTCTCATGGATGCCTGGCAACAGAACTTCCTTCTAAAGCACAAGAGATCAAACGCGGCAAGAAGACAAATTCTAGTCAATTCACATTGATTTCTGGAGTCTTCTGCAAAGGCAGCTCAGAACATCTAAAGACAAGCTGCTCTCTTGCCAGCCCCTTGAGACCTTTAGGGTAGTGTGTATGAGATAGAAAACACAACACAGCCCACCCACAGACACTGGCTACATAGGTATGGGCTACATCCTCAAGGAGATCCAACAGATGTGCTTCCTTTTGCTGATCTACTGGTTCCTGAAAGTGCCTTTGAATCCTGTGGCCAGGAATCCCCTGAAAGAAGACCCTTTGTGCCACGTCATCTCCATGCAGGCCCTTTTATGCTCTTCCACCTTGTTCTTTTCCCCTTCCTCTGTGCTTGTTTCTTGGGGATACCAAAAGGATTAGTTGTACATTTTCAAGTCCCACTCCTCCAGAGTCACTCTAGTAATACCAATTTCCTTACCCAAAATGTGAATTTACAGCTTTCCGTCACCTCAGAAATCAGGGCCTTTTCTGCACTTGACCTTATTCTGGAATATATCTTGGGATAGCCATCTTCTGGCCACAAGCTAATGTAGACTATAACAGGCTTCACCTGGGGCCTTCCTTAGTCTGCACTAGCATGCAGATAGCAGGTCCCTATTCTGAGATATATTCCAGAATAAGGCCAAATGTTCAGCACAAATCCTCAATTTATCATCCCATTTGTTTGAAACCAGATACTTGTGCTGTGGTTAGATAATTATCTGGTAGGTTTGTGATCTGATTCTGCACTCCTACACGAAGCTTGCTGGGTGACCTTGGGCTAGTCATAGCTCTCTTTCTGAGCTCTCACAGCCCCACCAATCTCACAAGGGAGAAGAACAGAAGATTTGTCAGCTATTTGTGAAGGTTGAGATATAAAAGCAAACTCTTGGTTATAAAACATGTGCTGTAAAGATGACCTCAGAGCAATTCATCCTGACTTGCTGATTTGCTTTTTTAAGCTCTACCCAGATGGGGCATGGAAGGGTTCAGGATTTACGGCAAAAATCTCTGCATCACAACTAAAACATCTATAGTATCTGGCACATGCTGTGTGCCTTTTTGCGGCTCCCAGAACATTGACGTGAACAGAACATCTACTCACTGCAAGGTTTCTGCTAGGGTTTACACCATCCTCGGTCCTTGAGTTTCCTTCTCCTCACTGTGCATCCATGTGGTGGGGCAGGAGACTTCCTTGGATGGAAGCATCCTTGGGGGATTGTAAAGAATATTACAGATAGACTGTATGATGGTGTCTTTAGCTCCCCAGCATGAGTCTAGGGCATAATGGAAATGGCTGAGCTGGTAGAAATGGCCTCTGGTCACCCCAATATTGTTCCATTTCCTGAATGTAGAAGAAACCATTGTTCGATGCTTAGAAGACTAGAGCACGTCTCATAATGCAGATCAGAGTAATTCTTTAACATGCTAATGCACATGTGCAACTGTAAATTCAAGCTGACTTTGGATCACATGCATTTCACATGGATTGGGCTCTCCATCTCAGTTTACCAGGAAGTCTGCCATGACAAAAGTGTGTTAGCTTATATGCCCATAAAAACTAAAAGAAATTCTTATCGGGAAGTTAAAATGATCAGTGGCTAGTATTTTTGTTTATTCTATGCTCTGTCTTTCTATAAGCATATTATAATAATTTTTATGTAAAATATGGTGGGGGAGGAGGAATGGGGTAAAAAATACAAAAGGACAAAAGATCCTAAGTTCACTTCTATTCCGTCTCTCCTTAACCTCAGGCCTTTTAAATAAAACCTTTAGTTGATGAACTTGCTGTTTTTTAATTAGTTTGGGTAATTCTGTCTTGAATTTGTGCTCAGCGTTCATCCTGTTATCTCAGTCTGTACAGCAGATACTGCATTATATATTTTTCATCATTTCTTGTCCCTTGGAAGATAAGTGCAGGAACTAAATTGAATTATTTTACAAATGTACAACCTATTTAAGGAGGATTCAAATGATTGCATATTTTCTATTTTATCATGGTTTATTTAAATATGAGTGCAGGGAATAAACTTTGAATGGAGAATTTGCACACAGAGCCCAAAGAAAGGGGTATCTGAAGATTTAAAAATTAAGACCATTTTTTCCTTCAAGAAGATGATTTCCTTATATTGAATGTTACCTCCTACAAGGACAATAAATATGTATTTGGGGAAGGTGCAAAACATCTGCGCACAAAGTTACATTCATAGAGAGAAAGGAAGGAAATTCGGATTAAGGGTCCATGTAAAACACTTCTAGGCCATGTAGATCCATATGTTAATGTAGATATATGGCTGTGGCCAGACCCATCTTCAGGTCTGATTGTTCACATCTTTTCATTTCTATGCATTTTATTTGTGGAATTTCCATTCAGGAAAGTTCAAATGGAGGGTGCAAAGTCCACAAATAAAAGGGATAGAAATGAAAAAGTATGAACAGTCAGACCTGGACATGGATTGAAGAAGGTTTAAAGTGAAGGTGTGACAACGGTCTATGAGATCATGCCCTCCTCCCAGTTGTACTCTGTCTGTGCAAGACAGAGCTAGATCCAGATTAAGGAGGCTCTTAATCTGGATCTCTTGTGGACTAAAGGCCTTGTTCCAGATCACAGGTGGTGTGCAGATGGCGCTTCTCTGTGATTTGGAACCACAGAGGAGCTGTGGGGTGGTAGCTGTGAAGCTTGCATAAGCTTTGCAGCTACAGGGAGGTGTGGGCTGGATCAGCACCATCAGCACTGGATCCAATGATTCAGAACAAAATGGAGGTAAGTCCAGAAAAGGCTTATATCTATTATTTCATTTTGGTCCACCATGCAAAGTGACAACATGCTTCTGACCATGCTGAAGCAGAAATCTAGTAGTCAACGCTACTGTGTCCAAGTGATGCTAATGGCACTGTTTCCGTTTTGCAATCAAGGATGTCCTTTCAGACAACTAAATAGGTCTAGAAAGTAGCAGATTTGTGAGGTGAGCTGGGGGAAATGAAACAGAGAGCTGTGAGATGGAGAAGCTTGGATTGAAGACATTCTTTCCTGTGAAAAAGCCATCTTATGTTTCAAAGCCTGTTCCTTATTTTTTCTATCTTCTAAAATCTTTCTTCTTAGGGAGAAGTGGCAGTAGGCTGAAAAAGTCTGATTGAAATTGTAGCATCAGATAGTTTTCTTTCTGTATGTCAAATCACTGTGCCAGAATATAAGCATTAAGAAGGTGTCAATGTAAGCCAAATATAGTGTGAAGAAGAAAAAGAAGGTTGGCTTTTATACCCTGCTTTTCTCACCCATTTAAGGGGACTCAAAGCGGCTGACAAAGCTTCTTCTCCCCACAACAGAACGCCCTGTGAAGTAGGTGGGGCTGTGAGAGCTCAGAAGAGATCTGTGACTAGCCCAAGGTCACCCAGCTGACTTCATGGGGGAGGGCAGAATCAAACCCAGTATTCCCAGATAAGAGTCCGGCTCCTTAACCACTAGACCAAACAGGCTCTGTTTTTGCATTTTTGTCACATTTAATTGTTTCAGACCTTCAAACAAAATTTAAAATGAGACAAAGGCAACCTGAATTTTCAAATGATCATTTCATTTACTAAAGGAAAAAAATACTGAACTCCTATCATCCATATGAAAAAATAACTGCCTCCTTAGTTATTCAGGGTGTGATCATCAAACAGGGCTTTAAAAAATTGTCCTTTTATGAATAAGTGCCTTATCACCTGGTGTGCCCCCCCAAAAAAATGCCTCCCAAGCACTTTTCTCCACACATGTGGCTCAGAATTTATCACACTGCAGCCTATTCAAATTCAGTTCAGACCACCTACCATGACTACTCTGATCACTCGGTGAACAATCTCCATCACTATGCTGCAATGACAGGAGAACATGTGATAGGCCAAGGGTAACAGCTTAGCCCCTAAAAGGCTTCCACTTCTTTTGCACCCCACCACCCTGACTGGTCCTGAGCTGAGCACCTCCCATCTTTCTGCATAAGCCAAATATGCAAGAGATCAAGTGAACTTCAGTCACTCCCTAGGCTTTCTTCACTTCATTACCCCCTCCCTCCACTTTCCTGGCAGAACATAAGAGGAGTCCTGCTAGATCAGGCCACAGTTCATCTAGACAAGCATCCCATCCCTCTCAGTAGCTCACCAATTGCTTATGGGCATCTCAATCAGAAGATCAGGGCAAAACCTTCACTTGCTCTCAAATCACAGCATATGGCCTTTGGAGGTATCCTGCATGTGTCTCTCTTGCCTGGAGAGGATGTACCTAGGCATCCATTTCAATAGCCTTTGATACACCTGTCATTCATGAATTTGTCTAACCCTTTCTTAAAGCGATCTAGGCTGGTGGCTGTTACCACTTCTTCTGGCAGCAAATTCCATTCATGGTGTAGGCTAAAAACAGCATACTATACTGAGATTAAAAGAAATTTTATTCTGGAAAGAATTACAAAACCTTTTAAGGCTTTTATTTAAGCTTGGTGTGGATTATTTGCAAGTCTGTGAATAACAGCACAGTATCTATCTGATTTGGTGTTTCATTCTTGTACTCTCTGTCTCTCCATCATACATACCTTATGCACATGCAGGCACAGATTGTGTGTCCCTGTGTGTGCACAGTAAACAAAGATTGTTCCTAGAATGATTGTCACTCACTGTGCTGATAATGGCTCCAGTGGTGATGTGTTCTCTACATGCCTGTCACTGTTGTCAGTGATAGGAACATTGAAGCCAGGGAACTCCCTCCACCCCACTTCAATGTTTCTGCCTGGGGCTGTTGTTAGAGAGCAGGAGATTACCACTAAAGTCAGCCATTTCCCTAAGCTCTGCAAAATAGGGAGCGCTGTAACAGATAAGTCTGGACAGTGTCAGGGAATTTACAATGTGAAGCTCTGTGAATTTTTTCCCATTCCTCCACTGAGTGCACATGGTGCACTAAGGGCATGTCCCCATGCACATTTGGTCCAGTACCGAAACTGGGCTAGGCATGGAATGTCCCCATGCATTTTCGATTTGGTCTGGTTTCTGCGGACCAAATCCCCCCAAACTGTGCCAGACCAGGACCAAATTTGGCACCCACCCATCCCCCCCAAAAACAAGCATGGTTTGGGGTCCCAGCAGGCATTGGTTAGTGAGCCGAGACTGTGCATGGGATGGTCTTGGACTATTCAGGGACGAGATTGGCACTTGTATCATTTGGAGGTGGGGTGTGCTTGCCGTTCCTGCCCTGTGCATTGGAGATCACAGCCACTGACATTTTTTGGGAGTGGAAAAATGCCAATTGCCAAGGCAGGCAGGATAATGGCTTGAGTTTTCTTCCAGTTCCAAAAATCTTTAAGCCCCATTTCCCAATCGCCAAGACAATCATGAAAGTGGCTTGATTTTCTCCCTTTTAAACTTGGTGGGCATTCTCGCAGTTCCTGGGGGGCAGAGGTACACAAAGCAGCTCAAGTGCCTATCTGCCACTAAACCTCGTAGCGGCTTTTGGTCTTTTAAAATTATTTATAAATTTATAAATTTATTATTAGTAGCAAGCTTTATTTTAACATTTTATTCCATGCCTCCCAGCCCAGTCCTGGCTTTCTGTGCTGCTAAGGGAGGGA